>CM041781.1:273245629-273351118 GCA_023374045.1 Limonium bicolor
ACTCCATTGATGGAGGAAAATCAAGTTTGAAGAGCCCATTTGGTTCTCCATCCTCTTAAGGTAAATAATATGTAAGAAAAACCATGTTTCCATCACTTCTTCTTCATGACCGAAAATTACCTTCTCATGGAGCCTTGTTTTATCCATTGTTCTAGCTTGATTCTATTCTCCAAGGGCTAAAGGAGGTCCTTCTTGATTCATATCCAAGCTTGTTTTGAGAATCCAAGGTAAAGTATTCAATTTAATACCTTAAACACATTTTTAACCTAGGAATAATTCCTTGAGGTTAGTGCATTATCTAGCACTCATGAGAGTCATTGTATATTGATTAGAACATTGGCAAAGGAAATTAGAATGGTGGCCGAGATTCCCAAGGGAAGAAGCCTAAGGAGAAACTTGAGAAAAACAAGGTAAATTGCTTACCTAATGGTGGTTTAAGTTTTAAGGGATGAGTTTTAGGTGAGTACTAATGTAGCTTAAAGCTTACATTATGTAATGGGGTATATAACCTAGGAAAAAGAATTTAAACATGCTTATGAACTTGTGATTAAGGAGCCAATGGAAATAAGTTAGTAAGATAAGTATAAGGCGAATTAAGAGAACACTTATATTGCTATGGGAGCATTGTTGTGTGTATTTGCAGGTTGAAAGCTTTTATATGTGGGAAATTCAGTGTTTAAGTTTAAGTCATTTAAGGGCCTAAGAGCCATGTTATTTAAGAGCCTTAGTGCTATGCAATTTAAGATTATTGCATCATATTGAGTTTGTTGTGAATGAGTTGATTTGGGTGAGAAAATAAGATAAGAAAGGACTTGATGTGTGTGAGATGGTTGAATGAGGAAAACAATGCTTATGGGCATGATAATATACTAGAGGAGCTATGGCGAAATTTGAGTTAGAAAAAAGAGTGTTTAAGTGGTGGTTGTGAATTGATATTACCTAGGGTTCACTAGGGATCATTCTGAAGAATTTGAGTGGAAATGAGTTAACTAAGGAGTTCTTGGGATTTAGAATGACCTAGAGTTGTCTATGAGGAAATTAGAGTTTAAAAGGGTGTATTGAACACACCAAAGTCATGATAAGAGGAATGGTGAGACTTGTGCATAAATTTGAAGGAGAAAGGTGTATAATGCTTAAGATGATTTAGGTATGAACTAGGGAAAATAACAATGAGAATTTGGGAAGCTTGTGTAAGTGAAGAGGATACTAGTGGTGGAACAATAAGGTTTTAGTTTAGATGGTAATGAGTGGACTTGGAGATGGAAGAGAAAAGTGTAAGAGAATGTTGTAATTGTCAAGGAAAAAGACTAGGAATGTATAAGAGTTTATGATTATGAGAATGGTGTGTAAGTGAGTAGTAAAAGAGATGTAGATGTCTAAGAGGGAGGGGATCCAATGGTTAATTTAAAGCACCAAAACCATAGTGAAGGAAGCTAGGAAACTTGTACAAAGTTTGAAGGAAAAATAAGGTATAATGACTTGTGAAGATGTATAAGCATGCTAGATTATATATAGCTCTGGGAAGTGTGAATAAAGCAAATGGGTTGTGCATGATGATGCTTGAGGAGTAGTTAAGATGGTTGTGAAGATAGCATTTTGGGTTAGTTGAGTTGTAGGCATGATATACCACTTAGAAAACTTAAGGAAAATATTACAAGTAATAAAAGATTTTATGAGAAATTTGGTAACAAGTATAGATGAGGAATTGGGCAAGTTTAAGATATTATTTTGGGGTTAGAATATTTCTAAGATCTTATATGGACTTTGGGTAAAGCATGGATGAAGAGAACAAGGGCAATCACACTTAGAAAAATGCAAATGGTTAAAACCTGCAGCTGGTCCGGGACCTAGGTCCAGGGTAAAGTCCCGGACCATGCCTAAATTAGAGCCGAGACTTCATCCAGCACCCTGGTCCGGGACTTAAGTTTGGTATGAAGTTCCGGACCACCCCCTGAATTACCCCCGAGGATTTTAGCTTACATTGGTCCGGGACTTAAGTCCCATACAAAGTCCCGGACCACCACATTAAAACAGCCGAGAGTTTGAACCAGGTATGGGTCCGGGACTTAGGTTGAGGACAAGGTCCCGGACCACTCTAAAAATGGTGTATAAGCTTGGAAAATGTTCGGTAATGATGGGTATTGATAAGTATTGATATTATAAAGTTATTAAGGACATGTTGGTGGGAATTAATGACAATTAAGTGGGTGAATAAGTATAAGAGACAATGAGTAATGATGCACTTAAAAGTCTAAGTTAAAACTGTAAGGACTTAGTGAATATTAGATGGTGAACAATGGTGGATAAGTAGGTTAAGTAAGTTGGGATGAGTTTAAGTAACTAATAACCTAAAACATAATGAATTTTTTAGGACTTGTGAATTGGGACCCGGAAGGAGATTAAACAAGCAACCACCAACGGTGAACGGTACAGTTCTTCTTGTGACCTGCTTGCTAACGAGGTGTCCCTCGGCTTGTGTGATATTTGTTTTTGTGTGCTCACTAAACAAGATAAAGCATGCAACTGGAACATTATGTTTATTATATTGTTGTGTGATGTTCGAAAAACACACACTTACCGTGAGAACCTACTAACTAACGTTAGTAAGGAATTGTGTGAGACTAAGGAACACTCCCTAATATTAGTATGTTAAAAACCGAAAGAGGTTTAACCAACAAACATGGTCTTAAGACTTCTACTAACTGGTACTTGGGGGGAGTGAGGAACCCGGGACTGACTCAAGGTAAAGGCACCATTAATGGTGTTTTTTGGACAACATAAAAACATGAAGGAAATGGAGTTTTCTTTTTGAGTTTCCTTACCTAGAAGCAAAGGAGAACAATAATATGTGAAAAGATGAGCTCAAGCTCCTCCCATGGAGTTTTCTTGGCACCGAAATGGAGCTCTTGGAGTTTTGAAGGTTGAAGTTGAAGAGCTTGGCAAGACAAAAAGGATGGTGGTCTTGGTTTTTGATTTGGCAAAGGGAGCTAGGAATTACAAGAGGTTGAAGATGATAAATGGTGGTGGTGTTGTGGCTTTACCGTGAAAGAGAGCAAGAAGGAAGGTAGAAGACGGTGGGAGCATGAAAGAAATGAGAGAATGAAGATAAGTTAAGTTTGTAAGATAGTTATGCTTAAAGTAAATAATGATTTGCTTTATCATTATTCCTTTACTTAATAAAGTAGCATAAGTGGTGACTCATTACCATAGAAACCGGCCCCCTTTATGTTACTAAGGGTATTTTAGTCTTTGTTGACCATTTAACTTACTTATATTGATTTATGTTAAAACTAGCTTATTTTAGTTACTATTCATAAAACAAGGCACATAATTGTGTAATTTTTGATTTCCCATCGATTTAGACTTCCTAATGTGATACTAAGTAGTACACATGTTAATTAAAGAGTAATGATGGACATTTAGCCACTCAAACCCATTACAAGACAATTTTTCAAAAATGTGCTTTAAGACTCCTTAAAGCACATTTTGTGTTTTAAAACTTGTTTTCAAGCTTGGTAATCTTTGGTAATCGTTTTAATATGTTCATTAATATATAAATAAGGTCTTGGTAAGCTCATTAGGTCTTAACCAAGCTTATCCCAAGCTTAGAGCACATTTTAGCCCTTATTGACTTTAAGGTATTTCTTGTGTTTTCTATGGTTTAAATTGTTTACTAACGTTTCTAAGACTCTTTTTAGTCTTAATATACCATATTTTAATGTTTAAACAACATACTAAGGTTTGGGGTATTTCAATCAACCCCCTTAAAAGAACTTTGTCCCCAAAGTTCATACTTCCCACATATCTTAATATTAGAACACGGGGAATACTTATAAAACAATACTTCCATAACAACATTAACAACATATTTACATAACATCGGACACAAGGTCCAAACAACATAACATCATTCAGACACAACGGTCTGTAACATAACAAGGTAACAACATAACAACATAACATAGACGATGTATTTAAATACATGTCATACACACATAACCGAAACGACTCTACCCACCTTAAAATAGGGGTACGCCCCGTACCCTATACATACAAAATAAGAAGTAAACAACGACGGGTACTTCGCCTTCATCTTATCATCCAGCTCCCAAGTGGCCTCCTCAATGTCCTGGTTAGACCAGAGAACCTTCACCAGTCTCACAGACTTATGGCGAGTGTCTCGAGTCTTAGTGTCCAGAATCCGTACGGGAGTCTCCACTGATCGCATCGTCGGCTCTAAAGTTAGCCTTTCAGGCTGAAGTACATGAGACGGATGAGACATATATTCTTTAACTGGGACACATGAAATACATCATGTACCTTGCCCAGCTCGGCGGGTAAATCAAGTCTGTAAGCTACCGGGCCGATCCGCTCCATCACAACATATTGCCCCACATATTTCAGGTTCAACTTGCCTTTCGGGCCAAAAAAAACACTCCCTTCATGGGGAATACTCTAAGAAATACCTGATCGCCCACGGCGAACTCCAGGTCACGTCTGCGCACATCGGCGTATGATTTCTGCCTATCCTGAGCTAACTTCATGTTAGCCCGGATCTGTCGTACTTTGCTTGAACTTGCTCTAGATACTCTGGTCCTATAATGACCGTCTCACTCGACTCATCCTAGCATAATGGCGTGCGACATGGTCTACCGTATAATGCCTGGAAGGGAGACATCTTGATCGAAGCATAGTAACTGTTGTTGTAGCTAAACTCGATCAGATGTAACTTATCAATCCAGCTGGTCTGAAAGTCAAGTTCACATGCACGTAACATATCCTCGAGTGTCTGGATGGTGCGCTCTCTCTGTCCATCTGTCTGTGGGGGTGGAACGCTGTACTTAGCTTCAGCTCGGTACCAAGCGCTTCCCGTGTGGATTTCAAATACCTCGAAAGGAATCTGGTATCCCTATCAGATACATTGTTTTCGGTACCCCATGATGTCTTACAATCTCTCTGTCGAAGAGCTCTGCAAGCTTAGCCACTTTCCAGGTGTCCTTCATCGGTATGAATCGAGCCACCTTGGTCAGTCGGTCAACAACAACCCAAATCATAGTCAGACCTCCCCTTGTAGGTGAAAGCCTTACTACGAAGTCCATAGAAATGTCATGGAACTTCCACTCAGGCACTGGCATTGGCTGTACCATACCACCAGGCCGTCGGTGCTCAAACTTGACCTTCTGACAAGTGAGACACCTTAATACATAGTCATTCACATCTTTCTTCATTCCAGCCTACCAAAAATAACGTTTCATATCCTTATACATCTTTGAAGCTCCGGGGTGAATCGAAGTCCGTAGAACAATGGGATTCACTCAGTATGCGCTCCTTCAGCTCAGCGCTACTCCTCGGAATACACAGTCGGCCATTAAGCCTAATCAGGTCATCATCGTGGAGTCGGAAGTCGTACTTCTGACCCTCGAATGTGCCATCAATAAGCTTCTGCCTGATCTCCAACATATACTGATCCGACATCTGAGCACTCCGCACCTCTTCAACCAAGCTAGTATGAGAGACTAGCGAATGGAGAGAGTGTGCTCGGCGACTCAGTGCGTCAGCTACCACATTTTCTTTACCCTCTTTGTACTGTAAATTGATGTCGTAGTGTTTAAGAACTCGACCCACCTTCTTTGTCTCATGTTCAACTCCTTTGAGTGAACAAAGTACTTTAAACTCTTGTGGTCAGAATAGATTGTCACGCTTACCCCATACAAATGATGTCGCCATATCTTCAATGCGAAGACAATGGCCCCCAATTCTAAGTCGTGGGTAGGTAGTTCTCTTCATGCTTCTTTAGCTGTCGGGAGGCGTATGCTACGACCTTCCCGTGTTGCATCAACACACAACCCATACCTCTGCCTGATGCATCACAATAGACCTCAAAACCATCTGGACCGTCTGGTAAAGTCAGGACTGGTGCAGATGTCAGAGCATCCTTGAGACTCTGGAAAGAACTCTCACAGTCGACTGTCCACTCGAATGGTGCATCCTTCTTCATTAAGGTAGTCATCGGCTTCGAGACACTGGATAAGTCCTTCACAAACCTCCTGTAATATACTGCCAGACCGAGGAATCCGTAGTGTGTCGGTAACTGTCTTCGGCCTAGGCCAGGTGCGCACTGCATCTATCTTTGCTGGATCAACAGCGATCCCGGCTTCAGAAATCACATGACCAAGAAAAGATACTTGGTTCAACCAAAATTCACACTTAGAAAATTTCGCATACAACTGATTCTTTCTCAATGTTTGCAACACACTTCTCAGGTGGCTTTCGTGCTCACCCTTGGATTTCGAATACACAAGTATATCGTCGATGAAGACTACCACTGACTTGTCCAACCGATCTTGGAACAAGCGGTTCATTAATTCCATGAACTTAGCAGGTGCATTGGATAAACCAAACGGCATGACCGTAAACTCGTAATGTCCATATCTGGTTCTGAATGCGGTCTTCTCAATGTCACTCTCACGGATGGCAATCTGATGGTATCCGGATCGTAGATCTATCTTGGAGAATACTGATGCTCCTTTCAACTGATCAAATAAGTCATTGATGCGTGGTAAAGGATAATGGTTCTTTACCGTAACTGCATTCAGCTCTCGATAGTCGATGCAGAGGCGGAGGCTACCGTCCTTCTTCTTCACGAAGAGGACCGGCGCTCCCCATGGTGAAATGCTAGGGCGAATAAACCCTTTGTCTCAGATTGTCCAACTCTAGGCGCTTGGCCTCTTGCACGTGATCGGGTAGGGTAGTACTTGGCTCGCAGCAGAGCCGTGTACTCCCTCCACTGGAAGGTAGGATCAGCAACTCTGCCCTCCCTTACCAGCTTCCACCAACTTTGTGCCGAACCCTTCAAGTAGTAAGCGGCAAGTCGAACCTTGGCACCAGCAGGAACATCCAAGGTCTCGAAAGCGGTCTCCATCTTGGAGATGTACGCCTCCAGCTTACGAGGGTCGGTCTCCCCACTGAATGACGGGGGTCTCAAATCTGCCAACGCCTTGACCCAGTTGGTCTCTCGAGGCGGTGGCGGTGGGGGCTGTACTTCGGGCTGTTGCCCCTGCTGAATCGCAGCTACTAACTGTGGGACCATCTGGGCTACGGCTGCCGCAACAGCGTCGGCCATGACTTACGCCGTAGGGTTCTCTCCCTGGTTCCCGGTATCTCCAATGTCGTGCCCGCGGCCTCGACCTCGTGGTCTACCTGACATCTGAATTCACACGACATTCATTAAAATTGTGCTTGCACACTTATCGGTCCGACGATTGTAGCATCTTCCCGACATTAAGGCATCTCCACACTTAGTTAGTGGTTAACCTTTTCGTAACTGCTCACTTAGGTAACTATGGTTAGGTTTCCTAACTCGGTATATTTCTAAGTTCGGTATTCTAGTCATCAGAGCGATACTTCGCTCTGATACCACTTTTTGTAACACCCCTACTATGCACTTAACAATAATCGAAATCGCAGCGGAAATAAACAACTAAATATTAACTAAACGATTAGGTGCTACAACGCCGTTAACCACCCACGTGGTTAACAAGGTAGAATAAATACAAGTGTACCGGTCTGATGATCAGACTCCCGAGCATTAGGTACTAACATCCAAACATATATACATTACCAACCATACCGAGTGTTTAATACAAACCGTCACTGTAACATGTAACTGTAAACTGCCACTGTGTACAACTGCCACTGTAATAACGACAGTGTTCAAAATAAATGCCACGGGAGCACAGGCACACCCCGGGCTCAACATCCAAAATAACCCAAAAGTATTTCTGCAACCTAGAATCTACAGCCATTCCGCTTCCACGATCCTCATCCTGCAATATCAATATGGACCCCCCGAGGGGGTCAGCAACCCTTGGCTGGTATGGTTAACACGCAGCCCATTGGCTACCGGGATACGCGCAACTAATTGTCATGATGACATGGCATTCATTTTAAACATACAACATATATACCATAGCAAGAGTATTGCATAACAACATCACACATAACATACAAGAACGAATCCTTTTAGGAAGCGAACCAACACAATTAGATCACATGGAGAGCCTAGAGAATGTTGCCAAACTCATGCCAAGCTCGTTACATAACTCGTTACCGTCCTGTTAAATTGAACGGATAACTTAACACACAGGTGCGTCGAATATAGTGATCCAAGCACACCGAACAAAACATAGTATGCCCCCGTGGCCCGACATGAGTCAGTAAAATAGCCTTGGTTAAGCTAAAGGGAAGGTTGAAAACCAAAAGAGTAGACAACCTTAACATACAAAGAGAATCGAACCGGTTATGACATCGACTCCCATACTCACACGCGTGGCCGGAACTACCGGACTCCTCACTCCCCAGTTAGCACTTGTTAGAAGTTCAACATCGAACTCAATAAACAAATCACATACAAGTGGTTAGGTCTTGTTAGACACAAACAAGGGAAATGAGTCACACCTTAACAACATAGTAATATTAACAACTGTAAACTCATTACATGACTTAAGTCTTACAAGGTCATAAACACACAGAAAAACAAGCAACACACAAGCCAGTGTAAACCGGTAGGCAACAGACTGCAAGAAAACCATACCTTGGTCCTTGCTTCGACTGGTTTCCACCGTAGGTCACTCCTATACATGATTAATAACGTCGGTTAATTTACTTTCTTAACTTCAAATTTTACTAAGCATTTTACATGGTTATATGACATGTTTTAATGCCCAAACTTATCCTTGATTGCCTTCATTATACCTCTATGGTTAAGTACATAAGTCTTATTCTTTTCTGTTTTTTTTACATGTTTTGGTCCGACCGACCTCACACAAGGTCGGTCCATTCCAGAACATTTTACCGTCAAAAGATTCTACTCCGACCAACCTTGCAAGTTCGGTCCACAAGGTCGGTCTATTCCCGAGAGTTTTTCCCCTAGGAAAATTCAGGCCCGACCGATCTTGGGAGGTTCGGTCCCAAGATCGGTCGATTCCCGAGACTAACTTATGTACAAAGATTTAGGCATGACCGACCTTGCAAGTCCGGTCCCCAAGGTCGGTCCATTCCAGAGACCATTTCTCGAAGGGTAAACTGGGCTCTACCGACCTTGCAGGTCCGGTCCCCAAGGTCGGTCTGCTCCAGACCCTTGTTGTTATTTGCTCATTTAACTCCAAACTTCACCTCATAGTGCCCTAGTATATTCTAACCACATTTGGCACCTCAACAATCCCTTAAGACATCCATTAAACTCCTTAAATCATTCACCAAAACCCTCCTCAACATTACACAAATTCTTATACACGGGTTAGCACATGCAATGTTTTTCACTAAGTTTCCATGTGGTGTTTTATACCTAAAACTACCACTAGTCCCAAATGTTTTCTCACCACTACAACATCATCTCCCAAGCATCTTTTCTCATCAACCAAACTCCTAGAATATCTCTACAAGTTTATAGTTCCTTCATGCAACACATCACTTCCTCCTTATTCGCCAACATAGCACAAGTCCTAAACTCAATCTCACCACGTTCTTGAAGTATCCAAAAATACTCATTTGCATTCTAAATCCTCTAAAATATTGCCTAAGTCCTTTCTACATCTTAGAATACCTTAATGCATGTTTCCTTCACTAGCAAAACACTTAATCATTCTAACACTTCCTAACTCACCAAAACTCATTTTAAACATCTAAAACTTCTTATACATTACCTAAATTTCGACGTGGGTTCTACTAACATCTTGTTACACCCAAACACATTATTTTTACCATCAAACACCTAAGAACACTTAATTCCATCAAGAACATTCTTATACACAAAACTTCACCAAACTTACACTACATCACAATATAGTGCATTATTTAAATTGCTTGGTACTTAGGCCCTTAAATAACATGGCTCTTAGGCCCTTAAACAACATAAACCATAAACACTGAATTTCCCACATAATATATGCCTTTGACCTGCAAATACACCCAACAATACATATGCCTTTTTAATAGTCTCCTTGAGAACATTTACTAGGTCATTCACCATTGGCTCCTTAAGTAGTTTTAATAAGCAATATAAACTCATTTCTCCTAAGACATTACAAACTACATTAGGTTAACACATTTACCTCTTTTCCTCACAAACTTCTTTCTTGTTTCCTTGACTAAATCGGCAAGGATTTAGTTGCTTGTCAACGTCTAATCAATATACAAATAATGTAATGAGTATTCAAGCTTTATGCTTCATCTCATTGTAAACCCTAGATACATATATTGTCTTTGAACATTAAAATGATTGTTTTACCTATGAAATGAAAGAGAGTTTGGATATGTAGCAAAGAGGACTCCACCAAGCCCTTGGAAGATTCAAATGAAGCTAGAACGAGCAAGGTAAAGGCACCATTAATGGTGTTTTTCGGACAACATAAAAACATGAAGGAAATTGAGTTTTTCTTTGAGTTTCCTTACCTAGAAGCAAAGGAGAACAATAATATGTGAAAAGATGAGCTCAAGCTCCTCCCATGGAGATTCCTCTTGGCACCAAAATGGAGCTCTTGGAGTTTTGAAAGGTTGAAGTTGAAGAGCTTGGCAAGACAAAAAGGATGGTGGTCTTGGTTTTTGATTTGGCAAAGGGAGCTAGGAATTACAAGAGGTTGAAGATGATAAATGGTGGTGGTGTTGTGGCTTTACCGTGAAAGAGAGCAAGAAGGAAGGTAGAAGACGGTGGGAGCATGAAAGAAATGAGAGAATGAAGATAAGTTAAGTTTGTAAGATAGTTATGCTTAAAGTAAATAATGATTTGCTGTATCATTATTCCTTTACTTAATAAACTAGCATAAGTGGTGACTCATTACCATAGAAACCGGCCCCCTTTATGTTACTAAGGGTATTTTAGTCTTTGTTGACCATTTAACTTACTTATATTGATTTATGTTATAAACTAGCTTATTTTAGTTACTATTCATAAAACAAGGCACATAATTGTGAAATTTTTTATTTCCCATCGATTTAAACTTCATAATGTGATACTAAGTAGTACACATGTTAATTAAAGAGTAATGATGGACATTTAGCCACTCAAAACCCATTTACAAGACAATTTTTCAAAAAATGTGCTTTAAGACTCCTTAAAGCACATTTGTGTTTTAACTTGTTTTCAAGCTTGGTTTCTTTGGTAATCGGTTAATATGTTCATTAATATATAAATAAGGTCTTGGTAAGCTCATTAGGTCTTAACCAAGCTTATCCCAAGCTTAGAGCACATTTTAGCCCTTATTGACTTTAAGGTATTTCTTTTGTTTTCTATGGTTTAAATTGTTTACTAACGTTTCTAAGACTCTTTTTAGTCTTAATATACCATATTTTAATGTTTAAAAAACATACTAAGGTTTGGGGTATTTCAATCTACCCCCCTTGAAAGAACTTTGTCCCCAAAGTTCATACTTCCCACATATCTTAATATTAGAACACGGGGAATACTTATGAAAATATACTTCCATAACAACATTAATAACATATTTACATAACATCGGACACAAGGTCCAAACAACATAACATCATTCAGACACAACGGTCTGTAACATAACAAGGTAACAATATAACATAGACGATGTATTTAAATACATGTCATACACACATAACAGAAACGGCTCTACCCCCCTTAAAATAGGGGTACGCCCCGTACCCTATACATACAAAACTAAGAAGTAAACAACAACGGGTACTTCGCCTTCATCTTATCTTCCAGCTCCCAAGTGGCCTCCTCAACGTCCTGGTTAGAAGAGAACCTTCACCAGTCTCACAGACTTATGGCGAGTGTCTCGAGTCTTAGTGTCCAGAATCCGTACGGGAGTCTCCACTGATCACATGGTCGGCTCAAAAGTTAGCCTTTCAGGCTGAAGTACATGAGACGGATGAGACATATATTTCTTTAGCTGGGACACATGAAATACATCATGTACCTTGCCCAGCTCGGCGGGTAAATCAAGTCTGTAAGCTACCGGGCCGATCCACTCCGTCACAACATTCGGCCCCACATATTTCGAGCTCAACTTGCCTTTCTGGCCAAAACGAAACACTCCCTTCATGGGGAATACTCTATGAAATACCTGATCGCCCACGGCGAACTCCAGGTCACGTCTGCGCACATCGGCGCATGATTTCTGCCTATCCTGAGCTAACTTCATGTTAGCCCGGATCTGTCGTACTTCTGCTAGAACTTGCTCCAGATACTCTGGTCCTATTATGACCGTCTCACTCGACTCATCCCAGCATAATGGCGTGCGGCATGGTCTACCGTATAATGCCTAGAAGGGAGACATCTTGATCGAAGCATGGTAACTGTTGTTGTAGCTTAACACGATCAGATGTAACTTATCAATCCAGCTGGTCTGAAAGTCAAGTGCACATACACGTAACATATCCTCGAGTGTCTGGATGGTGCGCTCACTCTGTCCATCTGTCTGTGGGTGGAACGCTGTACTTAGCTTCAGCTCGGTACCAAGCGCTTCCCGTGTGGATTTCAAAACCTCGAAAGGAATCTGGTATCCCTATCAGATACAATTGTTTTCGGTACCCCATGATGTCTTACAATCTCTCTGTCGAAGAGCTCTGCAAGCTTAGCCACTTTCCAGGTGTCCTTCATCGGTATGAATCGAGCCACCTAGGTCAGTCGATCAACAACAATCCAAATCATATTCAGACCTCCCCTTGTAGGCGGAAGCCCTACTACGAAGTCCATAGAAATGTCATGGAACTTCCACTCAGGCACTGGCATTGGCTGTACCATACCACCACGCCGTCGGTGCTCAAACTTGACCTTCTGACAAGTGAGATACCTTAATACATAGTCATTCACATCTTTCTTCATTCCAGCCCACCAAAAATAACGTTTCATATCCTTATACATCTTTGAAGCTCCGGGGTTAATCGAAGTCGTAGAACAATGGGATTCACTCAGTATGCGCTCCTTCAGCTCAGCGCTACTCCTCGGAATACACAGTCGGCCATTAAGCCTTATCAGGTCATCATCGTGGAGTCGGAAGTCGTACTTCTGACCCTTGAATGTGCCATCAATAAGCTTCTGCCTGATCTCCAACTTATACTGATCCGACATCTGAGCACTCCGCACCTCTTCAACCAAGCTAGTATGAGAGACTAGCGAATGGAGAGAGTGTGCTCGGTGACTCAGTGCGTCAGCTACCTGGTAATGACGTAATGTCTACCATACCAAGTATGAGATGAATATTCAACCGGAGTTGAGGAGATAATTCCCGTAGGACTAATGGGGCTAGCTTTCTATAAGCAAAGCAACCCTGTCCTACATCCAGGAAAGCACTGATAAGTGCGCTTAGGGGAAAGAAAGTGGAAACGACAAGTAAAGATTAGTTTATGAGATATGTAACAAATGGAATGGATGACCTTTTGAAGTCTCACCCGAAGCGAGTAACTCTAACCCATGCAACACAGAAGGTTCAAGATGGCCTGATGTGCATGAGGAGAGGTCATGAGAGCTGTAGAAATAAGAACTCGCTAATTTGCTACCATGCAATGTCTCTAGAGGAAAGTAAGACCTTACTACCACGGTAAACTTGGGGAATGAGTGCGGGAATGAGACTATATTAATTTGAATAAGAACTTCTTCAATAGGAATAGAAACCCGATTGGGGAATAGCACTGCACTGACACACACCGTACCGGTGGCTCAGTTTGCATGGCGCACTTGCCACAACAAGTGCCACACTAACCAAAGTACTAAATTTCAACCTGCCTTGCGCACTGGCTACAACAAGTGCAGTGACGGTAAACTATCCCCAAAGGACCGAGTAGTCCAGGTGGTTACCAATAAACACTAAACTTTCATGTGAGTCCGTAATGCAATGAAGCAGGACATAGCCTCCTTAAAGGCAGGGTTACAAAACCCTTAGGTTGGAGGCCGATAAAACCTCGGGAAGACCTAGCCGTTCTGACCATTAAACCTGAAAATAATATACCATTTAGTAGAGTGTGGAAAGGGAGTCAATGAGGACAACGGTAAGTAGCGCCTATAAGCCTAACCCTAGTGCCGGTATGGACATTAAACGTCAAGTAATACCGGTGGGGAGTGTCGAGTCTTCAAGACCAGCATAACCATATTTAGGGAGTGCGCGACGCTTGTGGTTAAACCACTACCATTGAACATTGCCAGAGGGAAGAAGTGAGCTATACCAGCCAAGACTCTAATTAAAACATATCCAATTGGGTGGATGAAAAAAAATAGACTAGTGCCGTTATGGTAAGCTATTTGAGAGTTATAAGAGAAGAATAGGAAGATGCGAACATGCAATGAAGGGGCCGATGTTATGCCCGCATCACACACACCGGGGGTGTTGTGAATCCATTATGCTGCTAGACTCCCGTACTGAGGGCAGTGGATATTAACTGAACAGTGAATTTGCCTGAGGGCGGAAATACAGTTACCTCGAAGAGGATGGAGGAAATACGACTTGAATAAGAGTTAGGATGAGACAACAAAGAGCGATGATCAGCAGAACCCACTAAGTTGTGGGTACCCAATTGTAAACCTTAAGAGAAAGTATTAGAACCAACTAGGATTAAATTAAATGCAAAGACCAACAATCATTTAACTATCTGAATAAGCGCTGAGCCTGAACATCGTATGGCATAGGCCTACGGAAGGATACTTTTTGTACCACCAAAATGACCCAAATCTAGGAAAGTAAAGGTGATGAATCACAAACACAGATTGATGTCAGACTAAAGAGGGACTACCAAGGACGGGGAAAACACGAGGTGTAAACCTTTATCGTGGAGTCAAAGACTACACCTGGGGGTGTAATCCAATGAATTGGGTGGAGTTCAAGGACTGAATCCCATATCTAAACAGCGTCAATAGCCTAGGAGTGAACGGGAAAGAGTTAGTAAACAGATACTTTTACCCACTCATTAAAACCAGACGACGAGCGTGAAACGCGATATTTAGGCTCTATGTCGCAAACACCTATCTTAGAGGAGGTAATAAATACAAATATTAAGCAACAAACCACAGACCAGACCCAGAGAACCCTCTAAGGCCATTCTAACACTAAAGGTTAAGAATTGACAGCCTAGTTACTCCAACATAAATTACCGGGACTAAGAGTGCGATAACCACCGGGTACGAACACTGCGAGTGCACTAAACGAGACATGGGACAACCACACTCCTAAGAGCTTGTGGGCCTGATGAAATTTGCTTAAGTTAGTTAGGTAAGTAGTAATGTATCAGTACGGTACCCCATATATGTAAACGAGTAGTGTAAGAACCCAAGAGGTAATCGACTCTGTGTCTAAGTTAGTGATTGGAATCCTGACTAGGTAAACCATGAATTGACAAGAGAGATCTCAGTCAAACCAACAGGGTGGGGAAATCAAGAATAGCTTGATAGCAAAACGACAGAAGGTCGTAACTCCACAGAGGAGAAGTTAGAACACAAGTTTCAGAGATTTTCATAAACAAGGAAGCCAAAGGCCGATTTAATGATAAAGGCAAGGGAGAACCCATTAATGAGAAGATGATTTATGGTACCTTATGAGGTTGTGAGAGTTTCCCAAGATAGCACGATGTTAAGCACTTTGAGAGGAAACTTTGTAATGTTATAGATGCTACCCAAGAAGGAGGCACAAGAGAGTTACATGATGCACTGAGGGCACGACGATGATGTCACCTTAAGTAATAATAACCACATGCTCAAGCCATAAAACGTTAGTACGTTAGTACCAATTAGGGTTGAACGGAAAATGTATGCCAAGTTAAAACCATAGTCGTATTGTATGTCTACAACAGACGAAGGGCAAAGGCTAGCATTAGAGGAGATACTCTAACCTGGAGATTAGGTACTCCATGCAAACCGCAATAGCGGATAACCGTCTAATCGACTAGTACATGGTGCGCAACACGGTGAAATACCCCAAACCTAAGTATGCTAAGTAAACATCAATTTATGATGTAGTAAGGCTAAGATATGCCTTAGAAATATTGGTAGACAATTTAAACCAAGGAAAACACAAGAAAATGCCTTAAGGGCAATTAGGGCAAAAATGTGCTCTAAGCTTGGAGAGACTTGGGTGAGTACCCAAATATCATGCTAAGACCTTAGTAATATTCTAATGGTCATTTTAAACCAATTACCAAAGAAAATCAAGCTTGAAAACAAGTTAAAACACAAAATGTGCTTTAAGAAGTCTTAAAGCACATTTTTGAGAAATGTCTTAGAATTAAGTTTTGAGTGATAAATGCCCATGATTACACCTTAATCAAACTGTGTACTTTAGTATCACATTAGGAAGCCTAAATCAATGGGATCAAAAATTTCAGAAATATGTGCACTAATTTGTGAATAGTAACCAAATAGTGACTAGTTTAAGTTTTAATCAATATAAGCTAATTAGTTGGTCAACAAAGACCATGACTACCCTTATTTAAGAGGGGGCCGGTTTTCTAAGGGATGAGTCACCAAAGACTTCATCAAATAAGAAAGGAAAAGAAGAGTAAAGTAAAAGGAGTTACTATTTGCTTTTATAAAGCAAATATCTTATATTAGCCTACCTTTCTTCTTCTCTCTCTTAATTTTCTCTTTCCCACGGTTTCTTCTTCTCTTCTCTTGCTCCAAAACTGAGAGAGCTCCATCCATGGAAGCTCCATCTTCAAATGCTCACCAAACCTTCATTTAAGCTCCAAATCCAAAAATGAGCATAGATTATTCTTAGTTAGACCAAGACCTACCTTTCTACCTTTTCAAATCTTTCAAAGCTCAAGTTTGGTGCCATGAGAAAACTCCATTGATGGAGGAAAATCAAGTTTGAAGAGCTCTTTTGGTTCTCCATTCATTCAAGGTAATGATGAAAGTGAAAGAAAAATCAACTTTCCATCCTTTTTCTTAGATGGCCGAAAATCATCAGTCATGGAGCCTTGTTTTATCCATTGTTCTAGCTTGATTCTATTTTCCAAGGGCAAGAGGAGGTCCTACTTGATTCATATCCAAGCTTGTTTTGAGAATCCAAGGTAAAACATTCAATTTAATACATTAAAACACATTTTCAACCTAGGGTTTACTCCTTAAGGTTAATGTATTATTTAGCACTCATGAGAGCCAATGTATATTGATTAGAAAATTGACAAGGGAAATTTAAATGGTGGCTGAGATTTCCAAGGGAAGAAGCCTAAGGAGGAAGTTGAGAGAAACTTGAGAAAAACAAAGGTAAAATGCTTACCTAATGGTGGTTTAAGTTTTAAGGAATGAGTTTAGATGAGTACCAATGTAGCCTAGAGCTTACACTATGTAATGGGTTATATAACCTAGGAAAAACAATTTGAACAAGCTTATGAACTTGTGATTAAGGAGCCAATGGGAATGAGTTAGTAATATAAGTTTAAGGTGGATTTTAAGAGCATTACAATTACTATGAGATTGATGGGTGTATTTGCAGGTTGAAAGCTTTTATATGTGGGAAATTCAGTGATTAAGTTTAAGTTATTTAAGGGCCTAAGAGCCATGCCATTTAAGAGCCTTAGTGCTATGCAATTTAAGATTATTGCAATTATTGAGTTTGTTGTGAATGAGTTGGTTTGGGTGATGAGATATGATGAGAAAGAACATGATGTGTGTGAGATGGTTGATTGAGGAAAATAATGTGTTTGGGCATGATAAGATACTAAAGAAGCTATGGCGAAATTTGAGTAGAAAATAAGTGTTTAGGTGATGGTGGTGAATTAATATGACCTAGAATTTACTAGGAGTCATACAAAGGAATTTGAGTGGAAATGAGTTAACTAAGGAGTTCTTGAGGTTTAGAATGACCTAGAGATGTCTATGAGGAATTAGAGGATTGGTGAGTGTATTAAACACACCAAAATCATGGTATGAGGAATGTAAGACTTGTGTAAAAATCTGGAGGAAAGATGATGTAATGCTTTGGGATAATTTAGGTATGAACTAAGAGTAGAACAATGAGAGTTTCGGGAAGTTGTGTATGAGGTGGTGATGTTAGTGGTGGACTAGTAAGGTTTAGTTTAAAATGGTAATGTGTGGACTTGGGTGATGGAAGTGAAAATTGTAGGAGAATGTTGTAAGTCGTCAAGGAAAATGACTAGAGACGTGTGAGGGTGTATGATCATGAGAATGGGGAGTAAGTTGCATAAAAGACGTGGAAATGTCTAATGAGGGTGTTGCATGGTCAAGGTAAATGAAGAACAATGTCAAGGTGTTAAGGTAATGGAAAGAAATGTATAAGTAAGCTCAAGAGTTTAGGAGTGATGAGTAACAAATGAAAAGAAAGAGAGAAGTAGTGCATGGACATGCAAGATGACCATGGAAGGTTTAGCAAAGGAAAGATGGATGAATTAAAGATGGAAAAATGATGTGTTTATGAGTGGTCAAACTGTTAAGGAGGGAGCACTAGGGTTGGTGGAAGTTTTGGTGAGGTTGCAAGTTGGGAATATAAGGAACTATATGATAAGTGTTAGGAGTTTTTGCAAGAATTTAGTAAATGTTTAAGAAGATCTTTGGAGGTTATTTTAATGAGTTGGAGGATGATTAAAGGCGGGTTAAAGGGTCTAAACGATGTTAGAACACATTAGGAGGCTTTAGGATAAGTTTGGTGAAGATTTAACAATTTTTGGACATGTTCGGGTGGCGTCCGACCCAGGGGTCCGACCCAAGTTTGGGTCGGACGGCCTCTGTTAGACGCAGTGAAGGGTTCTGGAACGGTCCGACCCAGAGGACTTGGGTCGGACATGGGTCGGACGCCACCAGAACATGTCCAAAAATTGTTAAATCTTCACCAAACTTATCCTAAAGCCTCCTAATGTGTTCTAACATCGTTTAGACCCTTTAACCCGCCTTTAATCACCCTCCAAACTCAGAAGACGGAAAATTACTGGAATGGTCCGACCCAGTTGGTTAGGTCGGACGGTGGGTCGGACGACCCTTAAGGCTTTTAAAAAAAACTAAGAGAGTTTAGGTATTAATGGTACCCCATTAAGGGGGCAGGGGCAATGATGATTAGAGGTATAAAGACCTAAGAGATCAAGTTAAGAATAAATAAAGGTTTAAGGTTAAGTTTGTAGATTAAGTTGTAAGACTTAAGAGGTGTTAGGTGGGGATCATTAAGGGTTAAGTAAGATAAGTAAGTTGAATTGAGTAAGTGATTAACAACCTAAAACTGGATGAATGTTTAGGACTTGGAAATTGGACTCCGGAAGAGATTAAGCAACCGAACGACCAACGGTGAATGGTACAGTTCTTCTTGTGACCTGCTAGCTAACAAGGTGTCCCTCGGCTTGTGTGCTATTTGTTTTTGTGTGCTCACTAAACAAGATAAAGCATGCAACCGGAACATTATGTTTATTTTATTGTCGTGGGATTTGAAAACTAACACAACATTCCGTGAGAACTTACTAACCAACGTTTAGTAAGGAATTGAGTGAGACTAAGGAACGCTCCCTAATATTAGTTTGTTATAAACCGAAAGAGGTTAACCAACAAACACGGTCTTGAGACTACGACTAACTGGAACTTAAGGGGGGAGTGAGGAAACCGGGACTGACTCCGGTCATGCATGCTAAGGAAAGGGGGATCGTTATCTATAGCAGATTTGACTTCCGCTTAAGGACTTGTCTTCGGACTTGTTGCCTAGGGTCGGTTGCCGGCTCAGCTACGTTGGACACACAGTCCAAGGTAGGTGGCATTAAGATGGTGCGGTAGGATCACCTAAATCCTAAATTATAAGATAAGTTGTTTATTCAACCAATGGAGTTAATAGCTCATTGGCTAGGGTTGCTTTTGACCGACAAAAATAAACATTGAGGTAAGATCCAGTCATTTCTATTGAAGAGTGGTTTGTATTGTAAGATTAAGATAAGGTTGAGGTAAGTTGCAACCATTCCTTTTTGAAGGATGGTTTGTATATAAGACTGAGATAAGCTACATCCATTCCTTTTTAAAGGATGGTTGTTTTCCAAGATTAAGATAAGACTAAGATTGAGGTAAGATAAGGATGGACTAAGATTAAGAGGAAATGTAACTTAAGGAGTTAAATAATTAACTCTCTAATTAAGGGAACGCATCTAAGTCGTTCAATTGTTTGAACTTTGATTGTTCATATTTGGATTGTTGTTTACAGCATTTACTATTATGTTGTGCATCTAATCAACCTCCATGCTATCGACAATTAGTCGTCGTAGCCACGTTAGCTTGGGGGCCATGAGAGGATCGTACCAGCATTCGTGCTGACCCCTTTGGGGGCTGTTTTTACTACACAGGTGAACGTCTGGAGGCGGCCATCACGAGAGTAAGATGGGGTACAAGTGTTACGGGATAAGTGTGGCCTACGAGTTGTGCATGTAGACTCGTATGGCAATTTGAGTTAGTATGATGTATAGGTTGTGAGGGGATTGTAAGAAGGATATGCATTTGGTTAAGGTTGGTTTGTACTACTGTTCGGTATATTCTGTCAATCTGACCGTGGCAAGGTCCTGGAGTGTATTGAATTCCGCTGTGACGTTTATATACATGTTGTTAAGTTGCGAAACCACATTTGGATAGAGATGGGGTGTTACAAAAAGTGGTATCAGAGCGTAGTTACGCTCTGAAGACAAGAATACCGAACTTAGGTGAATATTGAGGTTGAGTTTGAGTGATGGGTTAAGGGTTGAGTGATAGATAGAGAGAGGGGTGCGTTAGCTAGGACTTCCGGTGTTTACCGGATATCCATGGTACCTAGACCCGCCCTCCACTTCCCTAACCCTGAATATGTGGAACAAACGCCAGAGAGAAGAAAGCCTTCTCTGACTCGGGAAAAACCCGATCTGGCAGTTAGTTAACAGTAAGCAATACAAGAAATATCTTGTTAAACAATAGTTTAAGTGAACTTGAACGTTTTTAATGGAGCGCAACAGTGAAACAGGACGCTACCGATAGAATTCTATCAATAAGGGAACGGTGATTACCGACAACATGGGTTGACATGCTACGCAGTCGAAATAACCCGCAATACCAATGATAAGGAAAGCACTACGAATGCAATGGATAAGGAAATGATAAGAGACATGAGTACCGGACAGTGGTCTGAATGAGCATAGCAATGGGATAATACAAAGCTTAAGGGATAAGATTACTGGAAAGTCCAGTTAAGAACCGGAACTCCAAACCCCATACAATGAAAAAGGTTACAAACCTGGCCGACATAACGCGGACAATGGTGGGAACTCATACAAACTGAATACCGGAATAGGACTACGATGTAGCCTGCCTAAGGGAGAACCATTACTTAGTGACCACGACAAAATGTGTGGGAACGGGAGCGAGGATTAAGACATAAGAAAATAATGAGGGGTTCCCTCAGGAAGAGGAACGCCCTGATAAATGATAGCACCATCAAAACGACAAGGAAACTGCCGGATGGTCAGTTATCCAAAATAAGAGATTATCGAAGGAGTCCCGAGGACTACCAATTACATGGAAATTAGAAGGAAGTATCACTACCAATGTACCTTGTACCAATAACCCATCCTGCATGGCGCACTTGCCATAGCAAGTGCTACCACGGTTAAGCTACACGGAAAGCCATCATGGCAAGATAGGAGAACGCTACAGTTGTAACACATATAATAACGGATTGTAAGTCCATAAGAACGGAAGAATAAGACCTGGAAAGGCCCGACGGCCTGACCATGATGAGATGAGGTGACACACCAGTCAGCCGGGAGCGGAACTTGGATGAAATATTAAACCATATAAATATTAGCAATGGTACAATCTACTACAACAACAACCGACAGTGCGGTAAGAACATCAAACCTAAACCCCGAGAGGAAAACATAAGAGATCGCTCAGTAATGCGAGCAAAACACTACGAAAGTAACAACATACATGGAATGTATCAAGAGATACAATAAAGGCAGTCGACAGAACGACTTCCAACAAGGATGGGATAAGACTCCCAGATTGATCACTAAGAATACTAGTAATGAGCATTATTCAATGAAGATGTTGGTGAACCCGGAAACAGGGACGAAAGGAATAAACTTAAGCAGTAATCTACTAAGGATTAAAGATATACAATCCCGATAGAGGGAAGCTCAGAAGATTACCCACACGAGCGGGCATAGTCGAGCCAAATAACCGATGAATGACAGCTAATACTGTTCGTCCAACTCATTAACACCCAAGTATGATTGATCATCAACGGGTGGCGTAGTCAACGGAAGTTGAACGAAGCGTTGAGATGGAAGTATAAGATGACAGGATGATATCCAACTTGGACACTGTAAGGCAAAACACCTAATACGAACCTAACCTTGATTGCTAAAAGACATAAGTCTAGTAAATGACAGTATTGTCAGAGACACTAGTAACCCCAGATCACCTGAATAAACTCCCATAGCAGGAAGCAGGATGCAGCGACTTATCTTGAAACCTGATACTACATTCAATATGTAACCTAACGGTCGATAATGTTCAAGAAACAAACACCTATAAGGGATGACCTACGGATGAGTAAGAGTACAAGTAATGGACTGAGGCATTAAGCACTAAGAGCCTACGAGCCAAGGATGTTAACCACATCAGAACTCGAGGCGCAGTAGTAAGTTGTAAAAGAGCTGATTCAAGCCATGAATGAACTACAATGTGTAAATGTGAACGATATACAAACCTATAACTTAGATTGGGAAAAATATTACCAAGAAAGGGTACCAATGAGAATATTGAGATAATGCTAAGGACAGGGGCGGAGAACGAACCATGCCTTTAGGGTGGGGATACCTCTCCTTGTTGTGAGGCCATGAGTGGGAATGAACCCCTCAAAAGGGCTTTCACTTGTTAGAAATATAATATGCTTTGTTAGAGAATGGAAACCGTAACTTTGAGATACCTTAGAACATACCGAATACACTTGAGTAATAAGAAAGGCTGCAGAGACAGACCTCATATCCAACACCCAGGATTTAAGAATCAGTAATCATCAGAGATAAACGTTGTGGGTGCACAACATGGCACATCAAATGACCAATGCTCAGAAGAGCTTGTGATTGTGAGTCATGACTTCTTCAGGAACCGGTTAAATTACATGAGTAAGGGTACACTATTTAGAAGAATAAAAGAAGGCGGGTAGGATTGAAAGAAGGTGCGAGGGAAACAGCCTATTTACGAATCTGCAATTTAAGCAGAACATCCACATATCAAGAGTCAACTATTTTACAACACGGTACGACAACCGCCATACACCGGAAGAGAGAAATCCCAGTGTGTTTACACCAAGAAGGGATTGAGGTATAAGGTAAGACATTAGAATAGTGAGTAAGAGGTTGCACCATCAATGGGCAACATGGTAAGGGACAAATACCACGGTAGTAGTGGTCGTGAGTACAATACTTATATGAGGGGATTAAGTCTGGTGCGCGGTAAAGCGACCGTTATGTATGAGCCATCAAATATTGACACTGAGGCAATTAGATTTATGAGTTAAGACCAATATAAGTAAGGAAATAAGATGGTAGACGAACTGCGCATTGATGCCAGTAGTCTAGACCTGGTTAGGTAAGATTTCACAGGAAGCACACTGCCCATTCCTTACGAAACCGGAAGTGCATTCCTAGTAGATCAAAATATGCGAAACAAGATAAGAAGCTCTATAGAAAGAGACCTAAACTACTAAGAAATTGAGTCAATACGAAATATAGAAAGGAACTAGAGCATACCATACCCAAGAACACAGTAAATGGATTTCCCTTGATTAACTTCAAGAAGAACAATAAATGTTATTATGGAACGATGAAAGAGGAGATCGACAACAGAATACTTCATAATTAGTAATAGCTAAATGTGTGACGGACACTATGAGTTTACTAAAACGAGACATGGGACGACTGCACCCCACAGGGGCTTGCAGGCCTGACACGCTCATTTATGAGTTAGTTGGGTAAGTAGTAATGTACCAATAAGGTACCCCATGCATGTAGACGAGTGGTGTAAGGAACACGGGAAGTAGTCGATTCCGTACCACGGACAACAACGCAAGATCAGACAAGAGCAGCTACTACCACAAACAGTCGAAGAGAAGAATTCAGTTGAACCAACAACACAAAGGAATCAGAGAACAAATAATCAAGGACTATGAAATGCGAAGAGCACGGATTGTTAAGTACAGACATTGGACATGTCGTAAGATGTAAGAGATAAATTGTAAAGCGCAATAAGCACTAAACAGTAGTTTCAGATTAAGAATCATCCTCAGACCAAGGGTCAGATGGAAAGAACGATTTAGACACTTGAGGAAACACTAAGAATACAAACATTAGATCTTCAGGAAGAATGGATAGACGAGCTACAACTCATCAAGGCCGTGTATTTATAAAGATAACACGTGACCATTGAGGGACCTTTAGTGCTTAACCATAAGCACGCAAGAGAAAGATATATAATACTGTAAAAAGGATAAGAGAGGCAAATAAGCCGAAAACTATCAGAGTCGTGCAGCGGAAGCTAGCAGATCAGTACCTTTGAGGTTAGACCAAACTAAGATCAGAATATGGTATAAGTATCGTTAAGGATCCTCGATGCAGAGACTAAGTCATTTCTGATCGAATTGTAAGTAAGATAGATGACATGGAAGCTAGAATGCTTGGTGAGAATTAGACATCTTGAACTTATGTTCAAGGATGATATAATGTTGATTACGTGGGCATAATCCATTTTAAGGGGGGTAGAGCGAAAACCGCTTAGCGTATGTTTGTGTACTGAGTACATGAACTACGGTGTGCATAGCACAAAAGAATTTGAGAATATGTTTTACATAAACATTTTGAGATAAAATCATGGTTATTGCACACAGAAGATGTGAATACCATACATATTAAGTACCTATCTTGTTAACTCCGGTGTGAGTTCAAGTTAAGAGAATTAAGGAAGAGGATTATGGAGACTTAAGAAATATGGAATATATGAGATATGGGTCGGTATGAAACTACATGTGAGATAAGAATAAGATAACACTATGAGATATTATTTGATATGAGTATGAGGAAGGAAATTGTAATCCTATGAGATATAAGATGGTGAGAATTGGTTTGAGACGGTTATAGAACTTAGTAGGAATTTAAGTCTTGAGGTAATTACTAAGAGATGAACTAGGAATGATTGATGGACTGAGTCCATACCTTGGAGATGTATTGATTACGATTACAAAGACTAAAAAGATAGAAAATTGGACATGAGTGAATTATTTGATGTTTGAAAATGACGTGGGAGGTGGAACTTGATTTTCTAGGGATCAAGGGAAACCGAACACAAATTGGAGTGGAAGGATAGTTCGATACTAATGCTGATCACATCAGGGTTTGATGATTCCTGAAACTCCCTACCAGTGGTCACAATTAAATCACGCTAAGGATAGAGGCATTAGGATAAAATGAAAATGGAGTTGGTTGTATTTTTAATTAGAGGAATTATTCCTCACATGACCTCGTAAAAAGGATTACCTTTTTACTGAGTCTCGCCCATGAAGTCGAGGACGCACAAGCCTTTGTCTTCGGACTGGTGACATGGGGAGAGCAGAGAGTTTTGTATTCTGGCCCATGGTGACGAGGACGAATGAGCCATTGTCTACGGACCGGTGACATGGGAGAATACGTTGGAAATTATGTGAATGTTTTAATCATCAAAAGAAACAAAGAGAATTTTGAGTGCTATACATGCGTAAGCATGTTGTGTGATATTTAGGTATAAGCATATGGTGGATCTAATGATGCAATGAGTTTAAGTATACATAAGTGTGGTCTACGTGATCTATGGAGTGAGGTAAGACATGTATTCTAATAAGATAAGATGCATGGGAACTTTGGGGACAAAGTTCTTTTAAGGGGGGTAGATTGAAATACCCCAAACCTAAGTATGCTAAGTAAACATCAGTTTATGATGTAGTAAGGCTAAGATATGCCTTATAAAGATTGGTAGACAATTTAAACCAAGGAAAACACAAGAAAATGCCTTAAGGGCAATTAGGGCAAAAATGTGCTCTAAGCTTGGAGAGACTTGGGTGAGTACCCAAATATCATGCTAAGACCTTAGTAATATTCTAATGGTCATTTTAAACCAATTACCAAAGAAAACCAAGCTTGAAAACAAGTTAAAACACAAAATGTGCTTTAAGAAGTCTTAAAGCACATTTTTGAGAAATTGTCTTAGAATTGAGTTTTGAGTGGCTAAATGCCCATGATTACACCTTAATCAACATGTGTACTAATTAGTATCCCATTAGGAAGCATAAATCAATGGTAAATCAAAAATTTCAGAAATATGTGCACTAATTTGTGAATAGTAACCAAATAGTGACTAGTTTAAGTTTTAATCAATATAAGCTAATTAGTTGGTCAACAAAGACCATGACTACCCTTATTTAAGAGGGGGCCGGTTTTCTAAGGGATGAGTCACCAAAGACTTCATCAAATAAGAAAGGAAAAGAAGAGTAAAGTAAAAGGAGTTACTATTTACTTTTATAAAGTAAATATCTTATATTAGCCTACCTTTCTTCTTCTCTCTCTTCATTTCTCTTCTTCCCACGGTTTCTTCTTCTCTTCTCTTGCTCCAAAACCGAGAGAGCTCCATCCATGGAAGCTCCATCTTCAAATGCTCACCAAACCTTCATTTAAGCTCCAAATCCAAAAATGAGCATAGATTATTCTTAGTTAGACCAAGACCTACCTTTGTACCTTTTCAAATCATTCAAAGCTCAAGTTTGGTGCCATGAGAAAACTCCATTGATGGATGAAAATCAAGTTTGAAGAGCTCTTTTGGTTCTCCATTCATTCAAGGTAATGAAAGTGAAAGAAAAATCAACTTTCCATCCTTTTTCTTAGATGGCCGAAAATCATCACTCATGGAGCCTTGTTTTATCCATTGTTCTAGCTTGATTCTATTCTCCAAGAGCTAGAGGAGGTCCTACTTGATTCATATCCAAGCTTGTTTTGAGAATCCAAGGTAAAACATTCAATTTAATACATTAAAACACATTTTCAACCTAGGGTTTACTCCTTAAGGTTAATGTATTATTTAGCACTCATGAGAGCCAATGTATATTGATTAGAACATTGAAAAGGGAAATTTAAATGGTGGCCGAGATTTCCAAGGGAAGAAGCCTAAGGAGGAAGTTGAGAGAAACTTGAGAAAAACAAGGTAAAATGCTTACCTAATGGTGGTTTAAGTTTTAAGGAATGAGTTTTAGATGAGTACCAATGTAGCCTAGAGCTTACACTATGTAATGGGTTATATAACCTAGGAAAAACAATTTGAACAAGCTTATGAACTTGTGATTAAGGAGCCAATGGGAATGAGTTAGTAATATAAGTTTAAGGTGGATTTTAAGAGCATTACAATTACTATGAGATTGATGGGTGTATTTGCAGGTTGAAAGCTTTTATATGTGGGAAATTCAGTGATTAAGTTTAAGTTATTTAAGGGCCTAAGAGCCATGCCATTTAAGAGCCTTAGTGCTATGCAATTTAAGATTATTGCAATATATTGAGTTTGTTGTGAATGAGTTGGTTTGGGTGATGAGATATGATGAGAAAGAACATGATATGTGTGAGATAGTTGAATGAGGAAAATAATGTGTTTGGGCATGATAAGATACTAAAGAAGCTATGGCGAAATTTGAGTAGAAAATAAGTGTTTATGTGATGGTGGTGAATTAATATGACCTAGAATTTACTAGGAGTCATACAAAGGAATTTGAGTGGAAATGAGTTAACTAAGGAGTTCTTGAGGTTTAGAATGACCTAGAGATGTCTAGGAGGAATTAGAGGATTGGTGAGTGTATTAAACACACCAAAATCATGGTATGAGGAATGTAAGACTTGTGCAAAAATCTGGAGGAAATGATGTATAATGCTTAGAGATGATTTAGGTATGAACTAAGAGTAGAACAATGAGAGTTTCGGGAAGTTTGTGTATGAGGTGGTGATGTTAGTGGTGGACTAGTAAGGTTTAGTTTAAAATGGTAATGTGTGGACTTGGGTGATGGAAGTGAAAATTGTAGGAGAATGTTGTAAGTCGTCAAGGAAAATGACTAGAAACGTGTAAGGGTGTATGATCATGAGAATGGGGAGTAAGTTGCATAAAAGAGGTGAAAATGTCTAAGGAGGGTGTTGCATGGTCAAGGTAAACGAAGAACAATGTCAAGGTGTTAAGGTAATGGAAAGAAATGTATAAGTAAGCTCAAGAGTTTAGGAGTGATGAGTAACAAATGAAAAGAAGAGAAGTAGTGCATGGACATGCAAGATGACCATGGAAGGTTTAGCAAAGGAAAGATGGATGAATTAAAGATGGAAAATGATGTTTATGAAGTGGTCAAACTGTTAAGGAGGGAGCACTAGGGTTGGTGGAAGTTTTGGTGAGGTTGCAAGTTGGGAATATAAGGAACTATATGATAAGTGTTAGGAGTTTTTGCAAGAATTTAGTAAATGTTTAAGAAGATCTTTGGAGGTTATTTTAATGAGTTTGGAGGATGATTAAAGGCGGGTTAAAGGGTCTAAATGATGTTAGAACACATTAGTAGGCTTTAGGATAAGTTTGGTGAAGATTTAACAATTTTTGGACATGTTCTGGTATGGTCGGACGGCCTTTGTTAGACGTAGTGAAGGGTTCTGGAACGGTCCGACCCAGAGGACTTGGGTCGGACATGGGTCGGACAGGTGAGGCTCAGAAGACGGAAAATTACTGGAATGGTCCGACCCAGTTGGTTGGGTCGGACGGTGGGTCGGACGACCCTTAAGGCTTAAAAAAACACTAAGAGATTTTAGTGGTATTAATGGTACCCCATTAAGGGGGCAATGATGATTAGAGGTATAAAGACCTAAGGGATTAAGTTAAGAATAAAATTAAAGGTTTAAGGTTAAGTTTGTAAGATTAAGTTGTAAGACTTAAGAGGTGTTAGGTGGGGATCATTAAGGGTTAAGTAAGATAAGTAAGTTGAATTGAGTAAGTGATTAACAACCTAAAACTGGATGAATGTTTTAGGACTTGGAAATTGGACTCCAGAAGAGATTAAGCAACCGAACAACCAACGGTGAATGGTACAGTTCTTCTTGTGACCTGCTAGCTAACAAGGTGTCCCTCGGCTTGTGTGCTATTTGTTTTTGTGTGCTCACTAAACAAGATAAAGCATGCAACCGGAACATTATGTTTATTTTATTGTCGTGGGATGTTTGAAAACTAACACAACATTCCGTGAGAACTTACTAACCAACGTTTAGTAAGGAATTGAGTGAGACTAAGGAACGCACCCTAATATTAGTTTGTTATAAACCGAAAGAGGTTAACCAACAAACACGGTCTTGAGACTACTACTAACTGGAACTTAAGGGGGGAGTGAGGAACCCGGGACTGACTCCGGTCATGCATGCTAAGGAAAGGGGGGTCGGTATCTATAGCAGATTCGACTTCCGCTTAAGGACTTGTCTTCGGACTTGTTGCCTAGGGTCGGTTGCCGGCTCAGCTACGTTGGACACACAGTCCAAGGTAGGTGGCATTAAGATGGTGCGGTAGGATCACCTAAATCCTAAATTATAAGATAAATTATTTATTCAACCAATGGAGTTAATAGCTCATTGGCTAGGGTTGCTTTTGACCCGACAAAAATAAACATTGAGGTAAGATACAGTCATTTCTAATTGTAGAGTGGTTTGTATTCTAAGATTAAGATAAGGTTGAGGTAAGTTGCAACCATTCCTTTTTGAAGGATGGTTTGTATTATAAGACTAAGATAAGCTACATCCATTCCTTTTTAAAGGATGGTTGTTTTCCAAGATTAAGATAAGACTAAGATTGAGGTAAGATAAGGATGAACTAAGATTAAGAGGAAATGTAACTTAAGGAGTTAAATAATTAACTCTCTAATTAAGGGAACGCATCTAAGTCGCTCAATTGTTTGAACTTTGAGTGTTCATATTTGGATTGTTGTTTACAGCATTTACTATTATGTTGTGCATCTAATCAACCTCCATGCTATCGACAATTAGTCGTCGTAGCCACGTTAGCTTGGGGGCCATGAGAGGAACGTACCAGCATTCGTGCTGACCCCCTTTGGGGGCTGTTTTTACTACACAGGTGAACGTCTGGAGGCGGCCGTCACGAGAGTAAGATGGGGTACAAGTGTTACGGGATAAGTGTGGCCTACGAGTTGTGCATGTACACTCGTATGGCAATTTGAGTTAGTATGATGTATAGGTTGTGAGGGGATTGTAAGAAGGATATGCATTTGGTTAAGGTTGGTTTGTACTAGTGTTCGGTATATTCTGTCAATCAGACCGTAGCAAGGTCTTGGAGTGTATTGAATTCCGCTGTGACGTTTAGATACATGTTGTTAAGTTGCGAAACCACATTTGGATTGAGGTAGGGTGTTACACACGGCAACCATGATAACGACTCTTAACCAAATTATGTTGGTGAGAAGCAGAGCGATGAAGATCAGATAAACCAATGGATTTCCCTAATTGAGAGTAGGGATGAACCACATGTGTGTAGTAAAATACCAGCACACGAGGGATATGAGTTCACACACAAAAAAGAGGACCTACAAGGTACCTAATGAACGAACTCATCCCAGAGAGAAATAACTTGGAGTCATGAGGCGCCAGTTAGTTGCGCATATTAGACTCGTCTTGCCATTTTAGAGACAACTCCTGCAAGCACAAGGTGCTAGAGCATAGCTCGACAAGCCTTACACCGAAGGTTAGTTCGGTAGGGAGGCATGAACTCTTGGGAATATACCATGAGCATGTGTAGAATTCAGAAAGACTGAATACAATAGCTAGTCGAATTAATGAGCGTGTGTGACAAATGATACCACGCAGCGAAATAATTCTCCTCCATTCCCATAATTATGGAAGACGTGAGAAAACACTGTCACGTGGAGTTGAAACCAGCATGAAACTACTAATTAAACGGGTAAACTAACCCTAAAATAGTTGGGCATACTGCTTGCGGAGCAAGTGGGCCCATATTGCTTAGGTTTGACATACCTAGCAAGTTGGGAAAACAATGATGTGTTTACATCTCCTGATCAAACCGTATATGAATATACATACACCTAACCAAGATAGGCAGTATAACCAGAGTGGCTAAAGCCCGACCCTAGAGAAAAAGGGTAATGTAATATGTAGCACATTAGTGCACTAATATTCCACAGGAGTGGAACATCTTTAACTTATTACATCAAGATGATATATTCATAGATTACGTGGGCGTAATCCCTTTTAAGGGGGCTTTTTAGGGGGGTTTTGGGGTAGTGGTTTTGGGTTTTTTTAGAGCGATTTCGCGCGTTTAAAATATACCGTACGTAGGAGTACGTAGCTCATGGTACACATACTGCAAACTATTATTGTACGTAGAGTACAAGTATTATGATTGTGTTATTTTACTTGATGTAAAATTGTGATGTATTATATGTATGAATATATATACATATATTAGTTTGCATTAGTTATGGTGAATAGGAAAGGGAGAACATATACAGTGTTCTTACCCTAGTTCCGACTATTTACGCAAACATTGCGAACATTAGACACATAAACGCCTAGCTTGTTAGCTCCGATGTGAGAGTTCAAGTAGATCTATCTTGTAGCTCCGATGAGAGATTTCAGATAGAAGGAGTAGAAAACTCCGTACGATGTGATTTGTGGCTCGGTATGAAACCGATTATTTTAATTGCGAGGAGTGAATCGGCATGAGACCGATGTGTAACCCAGTGGAAGTAATCCTCTAGAAGTAGTATGAATAATTATAAGTCGAGAGAACTTGGTTCATGGTTAGGATACACGATCCTATATGCCGATGACTAGATTAACTACACTAGTTGACTTGTGTATCTATTGAATACAAGGTGATAAATATCAAGAGGAAATAAGATTAGAAATTGACGTGGGAAGCTGAACTTGATCCTGGGCCGATCAACGGAAACCTAACACAAATTAAGGTGAGAGATAGTTCACCACTGACGCTGACCACGTCAGGGTTGAATGACTCTCGAAACTTCCTACAAGTGGACACAGATATGAATAGAAATTGGAATTTAGGGTGTCACTCAAAGAGCCATGGACCGTGGAGTCCTTCGTCATTAGACCGGTGTGTCTGCGAGTGACATCACCCAAAGAGACGTGGACCGCAGAGCCTTTTGTCATTAGACCGGTGTGTCTGTGGGTGATTAAGGGAAATTAGGTGATACTATCCGAGGAGCCATGGACCGTAGTGCCCTTCGTTATTAAACCGGTGTGTCCATGGGTAGTTGACGTTTGTTAGCATGGGGTTGGGGATCGTCAAGTCCTGGTCTTTAAGACTGCTTCCCCGTGATTTGCCATCGTTAAATATATGCACACACATACACGCGGAGTGATGTGTTGGTATCCTCGCGAGATACTAGCATATAGATAGGGATGCGTGGAGCATCCCTTGCGAAACACTTTTGAGTACTTCTAGTTGGTTTTGCACCTTGTCTAGTGTTGTGTATGAATGGATTGTGCACTTGTTTTTAGTGTTGTGTATGAATGAAATTGTGCGATAATTCTTGGCTATGTGGAATGATATTAGGTCTGTATCAATTATGATACGTATAGACTAGGTTTGAACCTAGTGGGATGTACTCCCTAACGATGGTCTGTTTGTAGTTACCTAGTGGAACGAGATTCCTTAGGAAAATCGATTGTGAGTAAGGACTTCGGGATGAAGCCTTTTTTAAGGGGGGAGATTGAAATACCCTAAATATTAATTACTTTAAATTAAATAAAAGTAATTAATGAGAGATTAAGGAATTAAATATCCTTAAATAAGAAAAAGGAAATAATATAATATTTAAATAAACCCTAAGAAGTCGTTAGGAAACATCAACGAAGCCTAAAACGACCATGAGAGGGTTTAGAAAAAAGAAATGTGAACAAAAGTATAATTAATCGTTTTTACATTGAAAAACGTGCCAAAAATATTTTAGAAGTGAAAATGAGGTCCTAGATACCTTACAAGGTCATTTGGATAATTTTTGGGGCATTGGAATATTGGCTAAGAAAACGGAATAAAAGATGTCACGTTTTCACCTGAAATGGCGAACCACAAGCCAATTAGAAATTAAATACTAATTAATAGATGTAATAAATAACAATAATAATTATTGTTCGGAGATATGAAATTAAATTCAATAAAAGTTCCGTCTCGTCAAACAGGACAACGGGTCGCGAACGGCACAGGAAACAGGTATAAAATGAGTCAAAAACGACATTAAAAGGTTATCATTAAAAAATATATATATAGGGCCGACCCGCCCAAAGGAACTGGGCCGGCCCAAGCTCTCCTTACTTCCTGTTCCGGTAATAACCCAGCCCCAAACCCAAAACAAAGAAAATAAAAATAAGCCCATTCATTCTCTTCATTCTAATTCACTCACGGTATTACACAAACCTAACTAGCGACATTGCAACCCTGATTGATTCTCTCTGCAAATGTCTAGCCGCCTTCATTCTTCTTCACTCATGAGGTTAGCAAACCCTAAACTACCGATCTGAGTTTTCTTCTTCTCCTTCTCCAATCTAGTACTCTTCTCCTCTGGTAACCATCGACAGCGAACAAGGAACATACGTCCCCCATGCCAGATTCGAACTCGAGCCAAGAATAGAGGTAAGGTTCTCTTCGACTCTTAGTTTTTTTCTCCTGATTTCAAAAATCCCAAGCCTAGCATTCATTCTACTCTTTCCACTTTGCAAGTGCCAAATAGTAATGGAAAAACGTAGTAGCACCTTGCCTGGGTTCCAACCGAAAACGATAAGGTAATGGACTGTTCTTTCTTATGTTCTGCCTTGTTCGAATTCTGGGTTCGAATTGGTAATTCCCAAAAATCAACCGCCCCTAACTCTATTCTTTCTTCTCTTCGGTTGAATATGGAGAACCCAAATGCTATCTTGCTCGGCTGGGTCTGGGAGGATGCACAAAAAAAAAAGATGTACCGAGGGTGACCGAAGTCAGAGTGAATCGGTTCTAGAAACTCAAAGGTGTACATTAGTTCATTAGCTTGGTAAATTCTTTCTGTTCTACCCAAAATTTAGGGTCTGTTGAACATTCCTTTGTAAAACGAAAATCGGTCTTGTATTCTTGTAACACTTGTGGTCTGAAAATTTTGAGTTAAATGTGTTGTTGGAACCGAAAACCAGTGCGATTGTGGGTGTTGGTGGCAGTTGTGGTTTCTAAATTTTTGGCATGTGTAGTCTACAAATCCCTACCGAAAATTTTGTACAGTATGGATATTATGTTGCTAAATGTGTACTGGACTTTGAATATAAATTTGTGGTGATTATGTGGAATGAAGTTCTGGAATTTTGTCTAAGATGATGAAATCGAAATCGAAATTTAAGTTTGTTGATTAATTAAGGAATTTTCGATTATAGTTTTTGTGTTTCTGTTTGTGTGTGAACTGGTGAGAGGAACTTAAAAAAACGAAAGGAATGTAACATAAAGTGTTGAGGTTAAGCATGGGTTTTTAGTGTAATTCTCAAGATTTTAGTGTTATGCGTTGGAGATAATATTGTATTTGGATTTAGTGTTTCTGTATAAGAAATGGTGCATTATGCAGGCGAAAAAAAAATTGAGATTCTGGTTGTATTTTGAGGCTGTGTGAAATTTAAAGTTATAGTGCAAGTTGTGGAATTTTTCTTGGATTAAAGTGGTGCTGTAGAAATCTGAATTCTAGGTTTTGGAGATTGGTTTAAAACGAATTAAGGTTCCGAATTTGAGATTAGGTTTCTGGACAGATTGACTTTGTGGGTAACAAAAAAAAATGCAATCTGAGAAAATGCTGGGTAAGAAACGCAAAAATAATAAATCTGGATTGAAATTGTGAGTTTGAAAAAGTAAGGGGTAATGTATGTAATTTTTGAAAATATATGTGGAATTATTTAAAAGCGACAGCCTATGGTATTGTTTGGCATTTTATGACATGATATAGTTATAGGTTATAAATTATATAATGATATAAATGTCATAATATATGTTATATAACTATAATATAACATTATATAAATAATATGGAAGTTTTGGTAAATAAAAGAAAATATAAAATGTAGTTCGGAATTAAGGGATATTTAGAATTGAAAATTTATAATATGGTTTATAATGTTATAAGGGTTATAACATTTATAATGTGAAAATATTCATTAAGGAAGAATGAATATGTTATAAAGAAACACCATATAATAATGGTCCCATAATTAATTTAAATAAATCAATATATGATATAGAGTGAATTATATATTATGGTTGAGTAACCATATAATGTCACAAGTGGGATGACAAAAGGTGGAGAAATATTATTATGGACATTAATTAGAGAATGTTCTAAGATTTAAATGAGTATATAAAATAATATGGATTATATTCCAAGGTATTTAATGAGAAATATAAGTATGTAAGCTTGGATAAGCTAACATTTGAGAAATAAATACTAAGGAGAGATGTATAATATATGATCGAAAATATACATGCAATATAGTGTCAAACTATATAATATATAAGTGTATAATAATATACATGCGATAATGAATGTATAAGTATATTTATTCAATAAACGACAATCTTACCATGCATGCAAGAGGACGTTTATGTAAAACTAATCCCGAATTAAACCGAAAACCCAAGAGACGTTATTAGTTAATAACGGGGAATGAACTAGGAGGCATTAGAGACGGTACGGTGTACCGCATATTATTGTTTTACATGAGATGCTAATACATAGTGTGATATGTATTATTAGATTGTTGGAGGCATCTCAAGGAGCATCGGATTTAGCTTGATTCATACTCCACGGTCCTATAATCCCGGTGCACGGTATGTTATTATGTGGCTTGATTGTCTATGAGGATTTCCTTAGTTCAGACATTGTGTGAAAATCTGTGTTAAGATTGAATGTCTGTTTGCGTGAATTAATATGCTTGAATTGTGTATTAATGCTGCTTTGTTATTATTACTGTTGTACGATAACAGTATTGTTCGTATATGAGAACATATTATAAAACGAACTAGCGGCAATGATGCTATCTTATATGTGCAATATAAAGAACGTAAGTAAAACGTTGTAGCACTAGGATAGTAAGATATATATATATATTATCCGAGGCTTATATATATGGAGCATTGGCCTTTTTAACGCCACTCTCGTATCTAACACTGGATCCCGAGTCGACATACTCAGGATTGGACTAACGACCTTAGTCTGCTGTGTTTGGAAAATAGTAAGACGATGCGATGGTATAGATAAGTTAGTCAAGAGGATGTGGCTCTTGGAGTGAATTGTGATCAATTAACAATACTAGGATACCGTGTGGGTATCCGTAAGTATCAAGATAAATTTCCAACGGACTACAGATGGTTCGTCGGTCAGAGACTCTACCGCTGAAGTGGCTACAACCGTGGGTGACCCGCCATAGGAGATGGGTAGCTTAGGGACACGTCGTTTTAACGAGACATTGTCATTAGGCATGACTGAACAATTACGAACACCTATATTAGCTCGTACAGTAGGCGAACATTCTGTGGCTTGCATGCCAAAGACGAGAATCTATACTTGTGTATAATCCTTATTGTTTTGCCTTGTTGTTCAATGGTTATGCTATGTGGTTATGTGATGTATGTTGGTGGATTTGTTGAAATTAGTGTTGTACTCATATGTGTGTTGTGAATTGGTTTAATTGAGTCGTTATACTTATATCTATGTTGTGAATTGGTTGACTCGAGTCGCTATACTCATGTGTGGATTATTGTGGATTGATTGGTCAAGTGAGTCGCCGTACTCAATTATGAACTATTAAGTGTTTGTTGGAATGGAGTCTTCGTACTCATATAAGCGTTGTAACGCTTTCAGTTGGTTTATTGTGATGTGATGTGTGAAGCCGGGGGCTTGTTTGCTATTTGAGTTTACTGCAATATATTTGTTGCTTTACAGTTTTTATATTAAACTACTTGCATGAAAATGAATTGCATGCTCTCGACCAATTAACTGAGGGTCTGAGGGGGCATGATAGTCATCTAGTAACATACTCAGCAGGGGCTGATTCCATACCACAAACAAATATTTTGCAGGTATGCAGCTTCCGGTGTCGACAGAGAGCAGGACGCGCTGGGTAGTTTAGTCACAGTTGTGTAAATTGAAGAGGGAAAAAGTATAAAGGTAAGGAAAGTAAAACATCCGGTCGCCTGTGACCGGAAGAGATAGCCTAGAATAAGAGGTATTGCCAGGCCGGAACGCGTTCCGGCCAATAGGTAGTTAGATATCTCGTTTATATGCAAATACCAGCCTGGCAATAGAAAGAAAGTGACAGGCTGGCAACGCCCGATCTAGCGATGTAAACATTATAAATAAGGGCACACCCCCATAAAATACGACACACTCTACATTCCAACACCATCTGAGCACTCTTTCTACAAAGTTCTCTCTCTCTTTGAATCTACTCAGTTTCAGGATCAGGTATGCTGTAAGATTAGCAGAGGAACAGAGGGAAGGGTACTTCTTACCTTTTCATTTGGCGCCGTCTGTGGGAAAAGGACAGCTCAAGATCTTTCTTAGCAACCACGAGTCCACTAGAAGAAGCCTGATTATGAATAAGAAACAATGAAACTCTGAAATTTTGGGATTGTGTCTTTTGCAGGTGTAACGACCCCAAAACCACCCTGGTTGAGAGACCGTTACACGCCACACGCTTATTACCTAAGACGACGCAAGGCTACACTAGCGAACTCCCAAAACAGAACTGAAAATATATTACCAAATAGACGAATACAACATGTCTTTTCATTACACAGGCGGAAACCAAACTGAAATATAAAGCATAATCTAATTACAACTGGGCACCATGGCCAAACAAACTGAAATATAGAGCTCAAAAGCCAAGACAGAAAGTAGAAACTGAATCTCCAAGTGCGGACTAAAACCTGCAAATCAGACGGAGATAGGGGTGAGCACAACTATTGCTCAGCAGGTGATAAACTTCATCAGCTGAGCACGCTCAAAACATAATCTGAACATACATTTATACTTATACGAAAGCATAGCAAAATCAGAAACAGAGGCCTAAGAGGAAGACCACAAAAACAGAAGCTTGATAAACCAGAAGCTCAACCAAAACAGACGCTCAACAAAATAAGAAGTTTAACCACATCAAAAGCTAAACGAAATCAGAATCTTAGCAAATTCAAAAGCAGTGATCGAAGCGAAAGACCTTCCAACATACATAGGTCTAAAACAGAGAGAGTTAAGTGTTGTAAAATCAGAAGGAACAGCTGAAGACAAACCAGAACGTCGAAGCTTTGCAAACCAGAGACTTCTCAGAAGACGGAAAGCACACAGCAGACCGTCTCAAATCAAATATAGACAGAGCAGACAAAAACAGATCACTTAATAAACCGTAGGCTCTCGGAAAACAGAAAGCACAAAGCAGTCTGTTCGAAATCAGAAATAGTCAGAGCAAACGGAAAACAGAACACTTAACTATCAGAAGTGGGACTCTAGCACCAAGCACAAACACTCAGAAAGGGTCAAAGACCCATGGATCTAATAGATCCCTCGACAACGCAGAAATGACCTGAAGGCCAAAGGGTTCGTCAACCCCACAGAACAGATTGGGAATGACCCACACTCAGAATGACGTCTACATGGTATACCACGGAATAGCTCGACCCAGCCATTCACGGCTCAGAAGCAGAGTAGCTAGGTCCCAAAACAGAAGCTTAACAAATAGAAGCTTAACAAATCAGTTCAGAAGGTGTTGCAGAGAACACACACCAAAGCACAAGGCCTTAACACAACAAATACTGAATCATAGCTGAAACAAAAGTCTTAAACCAGGACTAGCCAAAGTCAAACTGAAATCAGAGGCCGAAGCACACTCATAGAGCAAAACAAAGTTCAAAAGTTTATTGGTGACTTTCAAATAAAAATATACTTAAACACATGCCAAAACATGTCAAAAACAGATAGTACTCGAAAAGAGGAATCCAACGCTGCAAACGGCACTCAAAACGGAGCTCAGACGAAAAAGTTATGCCATAAACAAAGGCCTGTCCGAACATGCATCCGACCTTGCATGTTCGGACATAAACCGAGATCTGAAAATCTGCTGGCGTATGATGTCCGAACTTCAATGTTCAGACACATGTTCGGACACTGCGAAAACTGCAAAATCATTTGCGAAAATCAGCCAGAACCAAGCCACAAATCCCCCACAAAACATATAACTTATAGTAGCAAAATATCCTATCGAAAACACATTTCCACGGGGTTTTAACACATCAAAAAGCAACCAAAATCAATCCAGAAACATCACAATCAGAGGATCACATAAACATATACGGAAGACAAAACGAAACCAAAAATCCCCGTGGTTGAACGTACACAACCGAATTCATCTACCACCTACCTCACATCCGAAGCAACGCTATCTCTGCGGACTCTACGAAATGCCTTCCTCGAATTCCCACTCGAACGACAATCCCTCGAATTGAACCATTCCCAAATACAAAAGCAAAATCAGAAAGGAGAAAAGAAAACTCAACGGAGAAGAGAACCGAAATTTACAAATCAAACCTTACGATCGACCGACTATCAACACCGAAACTCCATTAGCAAATCTCCATCGATCGATTATAGGGAGGAGATTGAGGAGAAGGAAGAGAAGCAAAGAGAGGAAGAAGATATGAAAGTGAGAGAGGGTTGAGGAAGCGAGGAAACTGTCGTGGAAGGAGAAGAGCGTGAATTAGAAAATAAGAAAAGAAAGTTAGGAAATAGAAAAAGAAAAAATTACTTCCTAACTCCTTAAATGATAATAAAACTGAAAGGACATCCATAGCCCTCCTTCACAATAAATAAAAAAAGAATAACTCTTCTAACCCTCCTTCCTCAAAGTTAACAAGATAACATCCAGAAGAATGTCATAGACATTCTTATATAAGATTACAATTTAATACGAACTCCCTTTGCGAATCAGAAAGAAGTAATACAAGGTAAATAAGATAAAAAAATCTGGGGCATAACAGCAGGTACAAGCAAAGGAAATAGGCGTGCAGGAATGGCTCCAAGAACAAGGAAAACACCCCGATCTATTGGCGAGGCCAACGACACGGGAGCGACCGAAAACACCAGAACGGGAGCCGAACATGTAATCTCCAAGCAAGCATTGGAGGAGATGCTAAAAAGCTTAGTCAGAACCATTGACGAAAGAATAGTGGAGGGGAACGAAGTCTTGCAGCAAGAACTGATGCAGCGAGATGAGGAGTACCAAAAGAAATGGGAAGATATGACTGAAGCGCTTGAATCACTTAAAAATCGCGGTTCTGAAGCGAGCAACAGCCGGAAAAAGGATCGGCCAGGGAAAACTCTGATCATCAGCGAGGAGACTGAGGAGGACGATTCGATCGATATGGCTCTTTATCCCTTCTCCAAAAAAATCAAGAAGGCGAAACTTCCTCCTCACTTTGTTGCACCAGCAGTGGAGAAATACGATGGAACGGGGGATCCCGCTCTTCACATCAAGAGATTCATGTTCGCAATGAACACGCAAGGAATAAGTTCTCTCGCTCTTTGTAATTTGTTTCCAGGAACATTGTCCAAAAGAGCACTCAGTTGGATCTCAACAAGACCTCCACAGTCGATCTCAAGCTTCAAACAACTGACTGAAGAGTTTCAGCAATATTTTGCCGCAAGCCAGAAAATAAAAAAAGAGACAATAGAGCTAATGGACCTCAAACAGCGAAAGGGAGAGACGGTGAAAGAACTCAGTGAACGATTTCATAAATAGGTGGCGGAAATCGATGACATTGACGAAAAAATTCTAATCAAAGCTTTTGGAAATGGGCTAGCATAGCCAAGACTCGCTGAGAAGATCGCAACAAAGGCTCCAAAAACTCATGGGGAATTAGCTGAAATGATTCATGATTTTTTCAAATCAGAGGTGGCGGAAAATAAGGCCAGAGACTTGGCGAAGAGCTTCAAGGGGATTAGCGATAAAAAGGGAGGACAAAATGGGAACGGTTCATCCGGCAACGCATCAGGGAATTCATCTGGGGGAGGCTCAAGATACAAGCCTTATTACAAGGCCCTCCCCATCCCGTCATCATCCCAAGGACCTCAGTATCAGAACGCCAGGGTTGCTATCCAGATCGATCCGGGCAGGTATGCGGCGGAGGTTAAGGAAGGGTACTTACCTCCACCAAAGAAGCCTTATCCAGGGGAGGTTCTAGTGGCCTTCTGTGAATACCATGGTTGCAAGAGTCATAGAACCGCGCATTGCGCTACTCTAGCCAAGGAATTGAGAGTCATTGAAGAAGAAAAGAAGGGCAAGGGAAAGCAGATGGCAGGCCAACAGAGACAGAATGGCAAGCAAAACCAGTTCTCCTCTCGAAATCGCCAGGAAGAAGAGGTCCACCTTGAGCTGGATCACGGCAAGTCAGTCGGTATGATCACAGGTCTGTGAAAGGGTGAAGAAGTTTTTTTTCTTTTTAGCATTAGATAGGCTCTGTCATGCCAATAATAAGACAGAAATTGTGTAATTGATGCCCTTTACTCTCAAGAAAAGTATATATTGTAAAAACAAACCTTCCGGTAATTCCCTTCTGGAAAAAATAAAAGTTTAATAACATTTTCTCTTAAGCAAATTCACAGGTCTCTTTTCAGAGGTAGGACCGTCGACTCCAAACGAAAGAAAAAGGCATATTCATGCGGTACATCAAGAACTCCCAGAAAGGAAGGTTGCCAAACGAGAAAGTCTTCCCCCAATTTTCTTTACAGACGAAGATGAAGATGGGGTGTTGTATCCTCACAACGATCCACTTGTCATTCGGGCGTAAGTAAATGACCGGATGATGGAAGGAATCTTAATAGATAGCGGAGCTGGGGCGAATGTCATATCAGCCGAAGCAGTTAAAAAAATGGAGATACCAGAAGCTAAAATCAAGCCATACTCAGCCGTCCTCGGGGGCTTCGTTGGGGGTGTTTCTACCAGGTCTTCAGGGAGTATAGACTTCACCATAATGTTAGGGCAGGGAGATGAGCGAAGAACCGAAAAGCTTACAGCTTTCATCGTACCAGGACTTTCCGGATATAATATGTATCTCGGTCGACCAGGGATTAATGCTTTCAAAGCAATAGCAGCACTCACCATCTAAAAATGAAGTATTTAACAAAAACTGGAAAGGTGGTAACCATAAGGGGGAGCCAAAGAATGGCTCGAATCTGTGAAGTTCGCATCATGGAAGGTATGCCGGAAGGAGAAATGGTCAAAACGGTGGGGTCAGACAAAGAGTTCAAAGGAAAGTTACGCCTCCCACCAGAGCCAGATCAAAGCACAGAAGGCTGTAGAACTTCTAAGGATTCACCAAGAGAGGTACACTTAAAAACTGACCCTTCTAAATTTTTTAAAATAGGGAATGCATTCGACAGTGGAAACAAACTCACCTAATGAGATTCCTGGAAAAAAGAAGGACAACTTTCTCCTAAAGTACGGACGAGATGCCCGGAATAGACCCAAGCGTTATCCGGCATGACCTGTGGGTAGATCCGAAGCACCCGGCCATCCGACAAAGGAGAAGAGTAATAGGGGAAGAAAGGGACCTTGCGGCACGCACTGAGGTACAAAAGTTGCTCAAAGCCGGATTCATCAGAGAAGTGTCTTACCCCAAGTGGCTGGCCAACGTTGTAATGGTTAAGAAATCAAATGGCTAATGGAGGATGTGTGTGGATTTCACAGATCTAAACAAGGCATGTCCTAAAGACTTTTATCCACTACCATCGATAGATAGATTAGTTGTCTCACTGCTCAAAGTTCTGTCTTGAGTTTCTTGGACACATTCTCGGGATACAATCAAATAAGGATGAATAAAGAAGATTCGGAAAAAACATCTTTCATCACCTCGGCCGGAACATTTTGCTACAGAGTGATGCCTTTTGGATTAAAAAATGCAGGAGCAACCTTCCAAAGAATGATAGACAAAGTGTTCAAACAACAATTAGCCCGGAATGTAGAGGCGTACGTTGATGATATTGTGGTAAGAAGTAGTGGGGGCAGCACATGGAAGACCTGGAAGAAACCTTTAACACTCTAGACAAATACCAAATCAAGCTAAATCCGGAAAAATGTGTGTTATACCCAAAATTTTAACCCCCTCGGTATAGTCTCTAAGGCATACGTGTTACAAAGGGCAAAAGGGGTCAAAAAGCACTAAGGCGGGATTTTCCAAGGACATTTTCAGGATTTTCTATTTTTCATATGACTTGTTCATAACCTCCAAACACTCCCAAATATCATAGTCATTATGAAAGGTATTTCATCATTTTCAGATAATATTTATTCTGGAAATTAAGCTTTTAATTCATATTATGAGCTAATTTCTTTAATAATTAACACATGAAATAACCTCAAAATAGAAATAAAAGGTTTCCAAAATTAAAATAAAATTGTCACATGGTTAGCATGACTACATACAGTCACAAACATGAAATTATTTTATTTGGGACCTTAACCCAAAATTTAAAAGAGAAATTCAATCATTTTTGCAATTTTCTCTCTCCTCTGGAAAATACCGAAATCAAAACAAAACGTCATGAAATTTTAACACAAGATATAGGATGATTATTAGAGGCTAATTCCGTTGGAATTATGTTATTTCGACTTTCCAATAATAAGTTATGAATTATGGGAGATTCTAGATTGTGAGATTTTTATCTAATCGGTTATTTATCAAAATAACCCGATTCCAACTCTCAAAATTGTTAAAACGCATCTTTTATCTTCAGTTAAATTTCATAATTTTTCTCGGCCTGCAACATATTTTAAAAAATCAGATTCCCTTAGAGCACAAAATCAGGGTTTTAGATAAAAATCTTGTTCTAGCAACATGGCCTTGCTCTTTCTATAAAAGGACCTTCCAAAAATTACCTAGGGCAAGGGAGAACACTTCCAAAGTCAGAAAACACAGCCACAAACCTTCTCCCCACGTTTTTACACTTCCAAGCCTCAAATCAATGCCGAAACACTGTAGAAATCACCCTGAAACCACCAAAAACTCATTCTTTCTTCTCCCATTGAACAACCAAGCTCCAAAACACCAAATACACAGAACCAAAACGTGGTTAACAGCCCAGGGAAGAAGGGGTCAGAAGCTAGTTTCGAACTCAAGCCAGAACCGAATCCGACGAAGCCTCGAAGGGCCCTTGATGTGAAGAATCCAATCGAATTCGAAGGTAAAACAAGTAGAAATCTGAATCTACTAACTCCCCACGAAGTGTTTAATCTGGTGTTAAAATTTGACCTCGAACTGACTCTTTAAAGTTTCTGAATTGTCGTTTGTTTCTGTTTCTGTTCATTAACTTGTTCATTAAGTTTCGTCCTTAATTTGTAGTCAAATTGAAAACTTTCAGTCACTAATGTCTTGTACATCTTTCAGGCTACACCCATAAAATTTGAGCTCAAAACACCCCGGGAACCATCAGAAAACCCCTGTTCGTGGGTGGTCCGTGACCTCGGACCTATGGTCCGGGACCACGGACGGGTTGTCCGTGGCCACGGACACCCACGGACGGCGGCGGGATTTTAAAATTTCAAAATTTAGGTTTTTCTAAATAATGTCCGGGCCCACGGACAGCTTGTCCGTGGCCCCGGACTTTTCAAATTTTGTTTTTTTTTTCTTAAATTTGACTTTTCTGTATAATTAGGTTAACTAGGGTCCGTGGTCTCGGACATGGGGTCCGTGGCTACAGACGTAAACAAAATTTGACTTAATTCTGCCTCTGAAACCCTAGTTTAGGTAGCTTTTATTTTCACTTTAATTTTCTGTAAAAAAACACTAAAAAATAAAAAAAAACAGAAGCGCGCACTTAGGTTAAAAACAACTTTGTAGAAAGCCGTAAATAAACCAAGTAGAGGAAAAACGACCTAGGAGGGGTAATGAAAGTAATTTGAACCCTAAATAAGTCGAATACCAAGCCCCCGAACCCGAACTCTCCTTTCCTAATTTGATCTAGGTTAAAATTAGGTGGCGACTCATAATAGGTTCCAGTGAGCTAGCTTAGGTTTTAATAATTATTGTTATATGACATAGTTATTAATCTTAGGTTATAAGCAGACCTAAAACCCGATTAGATCCCAAACAACTTTAATCAACATAGGATAGGGTTTGAAATCGAGGCTCATAGACTGGCGACTCTGCTGGGGACAACTTCTTAATATTAACTTGTTTAATTTTAGGAAAGAGGGCTTAACTTGAAAAACTGTTTATTTATGGCTTTACTACTTTATTTGTTTACTTTTGTGCACACTTTAATTTTCTGCACTTTTGCATCATATGAGAGAGAGGGTCCACGCAAACCGATTTCACCCTGGGACCCGTTTGAGGGTCCCCTGTCAGGGACTCACACCTTTTAGGAGATATGAATTAGCGGGGGAAAAGAGGAGGGTGTCGTCTAGCCACACCCCCTTAATACCTGGGCCTTAGCCCCAAGCGTTTTCCTGGCAGTGCCCTTACCTAGCCCATTGTTTGGTCAGTCAAAGACCCGGTCGTAGACGCACACCTTCAGGTGATGTGAAAAAAGTGGGGAATCCCAAAGAGAATAGCGTGCAAGCCCTATTCCTTTGTGGTGACCTGGGCCTATGCCCCAAGCACCTCTCCGGATCGATCCATACCCGGTTTGATTTAAACTTCTAGTGAGGACATGTTGAATTTTTGTGGGCCTTGTTTGCTTGTATGATCGGCCCACTACCCAGCCTAGAGATTGATAGGAACTTCTCCTACATCAACCTATCCCAACACGAACTGGTAGCTCTATTTGTTTGCGGCCTAGAGGCCCTGTTTGGTTTAACATGTGAGTCGTTCGGGCTTCGGCCCCAAAAGCCTAGACTTAGGTTATTTCTCTTCTGGCCCAATTTGAATTATCTAATTAGTTCTAGGCCCATAAAAAAAAGAAATCCACCTGAACTTGAAATAACTCACAAGTTCTGAAAATAAAATCTTTTTCGGCTTAGCAACCATCTTCTCTGGCCTGAAGAAAGTTAGGCTCATTTGTGATTTAGGGACCATTCCAGCTCATGTGCTTTACCTCAGGCCCAAACACATTACGGCCCAAGGGCACATTCTAGTCTAGGTAGACTTCTTACCATGACCCTAACCCAAAACCCTAGATCTAGGTGTCATCTTTTAGGCCCAACCAAAAATCACTCGGCCCAAATTCCAGTTCACATATAGAGCAATCATTCTGGCCCAAGTACCACACTCATAACTCATTCCATTTGAGCCCATAGACTAATTCATAGTTTTGGCCCATGAGCTTCGTTCTTAATCCATAATTTCGGCCCATAAAACATTTGAATCCAAGATAGTTTGCATAACTCATTCATTCCAGTTCCCGGCTTCAAGGCCCCACAAGAGCATCAAATGAGTCTAGACTTCAAGGCTTATCCCTCGGCCCAGTGGGCCATTCACGGTCCATGTGATTTCTTTCAGCTTGTTTGCTCAATTTCTGGATTCAGGCCTACATGTCCGTTCTAGTCTAGGAATCACTCTAATCTATGCACTTCACTCCCAGTTTGGCGAAGACTCGGGCCCAGTTACTTCCTACATAACCCATAGACATTCCAAGTTCAGACATTTTACAGGGTCTACTCGAAGTTTGGAAGGAAGACAATCATGGTCAACAGCGCCCCGATGGTCAACAACTCGAGTCTTTAACACGTTGGCATCAGACTGTTCAACATCACTATTTCAGAAGTTTTCTCGATTTAGTAGTTTTCCTTTCTCAATCGTTCTTCTAACTTTTATGGTAGTTAGCTTCCTTTATCATTTTAGATTACAACTTTTGATGTTATGTTTCCATTCGTGAATTAGAGCATAGTTCTATTTTCGAAATTTTTTCTGCATTCATTCAACAAAACAAAAACAAAAAAAAATTGTTTTTTTTAAGAGATCACAGAGTAATCATTTCCCGACTATGGAATAGAATGACTTGTCCTTTGTTTCTAAAAGGGTGAACATGTCCGTCCTCACGCCATAAATTATCCCATAACATCCACGAAGCATTCTAAAATCCACATCTGTTTAAGTGTTGTCATAAACCCCAGGTCAATACTGGGGTCAATCTGAGTTCAGGATCGTCATCCTTAATCTTTCGTTTAAGCATGTGAACTAGCCTCTAAGTGAAATTCACGAGAGTGTCTTGAGCGGAAAAACCATGAGTGAACGAGCGTGTCATTTTTACACGACTCTGGTGAGACCACATTTAAAGGTGAGGTAAACGGCATAACTCCGACCGAAGGAGATAATTTGTAGATTTACTCTTAGACCTGCGAAAAGTAACAAAGAACGGATACACAACTATCAGGAATGACGAAGCACCTAGGTACAGCACCACATAGCCAAAAGCTTTTAAACCCTATCATTAAACCCTAGGCACCCCCGTTGAGCCTTTTGTATATCCCTTTTTGATATTATGAGCTCCACAAAATAACCCAGCCAATGATGAATGTCCGACCCGGTGACCAAAGGAAAAGAGGAGCCCGACTCTCCGATAACATTCACATCAGTCCAAAGAAGCAATGCCGCTATCAGCATGACGAAGCGATCCGCAAATGGTCCCAGAGTGACATAGGATCAAAAGAGCTCACATCAAAACAACTCTCGAAGCCCCAAACCTGGAAACACAAGAACCCGAAGGCAAAGTCAAGAAAGGATAAAACAAAAAGGCAAACCCGAAGTGCCTCGAAGAAGTCCAAATGACAAAAAAGAGAAATGGTGTAAAGGACAACTTCAAAAGTCCAGGTCCAGAAGCTCGAAAACAACGTCAACATGAAGCGGTCAGACGACTTCAAGACAAGGAAGATGAATCCGAGAGAAGACGCAAGTTGCAGCTTTGGTCACCCATTTAAGCTCCATATACCTCAAATATCCCTCCATGATCCCGTCGTCTTTCATCACACCCTATTGCCACGTTATAAGCTTTAAAGACTTCCGACTTGAAAGTTGTGTGTCCAATCACGTGAAAGTAACAAGTCAAACGCGTAAGTCCATCAAATATCGAATTCAATGGTCTAGAAGTTATGACCATGAGCGAGAAATGAGTGCAAACACCAACCACGTCGAGTGTAGGTAAGGAAGCACCACATCAAAGCATAAGCCTCGACCCTGTGAGGATGAGACTTGTTTGCACGTTTAATCAAGGAAAATACTGGGGGCAATTGATCGTTCCGATCGATTGCCATGAACTCTGGCTCAGATTGTCCTAGGGAAAAATACTGGGGGCAATTGTTGGAACCAACAATTGCCATGACAACACCAATTGAAACCTAAAGCTTGAGCACCACCATCCCACCACAGGCATAAGCCCTTACCTCCACATCAAACACCTCAGGCGCATATAAGCTCTAACCTCCACACACACACACACACTCTCAAGCCCATCATTAGCCTTAACCCCACAAAAACATCAGACCTGCCATAACCCTGATCACCATCCAAAATCACAACCTAATCCCAGGTTTATCATATATCCCGAACACCAGCAAAAGCCTTCAGCACAAAAAAAAAACCACACCCCAGCAGTGGCATGTTCATCTTCTAAGAAACAAAATGCAAATATGAAATTCTTATTCAAGAAGTGATTCTTTCACTTTCCTTTTTCAGTTGAGTTTTTCCCAAGCTTAGCCATGTTTGGCACATTTTCCAGCAATTTTTTTTGCTTTGAACAATTTTTAATTCTCATCATTGCCATGTTTGGCACATTTTTCAACAGTTTCTTGCTTTGAACAAATATCTTACATGCACTGTGATTGCATTTAACAAACTTTTGCATACACCGCATCATCGCCACATTGGGCCCTTTTACAATTGGTTTTCACCACATGCATTTGCACGAGGCCATTATCTTTCTAACCCATTTTTAGTACGAGACCCATCATACACCCAACACATTTTCACTTAGATCCATCCTTAGGCTCGTCATAAGACCTAGAACCATCCTTTAGGCTCGTCATAATACCCAGATCCATCCTTAGGCTCGTCATAAGACCTAGAACCATCCTTTAGGCTCGTCATAAGACCTAGATCCATCCTTAGGCTCGTCATAAGACCTAGATCCACCTTTAGGCTCATTATAAGACCTAGAACCATCCTTTAGGTTTGTCATAAGACCTAGTTGCATTCCTTTAGGCTCGTCATAAGACCTAGTTGCATTCCTTTAGGCTCGTAATAAGTCCCTTTAGCTTACCCACTCTCATCAAACACATTGCATTCATCTCATTCATATAGGCTCGTCATAAGACCTACTTGCATTATCCAGGCGCGTCACAAGACCTGGCGACAGAAAAGTTGGCGAGGTGATGGCAATAAATCCTCCTTTTGCGATGTCAACTTATTTTTTGGATCAACGAATGGTGGGCGAAGGCAATAAGTCCCCAGGGTTTATACCAAGAGTTATCCCTGCACACCGGCTTGGGGGGCGATGGCAATAAGTCCACATTGGGTCCAGCCAGGAGCATTAGCACGGGTTTTCGGTCCCCAGAAGCATCCGAGCATCATCAGCATCATCAGCATCATCAACATCATCAGCATCATTAGCATCATCAGCATCATCAGCATCATCAGCATCATCAACATCATCAGCATCATCAGCATCATCAACATCATCGGCATCATCGACACTATCAGTACCATTAGCATTCCAACATTCTTGCATTTTCATAGCACCCAGTTTTCACATTTTAGGTCGTCAACGCCTTAGAATAGCTTGACATTATTTCATTTTACTTTTTAGGTTGTCAACGCCTTAGAATCGCTTGACATTACTTCATTTCACTTTACTTATAGGTAGTCAGCACCTTAGAATAGCTCGACAACATTTCATTCATCATAGGTAGTCAACGCCTTAGAATAGCTTGACATCATATCATCATTATAGATTGTAACACCCCATCCAAAGCCTATCGTGGTTATCGCAATCTGAACACTTAATCGAATACGTCGCAGCGGAAATAAACAACACCTGGACCTTGCCACGGTCTGATCGTTAGAATATACCGGCTTAAATACTTACAATACTTATCCAAAAATACCCACCCAACTTAAACATCAACATTCATAATACCACAACCAACCGAGTACTAGTATCTTAAACATAATCCCAAACTTACATCAGTTTAATATAAACAGTCGGGTGCACAGGCGCAACCCGAACTCAAAATAAATGTCCCACCTAAGACTAACCGCTCCTACTCTCGTAGTGCGTCCTCATGGGCCTCTTACCTGCAAGTGTAAAAATAGCCCCCGAGGGGGTCAGCACGAATGCTGGTACACCCCTCATGGCCCCCAAGCTAACGGGGCTACGACGACTAATTGTCGATAGCATGGAAATTGATTACATACACAAGCATAATATGAAGTGCAATAACAATAACCACGGAGAACATATGTAGTTCACAACAATGAACGACTCAGCGTTCCCTTACAAGTGGGTTAGTAACCCCCTCCTTAGTCCTCATTTCCTTAATCTTAGTCCTTACCTTACCTTAATCTTAATCTCAATCTTAATCTTAACTCAGTATACAAACCTTTCCTGGAAGGGATTGGTTGTAGCTTAATTCGAACCTGGGATTTAGGTGATCCCACCGCACCATCTTAATGCCACCTACTCTGGACGGGAGTCCAGCGTAGCTAGCCGGCAACCGGCCCTAGGCTACAAGTCCGAAGACAAGTCCTTAAGCGGAGGGCGGATCTGATTCAGATACCGTCCCCCTTTTTCCTTAGCATGCATGACCGGAGATCGGTCCCGGGTTTCCTCACTCAAGTTCCAGTTAGTAGACATCTTAATCACCATGTGCTAGCTAAGCCTTAACGGGCATTAACCAACACCACCAAACTTAACTCTTATTCTTAACTCAGTAAGTACTAAACTTGGTTGTAACAATCTCAAGTCTCGCGGGTTAGTGTAAATAACACAATCACAACGAGAACAATATAACCGGTTGCATGCTTTATCTTGTTTTAGTCATAGCAATTAAACAGATAGCACACAAGCCGAGGGACACCTCGTTAGCAAGCAGGTCACAAGAAGGATTGTACCGTTCACCGTCGATCGTTGTTTGTTTAACCTTCTTCGGGGTCCCAATTCACAAACCTAAACATTCATTCATTTTTAGGTATTAGTTATTTGGCACCTTACTTAACTCCCTTAGTCCCTAAGGACTTCCATTCAATAACCTCTCAAGTCTTTATCACTTAGCTTACAACTTAACTTTAAACATTAAAACTTATACTTAAGCTTAACTTAATTCCTTAAGTTCTTAGGGTCCTAATCATTACTACCCTACTAATGGCATACCCTAATACCAATTAACACCCTCAAATTAAAATTTCTTTTTTTTTTTAGGCTCGACCGGACTTACCGACCGGACTTGCCAAGTCCGGTCCGTTCCAGTACCTTTACCGTTTGAAAATTCTACCCCCCGGACTTACAAGTCCGGTCCCCAAGGTCGGTCCATTCCCGAGAGTTCTCCCCGTGAAAATTTTAAGCCCGACCGGACTTGACAAGTCCGGTCCCATGTCCGGTCTATTCCAGAAACTAATTCCCTCACAAACACAAGCCCGACCGGACTTGTAAGTCCGGTCCCCAATCCGGTCGATTCCAGAAACATTTTCCGGTAGTGTAACAGAGCCCGACCGACCTTGCAAGTCCGGTCCTAAGGTCGGTCGGCTCCGAAACTTGTTTCTAAATTCTCTTTCAACTCCAAACTTCTCCTCATATATTCTAATATGTTATAACCTCATTTGGGCACCTCAAATACACCTTAAGCCCTCCTTTAAATACCTTAAATCATCCACCAAGATCCACCTTAGTCATTATGCATTTTGCTTGTAATAATGCTAACACTTTTAATGTTTTCCTCTAGGTTTCTAGGTGGTGGTTCATACCTAATGTAACCACTATGCCAAATGTTTTCTTCACCACTATAACATCATCTCCCAAGCATCTCTCACTATCTAAAACTCTTTTAAGCATTTACTTGAAGTTCCTTAACAAGTTTAAACTTCCATCATCAACATTATTTCCTTCCTAGTTGTGCACCAACATTTGCCTAAGTCCTAAATACTCAAATACATTCTCTTGATTCCTAAATCTTCCATGGTGATACCTAAGTCATTAAAACACCTTAACTTCACCCTTTTTCATCAAGACAACCTATAGAACATTCCTAGTACTTCCTTAGTCATTAAATTCCCTTAGAATATCTTAAACACTTAAACTCTCCTTTAAATTTTGCCATGGTTCTCTAGTTATAATACCACCTAACACATGGTTTTTCTCCATCAAACAACCAATCCACCCAAATTCTCACACAACACTTAACACCCAATTTACACCAAAACCACACCACATCATCATATAGTGCTTAAACTTAAAATGCTTGGCACTTAGGCCCTTAAATGACAATAATCTTAACCACTGAATTTCCACATATATATGCCTTCAACCTGCGAATACACTCAACAAGGCTCCCATTGAAATAAAATGCTTCTTGTACTTCACCTTTATATTCTTAAACTATCTCTTTTCTCATTTGCTCCTTAGTCACAAGTTCACAAGAATAGTCATTGTTTCTCCTAGGTTTTATAGCACCTTCCCAATATAAACTCTACACTAAACTCATCATATACCTACATCTCATTCCCTTAAACAACAAACACCTTAAGGTAAGTAATTTACCTTGTTTTCTCACAAGCTTAAAAGCTTTTCTCCTTAGGTTTTTCTTGTTCAATCTCGGTCACCAATGTGATTCTCCTTGCCAATGTTCTAACCAATATCCAATGACTCCAATGAGTACTAGATAACACATTAACCCTAAGGAACAAACCCTAGGTTAAAAATATGTTTTAAGGTATTAATGTGATTGTTTTACCTTGGTTTCTCAAGACAAACTTGGATGTGAAGCAAGAAGGACCTCCTCTTCCTTTGAAGAGTAGAAACAAGCTAGAACAAGGCATAAACATGGAGTCCCATGAGTATATATTTTCGGACATGTGAAGAAAATGGTGGAAACCTAGATTTTCTTACACTTTCTTTACCTTAAGAGAATGGAGATGCCAATGGAGTCTCCAAACTTGAATTTCCTCCTCTAATGGTGGTTTGACTTGGCACCAAAATGAAGCTCTTGAAGTTTTGAAAAGATAGAAAGGAGGAGCTTGAGCTAACTAAGAAGAGTATGTATTTTGTTTTGGATTTGGAGCTAAATGAGCAAGATGTGCCAAGGAAGATGGAGCTTTCATGGAGGTTGAGCTCTACGTGAATGGAGAAGAGAAAGAGCAAGAAACCGTGTGAAACAAGGGAGAATGAAGAAGTGAGGAGAGAGGTAAGTAAATTGTTATTTATCTTAAAAGGTGAATAGTACTTTTACTTTATAACTTACTTATTTTTGCTTTCTCTTTACTTAGCTAGATAAGTGTGGTGAGTCACACTTAAAAAACCGGCCCCCTTTAATGAATGAGGGTAATTAAGTCTTTGTTGACCAATGTCTCACTTATATAGACTTATGTTATAAACTAGCTTAATTAATTCACTATTCATCAAAAACAAGGCACATTGTTGTGAAATTTTTGATTTCCCATTGATATAGACCTCCAAATGTGATACTATATAGTACACATATTAATTAAAGAGTAATGATGGACATTTAGCCATTCAAAACTCATTTACAAGACAATTTTTCAAAAACGTGCTTTAAGACTCCTTAAAGCACATTTTGTGTTTTAACTTGTTTTCAAGCTTGGTTTTCTTTGGTAATTGACTTAAAATGACCATTAGGATATTACTAAGGTCTTAGAACAATATTTGGGTACTCTCCCAAGTCTCTCCAAGCTTAGAGCACGTTTTTGTCAAAACTGCTCTTTTGGTGTTTCCTTATATTTTCTTTGATTAGAAATGTTTCTTAATGTTTCTAAGGCATTATTTAGCCTCCTTATATCTTAGTTATCATTTAAACACCATATCTAAGTTTGGGGTATTTCAATCTACCCCCCTTAAAAGAACTTTGTCCTCAAAGTTCACACATGTGTTTAACCATTCACGGTTACACAATTTAGCTCTTAATCTTAATACCACATCTTAATTCAATTTCATACATCTCAAGACCAAAGGTCAATCTCAAATACAATACATAAAGTATTATACATAACTCAAACTTAAACATGAAGTATGGTAGCAACTTACACAAATTCACATCTTAACAACCAAACAAACGACAAACATGATCGTTTCCTAACTAAAAAGCGAGGAGGAAGCTCTACCCCCTTAAAAAGGGGTATGCCCCGTACCCTATACAGACGATCTAGTCAGTAAATAAAGAAGGGTACTTCGCCCTCATCTTATCCTCTAATTCCCACGTGGCCTCTTCGACATCCTGGTTAGACCAGAGACCTTCACCAGTCGCACTGACTTTGGGCGAGTGTCCCTAGTCTTACTGTCCAAGATTCTCTGAGGAGTCTCCACGGATCTCATATTTGGTTCTAAGGTCAACCTCCAGGTTCTAACACATGGGAGGGTTGGTGCATGTATTTCTTCAGCTGTGAAACATGAAAAACATCATGCACTTACCTAGCTCAGCAGGTAAATTCAACCTGTAAGCAACCGGGCCCACCCGCTCCGTAATCTCATAAGGACCAACAAATTTCGGGCTTAATTTGCCCTTCTGCCCAAACCTGAATACACCCTTCATCGTGATACTCGCAGAAATACCGGTCGCCCACTGCGAACTCCAGGTCCGCGTCGTAACATCAGCATACGACTTCTGCCTATCTTGAGCAGCTTTCATGTCTCCCTGATTTGCTGAACTTCAGCCTTAACTTGTTCTAAGTACTCTGGTCCTATAATGACCGTCTCACTCGACTCATCCAGCCAGAGCGGTGTACGACATGGTCTACCGTACACCGCTTGAAAAGGTGCCATCTTGATCGAAGCGTGATAGCTGTGTTGTATGAAAACTCGATCAGATGCAATCTGTCAATCCAACTGCCCTGGAAGCCTAAGGCACATGCTCTCAGCATTCCTCGAGTGTCTGAATAGTACGCTCAGTCTGACCATCTGTCTGAGGATGGAACGCGGTACTCAGTTGAGTTCTGTACCCAACGCTTCTCTGGTAGCTCTAGTAGTACTCGAAGGGAATCTGGTATCTCTATCTGACACTATGGTCTTTGGTATGCCGTGATGCCTCATGATTTCTTTCTCAAATAACTCAGCTAATTTGGTCACCTCCAAGTATCCTTCATCGGTATGAATCGGGCTACTTTGGTAAGGCGATCCACCACCACCCATATCATGTTAGACCTCCCCTAGCCGGTGAAAGCCCAACTACGAAGTCCATGGAGAATCATGGAACTTCCACTCCGGAACTGGCATCGACTGTACCATTCCGCCCGGTCGTCGTGCTCGAATTCACCTTCTGGCATGTGAGACACCTCAAGACGAACTCGGTAACATCTGTCTTCATCCCCGACCACCAGAAGTATCTCTTCATGTCTTTATACATTTTAGAGGCTCCCGGATGGATGGAAACTGAAGAACAGTGTGATTCTCTAAGTATACGGTCTTTCAGATCCGTGTGTACCTTGTGGTATGCATAATCGGCCCTTAAGTCTGTCAGATCATCATCATGAAGTCTGAAGTCGTATTTCTGACTCTCAAAGGTACCATCTGTCAGCTTCTGTCTGACCTCTCTCATATACTCATCTGTCCTCTGACCCTCTCGCACCTCATCAACCAAGCTGGAGAAAGAAAACTAGCGAATGGAGTGAGTGTGCTCGACGGCTCAGGGCATCTGCTACAACATTGGCCTTCCCCTCCTTTGTATTGAGGTCAATGTCATAGTCTTTCAAAACTCTAACCATCTCCTCTGTCGAAGATTTAACTCCTTCTGAGTGAATATGTATTTCAAACTCTTGTGATCGGTGTAGATCGTGACACTAACCCATATAAGTAGTGGCGCCATATCTTCAAAGCGAAGACTACAGCTCCCAGCTCTAAATCATGTGGGGTAGTTCTCCTCATGTTTCTTCAACTGGCGTGAGGCATATGCCACCACCTTGCCATGTTGCATGAGCACGCAACCCAGCCCTCTGCCGGATGCATCACAATAAACCTCAAAGCCCTCTGTACCGTCTGGAATGGTCAGTACCGGTGCAGTGGTCAGTGAGTCCTTCAAGCGCTGAAATGATCTCTCACAGTCAAACTGTCCATAGAAATGGTGCGTCTTTCTTCATCAGACTGGTCATCGGCTTCGCGACCTTGCTGAAATCTCTAACAAATCTCCTGTAGTAGCCTGCCAGACCGAGAAAGCTCCGGATGTCGGTAACAGTCTTCGGCCCTTGGCCAGGTACGTACTGCATCAATCTTTGCTGGATCCACTGCGATCCCAGCATCTCTGAGATGACATGACCTAGGAAAGAGACCTGGTCAAGCCAAAACTCACACTTGGAGAACTTAGCATATAGCTGGTTCTCCCTCAATATTTCCAATACCCTCCTCAATGTTCCTCATGCTCAACCTTAGACTTTGAATATATCAGAATGTCATCAATAAAAACCACAACCGACTTGTCCAGCTGCTCCCGGAACAAGCGGTTCATCAGATCCATAACTTCGCGGTGCGTTCGACAAAACCGAACGGCATCACTGTAAACTCATAGTGGCCGTATCGTGTCCGGAATGCCGTCTTCTCAATATCTCCCTCCTTAATGGCTATCTGATGATACCCCGATCTGAGATCAATCTTGGAAAACACAGATGCTCCCTTCAACTGATCGAACAGATCGTCAATGCGGGGTAGTAGTGGTACTTATTCTCACTGTCACTGCATTCAGCTCTCTGTAGTCGATGCAGAGGCGGAGACTACCATCCTTCTTCTTCACGAAGAGGACTGGCGCTCCCCATGGTGACACACTTGGTCTAATGAATCCTTTGTCCAACAAATCTTTCAGTTGTTCTTTTAACTCAGTCATTTCTGCCGGAGCCATACGGTATGGTGCTTTGGCTATCGGTCCGGTACCAGGTAGCAGCTCAATGGTGAACTCTACCTCCCGAGTGGGTGGCATGCCGGGCAGTTCCCGTGGAAATAGTCGGGGAACTCCGACACTACCGGTAAGTCGGGGTCGAACTCAGGGTCTCTCTCTATGTCCTGTACATAGCAGAGGTATACTTCTTCCTTTCTTCTTAATTCTCTATGCATTGCCATGGCGGTGATGATCTTAGTCGAAGGCTCTCTGGGCCTCTGGCGGTATGATATTGTTACCCCAGACGGACTCCTAAGCAGCAATCTATGCTCGGCGCAGAGGATACGTCCCTTGTGCCGCTCCAACCAGTTCATCCGAAGATAACATCAAATCCTAGCTTACTGAACTCAATGAAACTGACTGGGAAGTCCTCCCCCTTAATTCTGATGGTGGCTCTCGGTAGTAACGAGTGCAACGAACCTTCTCCTTAGACGGGAGCGTAACCGTGAAGTCGGGTAGCTCATCAGCGTCTAGCCCCAACCTGCTCGCAAATGATGCAGAGACAAAGGTATGCGAGGCCCCTGAGTCGAAGAGAACTGATGCCTCAATCCCATTGATCGGAAAGGTGCCGGTGAGGATAGTACCGCTAGCGTCGGCCTGTGCCTCTGTGAGTATGCTTAGTGCACCTTCCGTACCGAGTCCATAACCTAATTGTTTCACAAAGCTCCATGAGTATGATGGTATAACAAGAGTCGTAACAATTTATATGAACAACACTGTTATTTTATTCATGACCATCCTGTTTACAACATGTGCTTCAATCTTACATCTCATTTCTCATCTCATTCTAACATTACATGGCTAATATTGTCTAAAGGTTAGGTTTAATCTTCCTGGTCTCATATGCGTCGCATTGATTACTGCTGATGGTGTTGTATTCAGCTTGATTCTCTTAATCCCATGGTATAACATCCTTGATTCTCCTCCCAAAATTAATACATCACCTGACTTAAGTATTATCTTATCTGCACGGTCCGCACGCTTCTGCTCGCCGTATAAAAACTCCGCATCATCTCCAATGGACCAAGACACTACGGGTATCCCTCTTTCGAGAGACTCCGTTGTCTCGTCCTTATCCTGGTGTAGTCCCAGTTTCCCATCTTTTTCGTAGAAGTTTACAATGCAAATGTCTGGCTGGATGTCTGGAATCGGTTCAGCTTCCAACTGCTGAGCGATTTCCACGACTTGTTAATAACTGGATGGAACTCTTCGGGTATTCCCGGTGGTGAGACTCCATCTTGCTCCCTCGTGGTTTGGTAATTCTTGGCATATACGGATTCCAATCCTTGCCCAAGCTCATCATCTTTAATTTCATCCTTGCCCCCTGGGTACTCCGGTGTGTAAAAACCTCCCGGTCCCATTCCTAGTTGATTGCATCTCCTGATGATGGCTATTTGTGCTTCGGGTGTCAGGTATCCCCTTAATAAAATCATACCTGGCGGATAACCTGACATTGTTCGGTTGGAAAGTGTATGGTTTCGATGTCGGTGTGCTCCGGGTTAGATGTAGATGGTATTGGGTAGCAGATGTTGAATCTTCCTAGAGTGGTAGTAGGTTATATCTCACTTAAGTTCTAATCTCATCTTATTCTTACTTAACTCATTCATTTCACCAAACATGCATGATAATGCGGTAAGCAGGTAGTTTTACTACTAAATGGTTATAGTGGTACCTGGCCTCGATGAGGGCTCAGGCTCATCGTCCCGGTCCACCATGTGTAAAGTGGGTCCCGTCTTCTGGGTCACCCATGGGTTCTTGTCCGCCGGCTGCTGCACTTTCCTCTGACCGTCAGATCCAGCTCCCTGATCGGTCTTGCCCTTGCCCCTGGTGTCGGGCCTATAGGCTCTGCTAGCAGGGTTCCGGTAACACTCGTATGCCCGGTGTCCATACACTCCGCAGAAGTTGCACTCCACCTTGTTTCCCTTACAGTCGAGCCCGGGGTGGTCCTTGTGACACCATCTACAGATGAAGCGTCGCTGGTAGCCACCACCGGCTCCCCTCTCAGTCTCAGATCCTGATGATTCATATTGTCAATTCTCATATCTCAAACGGTTACTAATTTATTTCTTAACTCATTCAATATCATTCTCCTACCCTTTGGCGCCTTAGAGCGCAGGGGTGTAGCTGCAATAGCATATGTCAGCTTCAATGGCTCTTCCGAAGCCTTCTCCTTTTCCTCCTTCCCTTCGGGTTCTGATTTTTCTGGGCCTGAGGCTGGTACTTTTGTTTCTTGTACCCTCCTTGCCCTTGACTCTCTGAGCTTTTACCAGCACTCTTCCTCTTAGCATTCTCCTCGTCCCTAGCTGGACGGTAATCTCAACCTTAGCAGCGGCATGATAGCACTCCTGCTTTTCCATAATATTAGTCTCACTTATTTCTCATAATCTAAATCTTATTCACCATTTACTCAAATCTCAATCGTTCTTATTACCTGCAAGGTAGTGTAACTCGTCGGCCCCATGCCGTAGCGGAGTCGATGGCTAAGCCCGCCATAGAAGCGGTCCACCAAGATCTGGTCAGAATACCCTAGACCTGGCAGAAGACGGAGCAAGGCAGTGAACTCTGAGTAATACTCGTCCACTGTCATCTTGTCCGACTGCCTAAGCGCATCTAACTGTAAGCGCTTCTTCGTCTGGACATGGGCGGGGTAGTACTTTGCTCGTAGCAAGGCGGTGTACTGCTCCCAGCCGAACTCTGGATTGGCCACATGCTCGGCCCTCACCAGCTTCCACCAATCGCCTGCCGCCCCCTTCAGGTAGAAAGCAGCTAGGCGCACCTTGATCCCAGCAGGGACATCAAGGGTCTCGAAGGCGGTCTCCAGCTCGGAGATGTACGCCTCAAGCTTGGCGGGATCGGTCTCCCCCTTAAAATGCGCGGGTCGAAGATCAGCAAGGCTCTTCACCCAGTTTGGTTCCCTAGGTTGTGGCGGTGGAGGTGGTGCACCCACACCAGGCTGATAGCCCATGTGCCCTAAAGCGGCAGCTACGATCTCTGCGATCGTCTGCCCTCCAGGTATCCCTGAAGTATCCTCACCCCGGCCGCGACCTCGGCCTCCTCTAGGGCGTCCTGCCATCTGAACAAGCATAACTTACATTAGATTCGCATTCACCACCGTTTTGGTTAGTAAATTTATAACGTCCGTAGACGGTAAAGACAATCCACACTTATTAGTGGTCATCTGACTCTACTCACTCTAACTTCTCACACCCTTAACCCATCACTTATTCCTTAACTTATATCCTAACTCGGTGGTACTCATGTCCGGTATTTCTTGATCAGAGCGTAACTACGCTCTGATACCACTTTTGTAACACCCCATCCAAAGCCTATCGTGGTTATCGCAATCTGAACACTTAATCGAATACGTCGCAGCGGAAATAAACAACACCTGGACCTTGCCACGGTCTGATCGTTAGAATATACCGGCTTAAATACTTACAATACTTATCCAAAAATACCCACCCAACTTAAACATCAACATTCATAATACCACAACCAACCGAGTACTAGTATCTTAAACATAATCCCAAACTTACATCAGTTTAATATAAACAGTCGGGTGCACAGGCGCAACCCGAACTCAAAATAAAGTCCCCCCTAAGACTAACCGCTCCTACTCTCGTAGTGCGTCCTCATGGGCCTCTTACCTGCAAGTGTAAAAATAGCCCCCGAGGGGGTCAGCACGAATGCTGGTACACCCTCTCATGGCCCCCAAGCTAACGGGGCTACGACGACTAATTGTCGATAGCATGGAAATTGATTACATACACAAGCATAATATGAAGTGCAATAACAATAACCACAGAAGAACATATGTAGTTCACAACCAATGAACGACTCAGGCGTTCCCTTTACAAGTGGGTTAGTAACCCCCTCCTTAGTCCTCATTTCCTTAATCTTAATTCCTTACCTTACCTTAATCTCAATCTTAAACCTCAGTATACAAACCTTTCCTGGAAGGGATTGGTTGTAGCTTAATTCGAACCTGGGATTTAGGTGATCCCACCCACCATCTTAATGCCACCTACTCTGGACGGGAGTCCAGCGTAGCTGAGCCGGCAACCGGCCCTAGGCTACAAGTTCGAAGACAAGTCCTTAAGCGGAGGGCGGATCTGATTCAGATACCGTCCCCCTTTTTCCTTAGCATGCATGACCGGAGATCGGTCCCGGGTTTCCTCACTCAAGTTCCAGTTAGTAGAAATCTTAATCACCATGTGCTAGCTAAGCCTTAACGGGCATTAACCAACTACCACCAAACTTAACTCTTATTCTTAACTCAGTAAGTACTAAACTTGGTAGTAACAATCTCAAGTCTCGCGGGTTAGTGTAAAGATAACACATACACAACGAGAACAAATATAACGGTTGCATGCTTTATCTTGTTTTAGTCATAGCAATTAAACAGATAGCACACAAGCCGAGGGACACCTCGTTAGCAAGCAGGTCACAAGAAGGATTGTACCGTTCACCGTCGATCGTTGTTTGTTTAACCTTCTTCGGGGGGTCCCAATTCACAAACCTAAAACATTCATTCATTTTTAGGTTATTAGTTATTTGCACCTTACTTAACTCCCTTAGTCCCCAAGGACTTCCATTCAATAACCTCTCAAGTCTTTATCACTTAGCTTACAAACTTAACTTTAAACATTAAAACTTATACTTAAGCTTAACTTAATTCCTTAAGTTCTTAGGGTCCTAATCATTACTACCCTACTATGGCATACCCTAAAACCAATAACACCCTCAGAAATTAAAATTTCTTTTTTTTTTAGGCTCGACGGACTTACCGACCGGACTTGCCAAGTCCGGTCCGTTCCAGTACTCTTTACCGTTTGAAAATTCTACCCCGACCGGACTTACAAGTCCGGTCCCCAAGGTCGGTCCATTCCCGAGAGTTCTCCCCGTGAAAATTTAAGCCCGACCGGACTTGACAAGTCCGGTCCCATGTCCGGTCTATTCCAGAAACTAATTCCCTCACAAAAAACAAGCCCGACCGGACTTGTAAGTCCGGTCCCCAAGTCCGGTCGATTCCAGAAACATTTTCCGGTAGTGTAACAGAGCCCGACCGACCTTGCAAGTCCGGTCCTAAGGTCGGTCGGCTCCTGAAACTTGTTTCTAAATTCTCTTTCAACTCCAAACTTCTCCGCATATATTCTAATATGTTATAACCTCATTTGGGCACCTCAAATACACCTTAAGCCCTCCTTTAAATACCTTAAATCATCCACCAAGATCCACCTTAGTCATTATGCACTTTTCCTTGTAATAATGCTAACACTTGTAATTTTTCCTCTAGGTTTCTAGGTGGTGGTTCATACCTAATGTAACCACTATGCCAAATGTTTTCTTCACCACTATAACATCATCTCCCAAGCATCTCTCACTATCTAAACTCTTTTAAGCATTTAAAAAGTTCCTTCACAAGTTTAAACTTCCATCATCAACACATTATTTCCTTCCTAGTTGTGCACCAACGTTTGCCTAAGTCCTAAATACTCAAATACATTCTCTTGATTCCTAAATCTTCCATGGTGATACCTAAGTCATAAAACACCTTAACTTCACCCTTTTTCATCAAGACAACCTATAGAACATTTCTAGTATCCTTAGTCATTAAATTCCCTTAGAATATCTTAAACACTTAAACTCTCCTTTAAATTTTGCCATAGGTTCTCTAGTATATAATACCACCTAACACATGGTTTTTCTCCATCAAACAACCAATATCACCCAAATTCTCACCACAACAACTTAACACCCAATTTACACCACAACAACTTAACACCCATTTACACCAAAACCACACCACATCATCATATAGTGCTTAAACTTAAAATGCTTGGCACTTAGGCCCTTAAATGACAATAATCTTAACCACTGAATTTCCACATATATATGCCTTCAACCTGCGAATACACTCAACAAGGCTCCCATTGAAATAAAATGCTTCTTGTACTTCACCTTTATATTCTTAAACTATCTCTTTTCTCATTTGCTCCTTAGTCACAAGTTCACAAGAATAGTCATTGTTTCTCCTAGGTTTTATAGCACCTTCCCAATATAAACTCTACACTAAACTCATCATATACCTACATCTCATTCCCTTAAACAACAAAACACCTTAAGGTAAGTAATTTACCTTGTTTTCTCACAAGCTTAAAAGCTTTTCTCCTTAGGTTTTCTTTGTTCAATCTCGGTCACCACTGTGATTCTCCTTGCCAATGTTCTAACCAATATCCAATGACTCCAATGAGTAATAGATAACACATTAACCTAAGGAACAAACCCTAGGTTTAAAAATATGTTTTAAGGTATTAATGTGATTGTTTTACCTTGGTTTCTCAAGACAAACTTGGATGTGAAGCAAGAAGGACCTCCTCTTTCCTTTGAAGAGTAGAAACAAGCTAGAACAAGTCATAAACATGGAGTCCCATGAGTATATATTTCGGACATGTGAAGAAAATGGTGGAAACCTAGATTTTCTTACACTTTCTTTACCTTAAGAGAATGGAGATGCCAATGGAGTCTCCAAACTTGAATTTCCTCCTCTAATGGTGGTTTGACTTGGCACCAAAATGAAGCTCTTGAAGTTTTGAAAAGATAGAAATGAGGAGCTTGAGCTAACTAAGAAGAGTATGTATTTTGTTTTGGATTTGGAGCTAAAATGAGCAAGATGTAGCCAAGGGAAGATGGAGCTTTCATGGAGGTTGAGCTCTACGTGAATGGAGAAGAGAAAGAGAGCAAGAAACCGTGTGAAACAAGGGAGAATGAAGAAGTGAGGAGAGAGGTAAGTCAAATGTGATATTTATCTTAAAAGGTGAATAGTACTTTTACTTTATAACTTACTTATTTTGCTTTCTCTTTACTTAGCTAGATAAGTGTGGTGAGTCACACTTAAAAAACCGGCCCCCTTTAATGAATGAGGGTAATTAAGTCTTTGTTGACCAATGTCTCACTTATATAGACTTATGTTATAAACTAGCTTAATTAATTCACTATTCATCAAAAACAAGGCACATTGTTGTGAAATTTTTGATTTCCCATTGATATAGACCTCCAAATGTGATACTATATAGTACACATATTAATTAAAGAGTAATGATGGACATTTAGCCATTCAAAACTCATTTACAAGACAATTTTCAAAAACGTGCTTTAAGACTCCTTAAAGCATATTTTGTGTTTTAACTTGTTTTCAAGCTTGGTTTTCTTTGGTAATTGACTTAAATGACCATTAGGATATTACCAAGGTCCTAGAACAATATTTGGGTACTCTCCCAAGTCTCTTCAAGCTTAGAGCACGTTTTGTCAAAACTGCTCTTTTGGTGTTTCCTTATATTTTCTTTGATTAGAAATGTTTCTTAATGTTTCTAAGGCATTATTTAGCCTCCTTATATCTTAGTTTATCATTTAAACACCATATCTGAGTTTGGGGTATTTCATAGATAGTTGGCGCCTTCGAATAGTTCACCAACATCTACTTCTCCTTTAGGTAGTCAACGCCTTAGAATAGCTTGACATCTCATTCATCATAGGTAGTCAACGCCTTAGAATAGCTTGACATCATATCATCATTATAGGTAGTTGGTGCCTTCGAACAGTTCACCAACATCTACTTCTCCTTTAGGTAGTCAGCGCCTTCGAATAGCTCGACACAAACCCACTAGATTTCAAACGGCATACGAGGTCTTTTAGGATCCAAAATTTGGGTGTATCATTCAAGCATCAACTAGAATTTTCATCTTCATTACAAAGCCTAGTTGACGGGGGGCAATCTGTTATACCCAAAATTTTAACCCCTCCGAATAGTCTCTAAGGCATACGTGTTACAAAGGGCAAAAGGGGTCAAAAAGCACTAAGGCGGGATTTTCCAAGGACATTTTCGGGATTTTCTATTTTTCATATGACTTGTTCATAACCTCCAAGCACTCTCAAATATTATAGTCATTATGAAAGGTATTTCATCATTTTCAGATAATATTTATTCTGGAAATTAAGCTTTTAATTCATATTATGAGCTAATTTCTTTAATAATTAACACATGAAATAACCTCAAAATAGAAATAAAAGGTTTCCAAAATTAAAATAAAATTTTCACATGGTTAGCATGACTACATACAGTCACAAACCTGAAATTATTTTATTTGGAACCTTAACCAAAATTTAAAAGAGAAATTCAATCATTTTTGAAATTTTCTCTCTCCTCTGGAAAATACCGAAATCAAAACAAAACGTCATGATATTTTAACACAAGATATAGGATGATTATTAGAGACTAATTCCGATGGAATTTTGTTATTTCAACTTTCCAATAATAAGTTATGAATTATGGGAGATTCCAGATCGTGAGATTTTATCTAATCGGTTATTTATCAAAATAACCCGATTCCAACTCTCAAAATTCTTAAAAATCATCTTTTATCTTCAGTTAAAATTTCATAATATTTCTCGGCCTGCAACATATTTTAAAAAATCGATTCCCTTAGAGCACAAAATTAGGGGTTTAGAAAAAAATCTTGTTCTATCAACAAGGCCTGGCTCTTTCTATAAAAGGACCTTCCAAAAACGACCTAGGGCAAGGGAGAACACTTCCAAAGTCAGAAAACACAGCCACAAACCTTTCCCCACGTTTTTACACTTCCAAGCCTCAAATCAATACCGAAACACTGCAGAAATCACCCCGAAACCACCAAAAACTCATCCTTTCTTCTCCCATTGAACAACCAAGCTCCAAAACACCAAATACACAGAACCAAAACGTGGTTAACAGCCCAGGGAAGAAGGGGTCAGAAGCTAGTTTCGAACTCAAGCCAGAACCGAATCCGACGAAGCCTCGAAGGGCCCTTGATGTGAAGAATCCAATCGAATTCGAAGGTAAAACAGGTAGAAATCTGAATCTCCTATCTCCCCACGAAGTGTTTAATCTGGTGTTAAAATTTGACCTCGAACTGACTCTTTAAAGTTTCTGAATTGTCGTTTGTTTCTGTTTCTGTTCATTAAGTTTCGTCCTTAATTTGTAGTCAAATTGAAAACTTTCAATCATTAACGTCTTGTACATCTTTCAGGCTACACACCCATAAAATTTGAGCTCAAAACACCTTCGGGAACCATCAGAAAACCCCTGTCCGTGGGTGGTCCGTGACCTCAGACCTATGGTCCGGAACCACGGACGGGTTGTCCGTGGCCATGGACACCCACGGACGGCGGCGGGATTTTAAAATTTCAAAATTTAGGTTTTTCTAAATAATTTCCGGGCCCACGGACAGCTTGTCCGTGCCCCCGGACTTTTCAAATTTTTGTTTTTTTTCTTAAATTGATTTTTCTGTATAATTAGGTTAACTGGGGTCCGTGGTCTCGGACATGGGGTCCGTGGCTACGGACGTAAACAAAATTTGACTTAATTCTGCCTCTGAAACCCTAGATTAGGTAGCTTATTTTCACTTTAATTTTCTGTAAAAAAACACTAAAAAATAAAAAAAACAGAAGCGCGCACTTAGGTTAAAAAACAACTTTGTAGAAAGCCGTAAAAAAACCAAGTAGAGGAAAAACGACCAAGGAGGGGTAATGAAAATAATTTGAACCCTAAATAAGTCGAATACCAAGCCCTCGAACCCGAACTCTCCTTTCCTAATTTGATCTAGGTTAAAATTAGGTGGCGACTCATAATAGGTTCCAGAGAGCTAGCTTAGGTTTTAATAATTATTGTTATATGACATAGTAATTAATCTTAGGTTATAAGCGGACCTAAAACCCGATTAGATCCCAATCAACTTTAATCAACATAGGATAGGGTTTGAAATCGAGGCTCACAATGTGTGTTCGGAGTTACAAAAGGAAAATTCTTAGGCTTCATCATTGGGCAAAGAGGGATCGAGGTAGAACCCGAAAAAAACCCAGGCAATCCTTGATTTGTTGCCGCCAACAAACATTAAAGATGTGCAAGCATTGAATGGAAGACTCACGGCCTTGGGAAGATTCTGTTCAAAACTCCAAGAAAAGTCAATACCATTCTTCAATGTTCTAAGGAAAAATAGGAGATTCCAGTGGGGTTAAGAATATATAGAGGCCTTTGAAAGGATTAAAGAGATGCTCAAAGAATTGCCTAAATTAGGTGTTCCGGCGCCTGGCCAAGACTTGTACCTCTATCTATCTGCCACATACTGGGAGGTGGCGGCTGTGCTAATAATGGAGGAGGAAAAAAAGAGATACCAGTGTACTGTACCGGAAAAATCCTAACCTCAGCAGAAAGCCGGTATACCAACATTGAAAAAATCTTATTCGCATTAGTTGTTGCATCTCGAAAACTCCGGCCTTATTTTCAGTCACACCGAATATTCGTTAGAACGAATTGGCCTCTAAAGCAGATTGCAAACAACCCAAATGCATCTGGACGAATGGTGAGTTGCACTGTCGAGCTCACCCAGTATGAAATCCGCTTCCTTCCTCGGACAGCTATAAAAGCACAGGCCTTGGCAGACTTCATAGCCGAAACAACCTTAGCCCAAAAGCAAAGAGAGCCCACAAACCCGCATGTCATCCTGGTTGATGGGGCTCGATGCAAGACTGGGGCTGGAGCCGGAATAGTAATCCAAACGCCGGATGGGAGAACTCTTAACTTTGCGTTCCGGTTAGATAGATTTGAGGTAACAAATAATGAAGCGGAGTATGAGGCTCTCATACAGGGTTTGGAAATCGCCACTGCCTTGGGGGCAACAGGTTTTTCTTATAATAAAACAATTGCTTCCATTTGTGTCCTTATAAACTTTTCTTGTACCTCCAAAAAGGGAGGAAAATGGAGCTTATTTCTTTGTTCCTTATGCAGAATTGGAAATATACTCAGATTCAATGTTGAAGGCACGACAAAACGATAATATTTACGAGGTCAAGGAGGAGAAACTTGGGAAATACTTGGCCAAAGTCCAAGAGACAAAGGCGAACTTTCAGAAATGCGATTTAAGGCATCTTCCCCGGGCAGAAAACGTAGAAGCTGATGCGTTGGCTAAATTGGCCAGTATGGCCGAAAGAATGCCTAGTAAAGTCTGGATGGAAATAAAAGCAAACTCAAGTCTGGAGGAAGTCCGAATGTGCACCGTTGAATCAGATGCAGTAACCAAGTCTTGGATGACGCCCATTATCGAATACATACGAACCGGAAGTTTACCGCAAGATGAAAAAGAGGCAGCAAGAACAAAGCGAAGGGCCGCACCTTTCTTCTTAGAGCGAGGACAGCTCTACAAAAGATCATTCGCAAGGCCAGCACTTAAGTGTGTCACCGTAGAAGAAGGAGCAAGGCTCATGGAAGAGCTACATGAGGGGACCTACGGAAACCACCAAGGGGAGAGGGCAATAGTTCACAAAATCCTAAGGCTAGGATACTATTGGCCGAGCATGAGGGAGCACTCTAAGGAATACATACAAAAATGTATCAAGTGTCAGGAACACGGGCACAAAATACATAATCCCCCAGCCACGCAAAAAGTCATACTATCCCCGATTCCATTTGCCATGTGGGGATTAGATATTGTTGGACCTTTCCCGGAAGCATCTCCCGGAAGGTACAAGTTCATCTATGTGGCCATAGATTACCTCACCAAATGGGTAGAAGTAATGCCAACAATATCAATTACCGCAAGAAAGTCGCAAGACTTTATCTGGAAGTATGTGGTTTGCAGGTTCGGAATCCCAAAGATAATAGTAACAGATAATGGAGCCCAGTTCAATTGCAGTAGCTTCCGAACATTCTGTGAAGAATGGAAGATCGATCTAAGGTTCGCGTCGGTCGCTCATCCGCAAGCAAACGGCCAGGTAGAAAATGCGAATGGGCAAATCGTCAAAGCTATAAAAATAAAGTTGGACAATAAGAAAGGAAGATGGGCGGAATTGCTACCTTAGGTTCTCTGGTCCTACAGAACAACCGAAAAAGGACCAATCTGAGAAACTCTATATAGATTGACCTATGGTCTAGAAGAAATTGTTCCGGCTGAGATTATAGTCCCATCAATTAGGTCGGAATCCTATGATGAGGAGAGTAACAGTGAAGGGGTTAAAGATAGCCTTGATTTACTTAAAGAAACTAGAGTCATGGCTCAAGTCAGGATGGAAAGAGATACGACAAAGGTAGAGAGATACTTTAACCAAAGAACAAGAGAAAGAAGTTTCGCTCCAGGCGAACTGGTCCTTCGGGGATAAAACAGCCAAAGAAATTAGAGCCCTAATGGGAGGGACCATTTATAATACAACAGCGAATGGGCGAGCCTCATACCGCCTGAAAAACAGTGAAGGATACGAATTGCCTCACTCTTGGCATGCTGAGTGCCTTAAAAAGTTTTATGTGTAAAAACATTTTTACAAAATCAATAAAATGAGGTATTCTTTGGAATAAAGTTTTTTCTTGAAATGTACCATCCGGCCAGCGTGCCTACAGGCTATCCATGCCTTGAAATGTACCATCCGGCCAGCATGCCTACAAGCTATCATGCCTTGAAATGTACCATCCGGCCAGCATGCCTACAGGCTATCATGCCTTTAAATGTACCATCCGGCCAGCGTGCCTACAGGCTATCATGCCTTGAAATGTACCATCCGGCCAGCGTGCCTACAGGCTATCATGCCTTGAAATGTACCATCCGGCCAGCGTGCCTACAGGCTATCATGCCATGAAATGTATCATCCGGCCAGCGTGCCTACAGGCTATCATGCCTTGAAATGTACCATCCGGCCAGCGTGCCTACAGGCTATCATGCCTTGAAATGTACCATCTGGCCAGCGTGCCTACAGGCTATCATGCCTTCAAATGTATGATCCGGCCAGCGTGCCTACAGGCTATCATGCCTTGAAATGTACCATCCGGCCGGCGTGCCTACAGGCTATCATGCCTTGAAATGTACCATTCGGCTAGCGTGCCTACAGGCTATCAAGCCTTGAAATGTACCATCCGGTCAGCGTGCCTACAGGTTATCATGCCTTGAAATGTACCATCCGGTCAGCGTGCCTACAGGCTATCATGCCTTGAAATGTACCATCCGGCCAGCGTGCCTACAGGCTATCATGCCTTGAAATGTATCATCCGGCCAGCATGCCTACAGGCTATCATGCCTTGAAATGTACCATCCGGCCAGCGTGCCTACAGGCTATCATGCCTTGAAATGTACCATCCGGCCAGCGTGCCTACAGGCTATCATGCCTTGAAATGTATCATCCGGCCAGGGCACCTATAGGCTTTCGTGCCTAGAAAGAATCATATGGACCGGTATAGCATGTAATATCTAAGGACTTTCTTAAAAATAAAACTGAGCAAAGGTGTAAGAACCCTTTGTATAACAAAAGGCGTACGCAAAACATTTGGAAATCCGGTCGCTCCGGATAAAGCCAAAGGAAAAATATATAAAACAAACCCATAACAAGTAGTCTGAACCAATTGAGAGTACAAAAGTAGTAATAGAGGCAAAAGCACTAAATAATTACCGAAGTCATGACCCAAAATACACCTATACAAGGCCTCTACACTAAAAAACCAGTCTTTCTAAAAAAAGCGTCTATTCTTGAGCAGGCTTTTTGCAGCTGACCCTTCGACCGGATGGGACACGCTCTCCTAAGAATTAGATCTTCCAACAGCCTGATGAGAGCCGGCAACCCTTGGCACATACCACTGTCGGAGGGAAGGAAGGAGGCCTGACCAGGCCCGAAGAACGTTTCACCAGGGAGACGGCCGAACCTCTCAAAATCCTCAAAGAAATTGCTCTTCTGAGCAACTCTGTCAAACTCCAACTCACTATACAAATCGTCATCCAAAACTTCTCCTTTCTTCAAGAAGTACCTGGAAATGGTCTGACGGCAAACATTAGTAATCTTCCGGCTCTGGGAGCCGAAAGCCTTTTTCAAATGGGCAATGATGGTTCCGTGCTACTTCAGCTCCTCTTAGGTCTGACGAGCATAGGCCGTATGCTTGGCAACTTTCTCTTCAAGTTGTAGGACCTGGGCTCGACAAAGGTCACGGTGAGATCCCATGGCAAAAAGTCCTCATTCAATTTATCAACGTGGTCGCTGAGGTCTCAAACGGTCTTAGAAGATTTTTAGAATCTATTGAAAAGAAAAGAAAGTAAAACCGGTAAGAATAAATATGTAAAGACAGAAGAAAGCCGGTGAAGGAACGATAAGAAACTCACTCTTAGCCGGAGCTTTAGCATTCTCGGATTGAAGGAAGGCCGCGGTTCCCTCCAAAGCCTTCACCTTCTCTTCCAGAGCGACCTTCTCGGCCGCAAGAGCAGCCTTATCAGAGGAAAGAGCCATGTTTTCTTCCATCAAGGACTGCTTCTCTTGGTCAAAGGCAGCCCGAGTCTGCTCATCCAGAGCATCTTTTTCCTTAGTCAGGTTGGTAAGCTCGTGAATGAGTTTGTCTTTATCTTCTACCAAAGCCTCAATTTGCCTGGTCAAATTCTTTTATCAAACTCAGGGACTCAACTTCTTTTTCAAGAGCAGCATTCAGGTCAGACAAGTAAACTTTGTCTGAAACAAGGGAGTCTACCTCCCTTTTATGAGCAGCTTGTACCTGCCGCAACAAAACTTCCAAGTCAGAAAAAGCCTGCACTGGCATCAAGATGTCCTTTTCGCCGGAAGGGTTGCGGTGTTCCTGTTTCAAGATATTGTCGGTTTGAAGATTCTGGTTTTTCAGGGCAAACATCTCTTCCCGCAAGTTCTTTAACTTCAACTTGTACTCATCACGAAGGCAAACACACTCATGACGGGATGATCACAACTCTTTGTTTAGAGTGTCTGTCCTTTCTTTCACCTTGCGGTCAATCTCACAATGAACTTGATCGATATAGGTATCATGAGAGGAACGGGTTTGCCTCAACTCAACTTCAATATTGTTGGCTCGACTCTTCTCATATTGTAGGTCGGATTGGAGATCTCAAGTTTGAACTTCGGCACTTTGGGCCATTGACATTACCTAAGAGACACAAGACATAAAAGGTTTAAGAAGCATTAAGAAGGATATGGAGGAATGGGTGAAAGATCGCACTAACCCGAAAAATGCCTTGCCACATTAGGTTGAAAACCTCTCCCAAGGGTAGGGAGTGACACATGATAGCGTCAGCTCCCCCGCTCCCGACCCTCAACCTCTCCTAGTAGTAGCAGTAACAATAGACGGAGGAGCGAAGATCCCGTCCGGGTGATCAGACAGCCTAATCACCTCTTTCCAAGCATCAGTATATCGAGCAGTGTCCAAGGAGATCCTGTGTAGGGGCTGTCCAAGATGGCAAAACATCCCTCCTTCTGAGAAGGACCGGTAAAATTCCCCTGAACAGGAGGGGGTGGAGAGGAGGAGAGAGGCGGTAATGTCTGTCCCCTTGCTTGCTTCGGAGCTCTGGGTTCTCGGGCACTGGTCGATATTCCTTCACCCTCTCGTACACTGACTCCTTGGCCCCAGGATCATCACATGAAATTGAAGCACCAGGAGCCTCGCTGCCCCCTTCGACTTTGGGTATTTCTGTTAAGACAACCTTCGGTTTTGATACGGTTTTCTTCCAGAGTTTTTTAGTACCAGAAGCCGGAACAACAGCGATAGGGGGGAGGACCGGATGCAACCTCGTTGTCAGACACGGCTATAGGTGCGCCTTGAGAACCTGAGATAGGAGGGATCAGCAAAAGTATGCAAAAAGGAGGACAAAAAGAGCTTTCTTTAAATCGAAAAGATCAATACGTAAGTCAGTCTCTTCCAGAGCAATGCCGTGGGCCGGATCGGAAAGAAAAATACCCTGCTAAGTCAGGCAATAAATCACAAATAAGAGTCGGGTGGCCAGACTCCTGCCCTGGGTGACAGATAGACCCCAGGCCTGAACCAGGAGTAAGAGGAAGAAAGATGCGACGTCCAGACCCTGGACTCACGTGCCAAGTACCTGGCAAATCACTGCTCGATCGGACTAGGGACTCAATGATCTTCTTCTTCTTCTGTCCGGATCGATCCTTATCGCTGTCACCTCTTTGTCTTTTCTTGGAAACAGAAGCATCCCCAAGAAGTTTTGTGGCCGTATCAACAGACGCATAATAGTCAACTTGCTCGTCACCCATTCTAAAGTTGACAAAATTCCAACTGTTGAAAGGCCCCACCTTGTCTCCTGTAGAAAAGAAATCTATCAAAACAACACGAAAAAAGAGCAGGCGGTAAAAAGGTAAAAGATTTAGGTAAGAATGAGCAAAATAAAAACTTACTGTGATATTTATTCAGTAGTGAACCTAGGCGCGCCGGGGTAAAGAATTGAGAGACCGTTGGCTACTGACTGCTCACCGCCTTTAGGATTTTCGTGATAGGCATGTCTTTTGCTGGAGAAGGGGGGCAGCTAAATTGGCCTTTCGAGATCGAAGAGCAGTAAGGAACTCCCAAAAATCGGCCAGGTGGCGGGATAATGACGAACCATCGGAGTTCCATCCGGAAGACACCTTCTTGTAGTCAAAAAGGGAAAATCCGGCCTTTGCCTTGATAGTCAGACTATCAAAATCGTCCCTTGTGGAGAAAAATTGGGCGAATTCGGTCGCCTCCACCCGAATTTGGTTCTCCTCGTTGAGGAGCACATAAGCGTGAAGGTAAGAAATTGCTTTTGGGTGTAGGTGGGCAAGCACGCAGCAGCGATGAATTAAGAAGCCCAAAACGAATGGGTGAGGAGGCACGGTCAAGCCACGGGGGAAAAAGTCCGCATAAACTGCATACCCGAGTCCAAAATTGTTGTAAGGGTGTGAATCAGAAGAAGGAAGATGGATGCGAGTACCTAGTGGGACTTCGACATTTTTTAGGTAGGAAAGGAGGGAGGAGGTGTCCAGAGAAGATGGAGAAGGCTCCCGATCAGCAGAGAAGGGCGCAGTGGATTTCAAGTAAGAAGGGCGAAAGCCCTGAGAGGAAGAGGTACCTTGAATTGCCTCTTTTGCAGGAACGAAATTCGCTGATGCCTTGTTCTTCTTCGAGCTAGAGGAGGCCATTGGGGCAGATGAACGGAGAAGGATAGCAAAACAGAGGGGAATGGAGAAAGGATTCGAAAGCGAAGCGTGAGAGAAAAAAAGCGACAAAGTCTGGAGCAAACGAAGGAGAGAGAAGATGCCTAAAAAACTAAAACCTGGAGTTTTGAAGAAAACGATTCCCGCTCAGCTAATAAAAATCAATAAAATAAGGACTCTGCACCTTCCTGGAAATGGGACGCTGACACAAAGTGCCTCCGCAAATTCTACATCGAAAAGGCACAAGCACGGGCTTGACACGAGCAAAGACTCGGTTCGAAGAAGCAAAGTTTTCTTTTCTTTTTTTTAAAAAAAAAGAGAAAAAAGAAAAAAGGAAAAAGGAAAAGAAAACTTGTGGGACTAAGGGGAGATGGCCGGAAGGACGGAAGAGCATCAGAAGAAAAATCAGTCCGAGAAACCATAAAAGACTAAAGACGGGCAAAAATTTTCCACAAAACATGCTGAAGAAGAAAAGTTCTACTTTCTGCATTTAGGGAATCAAAAGTAGAACTTGTGGGACTGATGAAGAGGGAAAAAGTATAAAGGTAAGGAAAGTAAAACATCCGGTCGCCTGTGACCGGAAAAGATAGCCTAGAATAAGAGGTATTGCCAGGCCGGAACGCGTTCCGGCCAATAGGTAGTTAGATATCTCGTTTATATGCAAATACCAGCCTGGCAATAGGAAGAAAGTGACAGGCTACCAACCCCCGATCTAGCGATGTAAACATTATAAGTAAGGGCACACCCCATAAAATGCAACACACTCTACATTCCAACACCATCTGAGCACTCTTTCTATAAAGTTCTCTCTCTTTGAATCTACTCAGTTTCGGGATCAGGTATGCTGTAAGATTAGCAGAGGAATAGAGGGAAGGGTACTTTCTTACCTTTTCATAAATATGCATTGTTGTATTTTGATACGAACATAGAAACGTGTATAGGATTGGGTACTTAGAATGCTCACTATGATTATATTTTATATTGGAGTGGAAGGTTAGATCTATCTCTTGTTGTCAATATGGGAAATTGTTTCGTATTTATGAATATACCAGTAAGCACGTTATTACTCGTATGGGCGAGTGAGAACGGTGACACCAGTAGTTCAATTGTTTAGATTACCACTGCGATTACAATGTTAAGTAAAACGATTAGGAGTCGATTAGAGTAGGGGGTGTTACAAAAGTGGTATCAGAGCCGGACCCAGGTCAGTGTGCCAGCGAGGACGCTGGGCTCCCGTGAGGGGGAGGAGAGTAGAGTGTAGCACCCAGAGATGAGCTACCTCCCATATCGATTGGGGAGCAGCACGAACTCCATTGTGTGACGCGTTTTAGGGTGAAACCCAGGAATAAATCTGTGCGGCCTGTGTGCCAAAGCGGACAATATCACACATGTGGGACCCTGGGCTGTTACAAATGGTATCAAGAGATAGTAGGATTTAGACAGTGAGCATAGGTTTTGGGAATACGGTAAACGTTTTGAGGATATGTGACCTTGCGAGGTCGATGCAATGCTTAATGATTGCACACAATAGCCATAGAGGCACTTTAATATTAAACGACCGAGTAAAGGTCTAACCCGTCCTCTTGACATTCAGGAAGAGGTCTGGGTAACAGTACTAAGGAAGGACGAGGCGCAGCGGAAGGTGGTGAAGGTCCAGCAACCCCAAGTAACGCGAAGACGGTAGGAACCGCTCTCACTTGAATGGGAGAGCACCCCGGGAATTTGCTATGGTACCCCACCCGCCGCAGCCCGCACCTCGAGTACTGCCTAGTGAGGCAATGAAATGAGAAGCACCACAGGGACAACTCTCCTGATCAGGAAGACCTGATGTGGATGCTATGAGAATTATGTTAATTGTAGAAAATAAGACTTTGTGTTGTGATGAATTGTTTAGGACTGGGGGTCCTGGTAATGACGTAATGTCTACCATACCAAGTATGAGATGAATATTCAACCGTGGTTGAGGAGATAATTCACGTAGGACTAATGGGGATAGCTTGCTATAAGCAAAGCAACCCTGTCCTACATCCAAGAAAGCACTGATAAGTGCGCTTGGGGGAAAGAAAGTGGAAATGACGAGTAAAGATTAGTTTATGAGATATGTAACAGACGGAATGGATGACCTTTTCGAAGTCTCACCCGAAGCGAGTAACTCTAACCCATGCAACACAGAAGGTTCAAGATGGCCTGACGTGCATGAGAAGAGGTCATGAGAGCTGTAGAAATAAGAACTCGCTAAGTTGCTACCATGCAACGTCTCTAGAGGGAAGTAAGACCTTACTACCACGGTAAACTTGTGGGAACGAGTGCGGGAATGAGACTGTATTAATTTGAATAAAAACTTCTTCAACAGGAATAGAAACCCGATTAGGGAATAGCACTGCACTGGCACACACCGTACCGGTGGCTCAGTCTGCATGGCGCACTTGCCACAACAAGTGCCACACTAACCAAAGTACTAAATTTCAACCTGCCTTGCGCACTTGCTACAGCAAGTGCAGCGACGGTAAACTATCCCCAAATGACCGAGTAGTCCAGGTGGTTACCAATAAACACTAAACTTTCATGTGAGCCCGTAATGCAATGAAGCAGGACATAGCCTTCTTAAAGGCAGGGTTACGAAACCCTTGGGTTGGAGGTCGATAAAACCTCGGGAAGACCTAGCCGGTCTGACCATTAAACCTGAAAATAATATACCATTTAGTAGAGTGTGGAAAGGGAGTCAATGAGAACAATGGTAAGTAGCGCCTATAAGCCTAACCCCGGTGCCGGTATGGACATTAAACGTCAAGTAATACCGGTGGGGAGTGTCGAGTCTTCAGGACCAACATAACCATATTTAGGGAGTGCGCGACGCTTGTGGTTAAACCACTACCATTGAACATTGCCAGAGGGAAGAAGTGAGCTATACCAGCCAAGAATCTAATTAAAACCTATCCAATTGGGTGGATGAAAAAAAATAGACTAGTGTCGTTATGGCAAGCTATTTGAGAGTTATAAGAGAAGAATAGGCAGATGCGAACATTCAACCTTAGTATTTGTTGTATATAGCCCACAGTTAATATTATTCAATTATACTAATTTAACACTTTATCATTTACCTCATATTATTATTTAATTATTTATTTCTTCTCAATTTCTTAACTTAATTGCATGTATATTTTAAATTCAAAATTACTGCTTCCTTTTAACCATTTACAAACCCACCATTAATTCGTTGTTATAATTCCACCTATTTCACAACTAACTATTAACTTTCTACTCCAAAAATATTAAGTCATAAAACATGCTTATACTCATTTTTTTCTAATTAATTTCAATTGTTAACATCTAACCACCTAATTTACACATCAACATTTAACTAACCCATTAGCACAAACAACCAATTAATATGCAACTTGCCATAATAATACCGATTTCGGATTAGCACAAATTTCCAAATTAGTGCCCAAATTCTCCAAGTTTCAAAACCTACTACACCGATTCCAGCAGCCATAAACACTTTAAGCACTTAATTATAGTTAGTTAGTTAGTTAATTAACTTCTAAGAATTAAGAAGTCGTAGTTTCATATATGTTTTTTTCAAACACCAATCATCAACAAAGTACCCAGTTAGCATTTAACTACCAGCTTAGCACATAATTTAACATGTTAGTACTATCCACCGTATTATTACTAATTCCCAAATTGGCACAAATTAGTGTCAAAATTACCAATTATCAAACCTTACACAACGCATTTGCAACCACAATTTTAAACACTCGTCATTAACTAGCGCTTAGGTTCAGCATTTAACCAGAATGATTTCTTCACATTTTTAGGCAAAATCTCAACAAGTCACCACTTCAATTCGTTGGTATCATCACACACACAACATGACATATTTACACTTGACCAAAAATTAATCACCTGGGTTTTTTTGCTTTGGTTTATGAGGTTTAACCAGCCACCAACACACACTGAAGAACACAAGGAAATATTGGCTTGATATAGTATATAGGATGGTTAAATCAAAACCAAAATCAGTACAAGGCCTCAGAAGAGTTACCTCCCAGGCTTTCGATTTATTGAAGCATAAAAATTTTTTTGTCTTCTTCTGTGTTCTTGACAAATTACTATGGTTGACGATTAACCAACCCACAAGGATAAAGAAAAGAAAGATAGGAAAAATTAGGGTTGGATTTTTGAATGAATCAGAAGCAAATCGTAGAAGGAAATGCTAGCTCTTACCTTGAAGATTTCGATTGTACATATTTGGTTCCCCTTTCAATAATTTTCTCATCAGTTTTGGACGATTTCCGTTTCAGGACTTGCCTCGTTTTGCCCAAACTAGTCTGATTTCTACAACAGAATCACGCAATCTCGTGCTCAGATTTAAGCTCTTTGAGATCTCTTTATGGTAGGAAGATCTGGAGTTTGATGGGATATAAACAGAGAAATTTAAGTTGGAGCTTGGTGCTTATTCTCGATTGTTAGAGTAGAACGAATAGGAGAGTGCTAAACTATTTTTTTGTCACATGAGAGAGAAGAGTGGTGCAGCTCAGGTTGTTCGAATGCGTCGTTTTTTCCATATAGAGATGAGTAGTACTTGTTCCTGATTTTTAAAATTTGAGAGACGGTAGGGTTTATTTTGAAGTGGGCTACGGGTTCTCCCAGGCCAATATGGACATTATTGCATGTTCAATGTGGTGGGCTGCCGAGAATAGAAAGAATGAATGGGTTGTTAAATAGCAGTATAAAAGGCTATTATTTACTAGTTATAATCATAAAGATTATTTTTTCATTTTTTTTGCCCAAGCTTTATTAATGTCAATTAATATGTTACTTTAACATATGATTTCATGAAGTTCTATATACAAGTTATATTATTATTTTTCTTATCTTTATACATGTAAATTATATCATTTTTTATTTAATTTCCCTCTTTAAATATATCCGTTAATTTCATCATTTTATGTTATCTAGTGATAACGTGCATTACATTGTTATACCATCTTGTTCTTTAATTCTTCTCTAATAAATCATATTCTTAAGTTTATTATTTCATGTAATAATGAACATTACATGTTTCGCTAATTATATTACTTAATTTCTTTCTTTCATTTCATTATTTTATGTGACGTTTAACAACCATTTTGGACTTTATATTTGTTAGATAATTATAATTAAGACTCCATAACTTTCTTAGGTTATGTAGATATTTATATAACCCCTTACTGGAATGTTTAATTTAATAAATTATTTAATTAGACTTTAATTAATAAAATAAATCTTAGGGATATTTTATTAGGATTGTCTTAGATTTCCTTGAGATGGTATAGGTATGAGCTTGAAGGTGTAACCTTGAGTAAATTGAGTGAGGAGATATATAAATGTCTAAGAAGGATTTAGCATGGTCAAGATGAATGAGAACAAGATGTAAGCTGTTAAGAGGATGGCTAGAAATGCATAGGTATGTGCAAGCTTGAAAAGGATAAGTAGAAAAATGTAAAGGAAAGGAAATTATGCAAGGAGATGCAATGGACTAAGTCTAGTATAACTAGGTTGGTAAACAATGAGTTATGAAGTTAGAATTGAAGAAATTAAGTTGTCACACTCTAGGGAGAGTTGTGAAAGAATTGGTAAGTAGTACCACTTGAGATGAGGTTAGAAATAAGTTGCAAGGTAATAATGTAAGAATGTTTGAGGTTATAAGTGTAAACAAGTTACCATAATGGGTAAATGTGTTGTGCAGTTGTAACCTTATGATAAGGAGGTTTAAGGTGTTGAAATGGTGTTAGAACATGTAAGGATACTTGTGGGAAGATTATAAAAGAAATAGGCAAAGAAACAAGCTTAGAATGAGAGTTAAAATGTATGGTCTGGGACTTAGTCCTTGGATAAAGTCCCGGACCACACATGAAAAACTGCCGAAAATCCATGTTTAGGTTGGTCCGGGACCTAGGTGTAAATATACCAAATTCAAGATAGGTAGTGTTCAGGGACCTATGATAGGTACCAAGACCCGGACCACCCCATTTTTACACCCAAGAATTACTGAAATAGCCTGGTCCAGGACTATAGGTCCGGACCAAGACCCGGACCACATGAAAAATTTCACCGTGAGTAAGATTTTGAAGGGAAATGAAGGGGATTGAATGGTATTGGTATTAGATGAGTTAGGACTTGTTTGGTGACATATAATGGTCATTAGGGGTGTGAACAAGTGTGAGAAATAATGAGAAGAAAACAACTTAAGTGATTAAGTTTGAACTAAAATGACTTAGTAGTATTTAGTTGGAAATCATTAGTGATGATATGAGTTAAGTTAATTAAAAGAAATTAACCACCCGATTCAATGAATCTTATAGGGTTTGAGTAATTGGACTCCGGAGGAGAGTAGATGACCAACGACAACGATGAACGGTATGGTTTTTTTAGCTTGCTTACTACAAGGTGTCCCTCGGCTTGTGTGTTGTTTGTTTAAATGTTTCGACTAAACAAGATAAAGCATGCAACTGGTTTACAGTATTTGATTACGTGTTTATGTTATACTAACATGACTTACCTTTGAGCTTACTTACACTTAGTAAACAATTGTATGAGAACATGGAACACTCCCTAATATTAGTTGGTTAATAACCAAAAGAGGTTTAACTAACAAACATTGTTTTCGAGACTTATTCTAATTGGAACTTGAGGGGTGAGGAATCCGAAACGGTCCGGTCATGCATGTTTGTAGGGGAGGTTGGTTACCTTTTATTAGCGCCGGCTTCCATTGAGACTCGTCTTCGAACTTGTCGCCTAGAGTCAAAAAATAGACTCGGCCACCTCGAATTTATGTTCGTGGTGGGAGGCAGATTAAGATGGTGTAGTGGGATCACCTAAATCCAAATTTAGAAATATTGCTTGTTGAAACCAATGTAGTTAGTAGCTTATTGGCTAGGGTTACTTTTGACCCGACAAAATAAACAATGGACTAAAGTACAACTAAATCTAATTAAAGAGCTATTAACATATCTGGGATAAGAGAGAATATGAGAAATAAATGTTTCTCAAACTTAAGGAGTTAAAAAGCTAACTCACTTACTTAATGAATGTCTATTACGTCGTTTGATTTGTTTGAGCTATGATTATTTCATATGAATGTGTTGTGTGTTATCGTACTTTTATTAATATATGTATGATCAATCAACTGCATGTATACGACAAAATAGTCGTGTGTAGCTCCGTTAGCTTGTGGGCTGCACGTTAACTGTACCAGCAAAGGTGCTAAGCCCACGGGCCATCCATATTATATTTTGCAGGTAAGAGGCAGAAGACGACTCAGCCTGAGAGTAGGAAGGGGTAGATGTGTTACAGGTTTATAGTTGACATACGAGATGTGCATGTACACTCATATAGTAGATTGTTGTAGTAAATTGTATTAACGGTATGAATTACTTTGTACTCAGTATAAGTATTTGGTTAAGACCTTGTACACACTTATGTTCGGTACATTCAGGTCCATCAAACTGTAGCTCGATCTTGGAGAAGTAAGTATATGCCTAGTTAGTCACGTGGGTGACTAACGGCGGTACACCAACTTTTGTAGAAATTTCCACTGCATTGTGATTATAAGCACTTGGAGGTTATGCTAATCCGGTTTTTGAGTTGGGGTTGTTACAGGCAATTACTAGGGGATTATTAGTGACTAGTCGGGATATACCAAATGAGTCCGCATTACAAAGAGCTAATATGTAGTCTTCCAGAGTTGAGTGCATTAGAGGACATACGCTAGAGGACGAGGTACAAGGAGTACCGGGCGAGCGTGAATCTTCACGCTAGCGATTATTACGGTGTCCGGTATGTGAATGTGTGGTCTGAATGTTCTAACGGTTTCCTTGGGTTCAGACATATTGTGTTTTAAGTGTTAAGAATAACTATTGTGTGCATGTATTGTATGTGTTATATGATTCGACCGTCAAAGCATTTATTAACTGTGTGTGAACATCGATCGGATGAAGTGATACCCATTATTATACACAACTTGTGTTGAACAATTAAGAGGAACTCTCAGTGCTAACCTATGAGTGTAAAACTACTCCAAAAACACTAAGTGAGATACTTAGTTTAGAGACCCGATATTAACCGTCTCTAGAGCGATGACTCGAACTGTAACATCACCTAACCGACTTCTAGGTATATGGTAAGACCTGATGGGCATCTAATGAGTGTGTTCTCCAATAACCGAGATCAAAATATCCAGGAGATTAATTAAAACAATCAAACAGTGAGAGTGTTATGATTTAATGAAAAAATGTGTTAGTAAATCCTGGGCTGCATACGTTCCAGCAGGTTGCGTAGAGTGATACTTTCGATTTGTTAATCTAACGAGCCGGATACGATTGTTAGTAGCAGTGTGCTACCGTTGGCACCACGGCTTTGGTCGCATGGACGTCTACCACGTAGACTAGTAAGTCCATCTACCCACTGGTAGGATGACATAGGACTACTATCCAACTATGAAAGTGTGAGGTTAAATGGGAAATTGTCCTTAACATGACACCCGCATGACTATGTGTGAATTGACAGAAGCGGGGCTTTGAACGATGGAGACTAAACAAGAGAATCGAATTCTGTTCAACTAACTTGTGATCCTTACTAACTACATGGTTATATCTTGCAAATGATGTGGCTATTGAGAATTGTTGTGTCAATATTTGAGTGTTTGTTGTGTGTTTAATTCCACATTTACAGTTGATGTATAAGCATGTAAACGGAACAACATGAAACGAATATCATGTTAGCAAGATGACTAATCGACCTAAGTGACCTAAAGGGTCTAGGATCACATTATTATAGCATACTCAGCGGTTGGCTGAGCCTTTATGGCCTCACATTACAGGTGCGTAACTCTTGGAATACCGACACGTGAGTATGGGGTTTGGGGATTAGTTAGAGGTATACCTATAACACCCCTACCGCTAATCACTACGTCTAATGGTACGTCTAATGGTCCTGGTTATCCTACTACTCGCAGCGGAAATACAATTACTACGGCGGGTGATACAATGCCACTAACCGCCCATACGGCTAGCAAGGCTTACACTACATACTGTAATGGTCTGATGTTAAAGAAATACCGAGCTACTAACATTACTTACCAAATACAAAATACCATTTACATTCAATAGTTGATTACCGAGTGTCATAGTGTAAACAATTACATCCCTTCTCCAAGATACAAAAATAATGAGTTTAAACAATCTAACTATACTATCAATTCATAATTCCTTCATTGTCCAAAGGGTGTACCCCATGGCACCGGCTAATCAAAAAGGGCCTGTCACCATGTGTACAACCTTGTACACATTCATCATTACTAAGTTCACAAAATAAAGAAATCATCTTGATCTCATCATACTCTTCACCCTTCACGAGCACCTGTAAAATTAAAAACAGTGCCCTAAGGGGCTCAGCAAAATGCTGCATATAAACTTCGCATATACCACGTGCTAACTAGGATACGCCGACTAGTTGGTCAACTATACATGGAGTTCATTTTTTACATGCAGTTCATTTTATACATGCATACATGCTATTCCATACGACGATACATTCATACTAAATACATTACATTCAACTGAAGGCAATACACATGCCAAACAGTAATACAACACCATACACAATACTTACTTCTTCAATGCTTAGCCAGTTACCCATCCGGGTTAATCGGATGTTCTTTACTCTTTTACTCGGCACACATTACTTACACCATCATACTCATACAATACTTACTTACTTTTCCATACTTACTCACTTACTCTTACTTACTTACTTATACTCATGTTAAGTCGGTATGACCTCCGGCAGGGACTACACCATCCCACCACTGGGCTTTAGGGTGGCTCACTAATCCAGGATGCTACCCATTTAAGGGGTTTGGTCCATGGAAAAGATTAAGGCCAGGATTTGGATCCAACCTCTTGTGTCTCCTCCTCCTCACGCGTGGCCGAAACTATATCAGACTTCTACTCATTCCAATTTACCAATTTCTTATGTTAGAATGGTTAGCTAGTTAGGAATCAGTTAGAAGTCCTATACTACATTACTTGGTCAATACAATGCACAACAAGCACACACACTTCATTCACATCCATTCATTTCATGAATTATACAAACTAGAGTTTAAAATAAACATTCAACAAGGAACAATATCACATAAGCACAAGTAAACACAATAAATCCGATTCGTGCGCTTTATCTTATTTAGGTGATCAATTAGCTCACAAACACACAAATCGGAGTAGCCAAGGGAGCATACAGGGCATGAGAAGTTCATACCGTTCACCGTTGACTTGGACTCACCGACTTCCCTTCGGTGTTCAACTATTCGAATCCTATCACATACATGCGATCGAACGGTTAATTAACTATGGTTAACTCAAATCTTTTATCTTTTACGTTTCCCGACTTATAATTACTACGTCTTTACATTTTATACACTTACACATTGTTTACTTACTCTGCATTACTTTTAAAACTTGTTTATACCCATAATGACCTTTATACATCATTAATTAAGTACTAATTATCTTATACTATCATTACCATTCATTACCTTTCCTAAAAAGCCACTTAATAAACTTATTTTTAACATTTCGGGTTGGTCCGGGACTTTGTCCGGGTCTTAGGTCCCAGACCACCCTGTGGTCTAAACTCTCGAATTTATTTCATACATGGTCCGGGTCCTTGTACAGAAGCCAAGTCCCGGACCAGAACTGGCATAGAATTCTCGAACAAATTTAATGGGTGGTCCAGGCCTTGTACATGGGACCAAGTCCGGACCAGTGTTGCAGTGGAACTCTCGGCCTGAATTTCAGCATGGTCCGGGTCTTCTTACAAGGACTAAGTCCCGGACCTGCTGTTACTTGTTACAGAATTTGCAATTTCTTCCTCTGTTACAATCCTATCTTTACCCAATCAATTCCTCATTGTTTCTACACTTAATCCCACATGTTTAAACACCTAATTAAGCTTCTAAACATCTCTAAATTCATTACTAACTTATTACTTCTTTCCATACTAATTCACAACATTATTTTCCTAATTTCATTTCAGCACTTACATTATTTCTTCCTAGTCTAGCTATGCTACAGATTTTGATTCTCACTTCCTCCATTCATAGTTTCCTCTCCTAATGCCATTTATAAGGTTTAAAATGCATTATCTATCACTCTAACTCTACCCACTACTTAGCTACTTTTAAAAACTGTTTCAAAGTGTTTTTCTACCTAGTTTAAGCTCATAAGTCCTCTAGTTTCCTAGGTAAAATTTGACATAGTCTCCCCTAAAATTTAACATCCTCACCACATGTTTTTACTCACATATTGTCATTTTTTAAACCTGTTCAACACACATATTATCAATATACACACTAAGCACTATACACTCATTTAATTCTTGCACACACATCATTTCTTTCCTCGAGGTTTATACAAGTTTTTAATCATCTTTTAAAGCTTTAAAACAGTTTGGTTCTCGTCCACATTATACTACTACTCAAGACCATTTACAATACTCATTCCAAGCTACAAAAATCTGTTACAATAAACATACAAAAACTACACAAGGTAAGTGCAATTTACCTTGATTTCTTTCTAGCTTTTCTTTCTTCCTTCCCTTCTTCCTTTCCTCTCTTCTTGACCAACCGGTTATGGAAGCTCAATGTTTTAAAGCTACAGCCCATTGATATACAACCATTTAATTCAACTAACCCTTAAATCATCTTAAAGCTTTAAGGTATATTTTTAGGGTTTAGAAAGTGCATTACCTTGCAAGTATATAGGAGGAGTGTTGGATAGCAATAAGAGCAAGATTTCCACTCTCCAAGAGAAGCCAAAATTGGCTGGAGAAGCAAGGTATAAGAACTCAAAACTTGGAAATTTCTATTTTGCAAATAAGAGCTAGAAATGCTAGTATTTTCGGATTTCTTTTTACCTCAAACCAACAAGGTGAAGGAGGAGCTTCTAATGGTGGTCTTCATCTTCAAAAACAGCCATACCCATGGAGATGAAAGTGGGTATTTTTGGATTTGGAAAAGAAGGAAATGTTCTCCTGGATGAGAGGAATCCAATGGTACTATTTTTGTAATTTTTGGAGAAGATTTGAGGGTTCAACAAGAAGAGAGAAGATGGAGGTTGGTTTGGGGTGTTCAAATCGCCATTGGAGAGTTCTTGAGGAAGAAGAAAATCAAAGAGAGGGGAGTGATACGGTGGGAATGAGAGGGAGTAGGAGAGAGATAAAAAGTGAGTTTTTTACTTTTTGCTTTTGTTTACTTTATTGCCTTGTCATGTAGTAGACCTGGCAAAGGTGGCCCGAACCAGAAAAACCGAACCGATCCAACCCGATCCAAACCCGAACTTAAACCGAATAGCGTGACCCGAATGTGACCCGAAAATCCGAACCAAACCAAACCAAAACCGAATCAAACCGAAATTTGGTATAACCGAATCCACCCGAACCGAATTCACCCGAACCGACCGAATCAACCCGAACCGAATCAACCCGAACCGAATCCACCCGAATGTTTTGCTAAATCTAAATCTACTATAGTTGTTCCAACTGTAAAAATAATCTTGAAACCAAAAACACATAATGGAGATTTGGACATCCAATAAGTGTACATTGCTCACAAATGTTATATGTATAATATTTAACATCTTCAAGCATCTCAAGCCTTGTTGTAATAAAACATTCATAAACTGTGTTGTTACTCTTCCCACACATGGATGTTTTGTTACAACTATAGATATTTTGCTTTAAAATGTTTTATAATACAATTTAATGTGTATCATTACTATTTTATAATATTATACTAATTTTGATTTAATAAAATTATGTTTAGGACATGAGACTTGGGAATGGTTAAAATGTTGATGAAGTTTAATTATAAAACCTAACGTTTTTATTTGAGACATATACTATTTAAGATTAATGTGTATATGCCTAAAGAAAATTATGCAATAAAAATGAGGAAAATAAATATTCCAAATTGTAGATTATTGTGAATCGTGAGATAGACTAGCATTTTGGAGGATGAATAAGGTTTGGAGGATGAATAATCCCGACCTTATTCCATTTACCTTAACAACTTAACCTAAAATGTTGTATAAGACAATGTAATGTGTATCATTACTATTTTATATCTCTATATTTTATAAACTTAGGTTTCTTTATATTAGGACTTAGGAATGGTTTGAATGTTGATGGATGGGCGTGGGCGTGTGATGCTTGTGCGAGGCGGTGATGGATGGGTGTAGATGCGCGACGCTTGTGCAAGGTGATGAGCTCAGGGTTTGACGGGCGCGGGATGACGGGAGGCACGACGTCGGGCGTGGGTGGGGTAAACTGGACGTCGATTGCCGAATATTGACCACTAATTCACAAAAGCTTAATTTGTACTTAGTCTATACAATTAATAGTTTAAATTTATTTACAAAATTTGTCATCCAGTTTGATTTTATCCAACCTATACACAATAGACGTCTTGATCAACAGTAACACTATATTAAAAGAATTTAGAGCCGCATATGAAAATCAATGCAAGTTACAAAGGTTGCTTAAAATTCATACTTTAAAATTTTTATCAATTAAACCCGGATAAGTCACTCGAATTTGACCTATAACCCGAAAAAACTGAATGACTCAAAGGCTAATCCGAACCGAAAGCACCCAAACCCGAACTCAACCAAACCGAAATAACCCGAATCAAATTTAAACCATTGAACCCGGTCCAAACCAAACCGAATAGTAAATATCTACAAATTGACCCGACCCGAACCGAAACGAACCGAACCCGAACCGAGTGACCCGAATTGCCAGGTCTATCATGTAGTATATTATAAGCAATTAACAAGTGAGAGAGGGGGAGTAAAATCGGCCCATACTCACACACATACAGACTTTGAGTTTTTTATTTTTAAAAGGGGACACACTAGTTTAGTTTATTTACACTCACACCCCACAACTTCCCGTTTTTAACAGTTTTTACTATTTTCTCGTTTAATTGATTTTATTGGTTCTAGACCTTCATTAATGTTTATTAATGACTATTTGGTTGACCAAAATTATTACAAGTCTATTTGACCCGCTTAAAGTCGCGTTTTCCCGGTTTCCTCGAAAAACGTGCTTTAAGGTTCGTTTGTGTTTTTAATCCGTTTTAAGATCCGTTTTCTTCGTGATTTGTTCCCTTATGATTAATTAAGCTTAATTAAGCCTTTAAAATCTTCATTATCCTAATTAACTACTATTTTTAATTTCGGGGTATTTCAATACCTCTTAGTTATACCGTAGGTTGTGACCTCCCATTTTGGACATTTGGTAATATTAAGTAGATTGCTCTCTAGTCATTTTGGGATTATAGTGTTGTAGACTTTGGACTGATGTTGCACACTTGTCATCATTGTGGTTAGCATTGTATTACTAGTTCGGTTGTGTAAGTGAACGCCTTGTTATTCGCATGGGCGTATAATGGCGTGTAACACCCGGGATAAAAGGATAGTTTATTTTTCGGCTGCGATGTTTTTTATTATTGTTACGATTCTTGCTATTTATTATTGTATTTAGGGTGTAGTTAACGGGGGTGTTACAAGTGCACAATAGTGTTAGGAATTTCCGGAGATGAGAAAGATGATGGCCAACTTAATGACAAGGGAAAGGAAACCCATTAGATGGGTAGATGAATATGTGGTACCTTATAAGGGCAAGAATTTGCTCATGTCAGCACAATTGTAACACCCCGTCCTAAGCCAATCGTGGTTATCGCAAACTTAACAACATAATTATAACGTCGCAGCGGAATTAAACTAGCACCAGGACCTTGCTATGGTCTGAACAACAGATTATACCGAACTTAAACGTTTACAACCACTAATCCAAAATACATACTATCCAAAACATCCACCAACCGAGCTCATAGTATCTCAAGCAACAACATAACTCCCATAAGTCTTAATATCAACAGACGGTGCACAGGCGCAACCCGTACTCAAAATAAAAGCCCGACCTAAGTCTAACCGCACCTATTCTCAGGGTGAGCCTTCATGGGACGCTTACCTGAAAAACATAAACAACAGCCCCCGAGGGGGTCAGCAAATTTGCTGGTACGATCCTCTCGTGGCCCCCAAGCTAACGGGGCTACGACGACTAATTGTCGATAGCATGGAAATTGATTAGATACATAATCATAATATGAAGTGCAATAAAACAACAATCCACAGAGGAACAATCATAGTCCACAAACAATGAACAACTTAAAAGTGTTCTCCTAAACCTTAACTCAGTCTTAGAATACAAACCGTCCTTTAAATAGAATTGGTCGTATATTACCTCAATGTTTATTTGTCGTGTTAAAAGCAACCCTAGCCAATGAGCTATTAACTCCATTGGTTGAATAAACAACTTATCTTAAAATTTAGGATTTAGGTGATCCTACCGCACCATCTTAATGCCTCTTACCTTGGACTGGAAATCCAATGTAGCTGAGCTGACATTCGACCCTAGGCAACAACTCCGAAGACAAGTCCTTAAGCGGGAGTCGGATCTGATTCAGATACCGACCCCCTTTTGCTTAACATGCATGACCGGAGTCATCCCCGGATTCCTCACTCCCTTAAGTTCCAGTTAGTGAAAATCTTACAAACCATGTGTTAGTTAAACCTTAACGGGTATTAACCAATAGTTATCGAAATAGTTCCTCTCCTCAATCCAATATGTACTAAGCTTAGTTAGTAGCTAATCTCAAGTCTCGTGGGTTAGTGTAAGGAAAACACACACACAACGAGAACAATAAAACTGGTTGCATGCTTTATCTTGTTTTAGTTATAGCAAATAAACAGATAGCACAAAGCCGAGGGACACCTCGTTAGCAAGCAGGTCACAAGAAAACTGTACCGTTCACCGTCGGCGATTGTTTGATTAATCTCCTTCCAAGTCCCAATTCACAAGTCCTAAAACATTCATTCAATTTTAGGTTATTATTTAGCTCAATTAACACAATTTATTTAACTTTCCTAGACACCAATATTTACCCATTGTCATTCACTAAGTCCTTATGGCTTTTAACTTAAACTTTTAAGTGCGTCGTCTCTCATTATCTCTTATATTTGTTCACCAACTTAGTAAGCATTTCACCCACCAAACATGTCCTAAATAACTTTATAACATCAATACCTAACAATCCCCATCATTCCTAACATTTTCCAAGCTTAAACAAGTAACACCCCAACCCGAAACTCCACAACCTGTACGATGATAGCTCCCAAAGATAACTAGAAATGCAGCGGAAAATATATACATAACAACGGGTGGTGCTACAACGCCGCTAGTCACCCATGTGACTAACCAGGCTAACTCCAACATAACTTACAAATGATACGGTCTGAGCGCTGAATACAAACCTCTTAAAACAACAAAACCAATAGTAAAAATACAGTACTGTAAATTGATGCCGGTAATATTAGTCCCTGTCTTAATTCTACCCCACCTACACTCGGTCAGGTAATCTCTTCGTTCTTCAGGTACCTGAAAAATGGGGGTGCCCCCAAAGGGGCTCAGCAAACAACGCTGGTATGGAAAACATGCAGCCCATCGGCTACTGGGCCACACTAACTACTTTGTCGAATACATGCAGTTCATTTTTATAAAGCTGTAAACAAGCATCATAACACAATCATAACAAGTATCCATACAAGGACAACAATGTCACATAGAACAAGACTTCAGAAGGTAAAGTTAGGTGATCTGTAATCTTTTAATAGTTGTCGGGTCCACACAATGGGACTGACAGGTGTATAAGAGTATGTCAATATAGTGAAGGTAAAGTGACCTTGTTAAAAGAGGTGGGTAATGAGTCCCTCAGAAGATAACGTAGTTAACTCCTGTACTTAAAAGAGGTGGGTATCGAACCCTCGAGAGGAATAAAGTCTTCCTCCCCACTTGAACTATTCCGGTACGCAGCCGGTGAGTGACATAGTGCACCCAAAACTCCCGTCGTGACGTAAATTGAATAGGAGATGACCTGAGGCAGGTACAACTCCTGTAGCATGCATGGCCACATCCAACTGGGCTCCTCGCTTCTCGTAGTATGGAATTTGTTAGATGTCACATAAGGACGTTAATCAAGAACACAATGTGTATTGTCGATTATCACGTTAAGGATAACGACGTTTGTTATAAAGTGAAGTTAGTGAGAAACTTGAGTACAAGTCCTCGGTATGATAAAACGCAGGTATTTAATCCACTGGTAATGTAGTGTTGTATGCGTGGGACATACATGTTATAGTTAGTATCATTCACGCACGTAAAGCAACACAACAGTGCACAAGAGTAATACAACATTTTACATGCAATTATCTTGGTCGTTATTTCAAACAACAGATAGCACATAAGCCGGTGTAATCCGGTAGCAAACAGGTTGCAAGAATCCCATACCGTTCACCATAGACTGTACTTGTTTAGTTCCCGGTCAACGTCTGGTCAAACAATGTCCTAGAATAGGATTAACTGAGAGTGTTAATTTATGTAACTCTCATATAATAATTTTATTGGTTCATGAAACGATTTCATATTCGTTATTTCATGTGAGGTTTATTCCTTTATACTTAGGTAACTTCTTTAACCTCTTATCCTTGTTGATAATCAAGGTATTGTATATTTCCAAAACATGTAGTCCTAATTTATAAACTTATATTGTGTGGTAAAATCTTCTAATTACCTTATAACTGGATGTATAACTTATTTGTTATTCCTTTCAATTTATTTTTAAATCCTTTAATGTACATATATCTATATGTATATACATATATATTCGTGTACTATTTATGTTACTTGTTTATAATTGTTTTAATGACCTATCAACTTCATAATTTCACCAAAATATTTATATGTCACACATGGACATAATACTCTTATAATTTTTGTTATTCTCCACTTAACCATAAATAATATTTATTGGTTACTATTAAATTCCTTATAACTATATAACTCATAGTTTCTAATCCCATAATCCCTCATATTCATTTCCTTTTTGATTTACTTGAAAATTTTATCTGTATAAGTTTTATGCACATGTGTTATTTATGATACATATATGTATTTGTCTAAATGACATAACAACTTAATAAATTCTCAAATTATATTTACATGTCATGCATGGGCATATTTTTCCCATACCTTTTATTAATTACAAACTAACCCCAAATAATATTATTTCTTTTACTAGTAAATTACTTGTACTTGTATATCATATAGTTTTAATTTGATAAATCCTTAAATCATAATTTTTTTTCTAAATTTCCTTAATATTCTTATAGGACCTACAAATATTTTTAATCCCATAAATACATCATACTTTTCGGTTATTATATCATAACCACATTTATTTCTTAAACTTTACCTTATACTCCAAAATACATTATAATACATAGTTTTATTTTCTTAATTAATTAATTCACTAAACCACCTCTAAAAATTCGGTATTTATTATTTGAACACCATAACTTTTACAAATTACCAATTCAACCCTTAACCTTTCGTTTTGACAAATAACTTTCTATAATTACATTTTAACCCCAAAAACTTTTTATAAATTATATATTCACTTATAAACTATAGTCTTAATATTTAGTTTCCTTAATAACCAAGTGGACACTTATATTTCCACAAATTGTGAATTCGCCCCATATAAAAGCTGGTTTTGCATTTAAACTTCCTTAAATTACATAATCACCCCAAAACTTTATAAATTGTTATTTTACTTCTAAACACATTTAATTCAACCAAAATAAATAATATTAATTCTCACACCATATTATATTACAATTATGCCAAGGACACATTTTATTCTCAGTAATTACATACCTTACCCCAAACTTTCTAAAAATTATATTTTTACCACATAACTTATTAAACTAGTCATTCAAACACTAGTAATTATTTTTAACTTACCCAAAATTCATAAAATAAGTTTATACACATATTTAGGTCAGTAAGGGCCATTTTATACAGAACACACACGGCTTTTACAGTTCATACACCAAACTTTCCAAAAATTGTATTTTAGCCCTTTATACTTAATCCTTTGTACCTATAAGTCTTTTAACTTAGCTAAATGTTGTAACAATGTTTAGTACACTTTACTAACCCACAAGAGGCATTTATATAGAACAATTTCGGCATTAATTTTATAAACACCATATAGAGGAAATTAAGGACAACACCTTACCACAGTTTTCCAGATTCGCTTTTCAGATTGCGCACTTTCTGTGGTTTTTATCCCCCAGAACTGAAATGGCCATGAAAACTCAAGATCTTTATATGGATGGAAAACTAATTCGATGAGCAACAAGTTTGGTGTTAGGAAAATTTCAAGAAAACTTACTGAAAATTCATAATATCTCCCGAACTGAAGCTTGTTGGACAGATTCACTACTGAGAACAACTTCGCCTTCTTTTGTTTACCCAGAACTGAATACACCATGAAAACTCAATATCTATATATGGATGGAAAGCTAATTCGAAGAGGAAAAAGTTTGATGTTGGGAAAATGTTGAGAAAACTTACTGAAAATTCAGAATCACTCCCGAATTGAGTCCTGTTGGACAGATTTGCTGCTTAATTCTCCTTGATTTGTAGGTGACGTTTGAAGAGATTTTTTATGAAGAATTAGGAATTCAAGTCACCATTAATGAAGTTTGTTGAGAGCTTGAACAACTTGTAGAATGAAGAGAGAAAGAAGATGAAATGGAAGAGAAGAGAGCTTACCAATTCGGTCACTTGGGGATGAGAAGAAAGCTCATGTTTCGTGAGTTATGTGAAGGAAATGAAAAGAGTTTGATTTGTTAAATGAAAGCATGATCTTGACTAGTGTGCGTAGGGTATTGTTGTTGATTTGCTTCAGATTTTTGGGTTCCAAAAGTCCTCCTTACAGCAAGCATTTTCGGAAATCATGGGGATGAAATGATGAGGGCAAGACAAGCTTAGTGGGTAGATTGGTTTCTTTTGATTATTCAATGTCAATGACTCCTCTTTTCTTTTGTAAGCATACGGTAGCATGAACTGGAAAGTGCTGCTTTATTTTTGTTTAGTTGCCACTTGAATATATGTATATGTGTAGATCTACTTTTTAGCATTTATTTCAAGATTTTTTCAAGACTAATCTCCTTGTTTTGTGCAGGTTTTTTGGCAATGGTAGGACTAGCTTGGACTAGTTTTATTCTTGTCATAATGTTATATAATATGTGGAGTGGTGAGTCACCAATTTTCATGACATTTGAAGAAGTATATATCATGTTATATGTATATATAATAAAGCCGACAGCAATGTAAGATTTGCACCGTTTTTTTTTTTGTTACTTTTGTATACAAGCATGCTATGTCATGATTAGAATGCTGCAGATTTCTTGTTGAATTTAAATGTGTATATATGCATACGGTGAGGTAGTATGCTGTAGGTATCTATTTGTTTGATTAGCATGAGTATATCACCGGGTTGTATCACGAATTAGTAACAATTTTTTTTGTTTTTCAACTAGGTGTGAACGTATATATGTGGTAATGAAGAGTATGTAGCAGGTTTTATTGCTTAATTATTGTAGGTACATTACCGGTTATGTGTATTATATTAAGTAGGTTAATTATGCAATTTAATACATGTTATAAAGTCACATGTGTAACCGGTTACAATGAGTACATGTACCGTTTTTTTTTTATTTAGTATAAGACTATACCGGTTGCATATGTCTGCTACAGATTTTATTTAGTTGGATCTTATATGTATACTTGAGCGTGGTATCATGTATACTATAGGTTCTCTTTTTTTATGTTACGTAGCACATGCATACCACCACTAGTATATGAAGTATACTACCGTTTTTCTTTATTTCATTTGAGTGAGTATGTTACCGGTAGTACGTATGTATGTAGGTAGGTTTATTCTTGCTGTATAATTGTATACTCATGTATCTAAGTCAAAGTGTGTAAAAAAATGTGTAAAAAAAATGCCCAAAAATGGTATATAAAACCGGTACAATTAGTGCAAATTTTTAACTTGTAAACTTTATGTCATATGAAATGTCATAACATTTCTTATGTATTTATGATATACATTAAGTATTAATATTATGTAACATAAGTTGTTACATTGTTTAAATGTGTATATCAATTTATTTTAGCATTTATAAATACTTAGGCAATCGTAAAATATTTACGTTGCTCGTTAGTACTTTTTCGCGTTTTTACAGTGGACGTTATTGTGTACTGAGTCCTATAAACGCTCGTATATATTTTTCCTAGATGACACTCTCCTAGTTGAGCTTGTTTCGTAAGGGGTATAATGCCTGATACTATTCGTACATAAGCGTTTATATGCATACGTGTAGATGACATTATATTAGTGTTCGTGGATCGAACGTTGTCGTGTTATGAGTTGTATAAACGTTCGTATTAATCTTTCCTCGTTGTCGCTCTCTTAATTGAGCTCATTATGAAAGGAGTTTAATCCTTGTCAGTAAACGCTCATGAGCGTTTGTACGAGTATGTTACGACGTTGGTGAAATTACGCCTGTTAGCGTTTACGGTAAAACGACTATTTTTACGTAAGCGTTTGCGTGCATGAGTTTGCATGCGCACGCGCAACATTAATTTATGTAACGTTTGCATGCATAAATTAGCATGCGTATCTAAAATGATTTAATCCAAGATCAATTCTTCATTATTTAACAGTTTTAAGGTATTAATTTGATTTGGGGTATTTCAATCTACCCTCCTTAAAAGGACTTCGCCCCGAAGTCTCATTTCTAAATTTAAATGGTTGTGAGGTATCAAGTTCCACTAAGTATTCACAACACAATTCTATTTTAGGGATCAAGTCCCAAGTTCCACTACTCTTAAGTTCGTAGTATATATTCAACATAATATAATGTAATGATCATGAAAGGTTATCACCTATAGTAGCTTCACTGTAGTGCAGGTAATTCATTCCTAGTAGTGTAGCACAGTACATATTGACAAGTGCACGCAATCACAGAGTAATTCCAATATAGTATAACGTAGTACACATAATCTCGTAGTACCAAAGTAGCTTCAATATGGTGTAACGTAGTACACATAATCCATTCATGCCAGTGTAACGTAGTACACATTAGTAAGTGAAATTCATAGAATCTGAATCACAAAGTCACACATGTAAACATACAAATCACAGTGCAACAGTACAACGAAAGTGTACTTCCATGCTAAAAATACTAAAACGCAGTAGGCTCTCCCCCCCTTAAAAGAGCGGTACGCCCACGTACCCTAGACTAGAATAACTTGTCTGTAAATAGTGAGGAATCTTCACTCTTATTTGAAACTTATGATTAGTTTAAAAGATTGCCTCCCGGCTGTAAGATTTTAGGTGGGTATGGCACATATTTTTGGTTAAGATACGTGAAATACGTTGTGCATTACCCTTGAGCTCAATAGATAATTTTAACTGATGGGACCACCACGCTTCTGCTGCGCAACTCTGATTAAGGGGGGGATGAGTTGTGTTCATCATTATCTTTGTTTGATTGTCATTGTTGATTCTGTCTGGACTTTTGTCCTTTTACGGGGTATTGCCCCTAAGAATCTATGCTTTCTCTGACATGTTCTATTTTGCATTATTATGCTTTTATATTTGAATCCCGTATATATGGGTGAAGGTGATTTATCATCTTGTTTTTTGCCGATATTATTCCATGTCCGGTTTAGACTGTCGGGTCGATGTGTCGCGTTATGCCACTGCTCCCGATTATTTTGTCTTTAAGTAACTGTTAGTTGTAGCATTGCTTAGTATTCTTCATTGTATAGTTTATTACTGTACGTCGGCTTCCAATAATATTGTAAGGTTTGCCCATCCCGTGATGCTCATGGTGCATGTCATGTATCTTCCATTATCCTTTTTGGGCAAATCTACTATGAGGTTCTTTCTCTATGTGGCATATACTGTAATACAGTTCACCTTCCATTTGATTTTTTCATCATTGAGCTCTTCTCGAGTTTCACTTGATTGTTTTGTGCTTGTATGCTTATTTCTAATAGCTGCTTAGGACGGTGATTCCACTAAGACTCTTCTCGCCAATATTACTGAGGCGTCTTGCTCTTTATCAGAGTTAATTCTTTCCCGTGTTCCTCTCGCTAGTTGCCTTCGCATGTGAGGTATCTTCTTGATATGTTACTGCTTACACCATTGGTTCCCTGTATAAATTCTTCATTGATAGTGGTATCGTCCTGGTAGTGGGGTTCATCATCTTCGTCGGTGTTGCTGATGCATTCAGTGGTTCAGTTGTTGTAGCTGTAAGGTTGCAGTATTCTTGTTGGTCTTGAATTTGTCTTCTATTCATCGCCTCCTGTAATTGTAATCGTCGTTGTTCGGGTTTTGTATTATACTGGGGCATATTAAAACTCTTCTCTTTGACCTTCAGGTCATCATCCCGTGGTTCAGGTTTTTGGGTTTACTGTTACCATATTCAGTTTCCATTTCCAATGTAGAGTACGAGCTACGGTCGAGCCGTGCATCTTTTATATAATATAGGAATATTTCCTATTATTACTGATTCACAAATTGTCGGTAGTACATACACGATCCTTTATTAATTGTTCATCAGGTATACCACAGTAGTTCCCGTTAAGGTTTCTAACAAGGTACATTTTTCTCACAATTTCACATGTTTTTGCGGTTTATGAATCAACTCATGTGAGTATTAGTATAATGTTTCTACTCTTTATATTCTACCATACTTACAGGTAGGTTCCCGTTTAATATACTAGGTTTGAATTCATAAAGAAAGACATGAAAGTCGATCTTTCCCTTCAGATGGCAAAATGGCCATAATTTAGAAGGTATCTTGAGAATACTCTTGTTATAGGTAAGTGTCTCTTGATCTCATATTTACTTATTAACATGGCTCTTGGAGTAATAACAGTTAGCATTTTTCTCACAGTTGTGTATTTTTCCGACATATGAGGAGTTGTTTTAGCTAATTAATCTCTTCAGGATAGCTTGGTTAATTTAACTTTTAACTTACATCCTCAACATCTAATATACTTTATTAGACAGATTTTAGATTAGAATTAAGAACAAATAGTTACTTATCATAGAGATATTGGTGACCACTTGTAGGGAGTCTCAGGAATCATCCAACCCTGTCGGGGTCAGCATCATTGTTGAACTATCCCTCCACTCCATTTTGTGTTTGGTTTTCCCTTGATCTGACCAGGACCAAGTTCGACCTCCCACGTCAAATATCAAACAACCACATAATTGCAAGTTCCCAAATTTTATCGTATCAAGACTTTGTGACGTGGTGTTTACAGCATTCTTCCTTGGCTGTTATACAACTACTCTAGTAACTGTTGTAACTTACACTTTAAACTAGTGTGTTCCTTAATCCCCGGAATTAAATTCCTTTGATCGAATCATCAAGCGGGGAAGCCAGTTTTTCCTCTTGGCATAAAGGATAAATTCTTATTAAAACATCTAGACACATATTGTCTAATAATTATATTCAGCAATCATTTGACTCTTAGGCCCATCATACAAACACTAAATTCAGTTATGGACTTGGATACCTTAGAATACACTCTTTTCTTTAAAAGGCTTTTCCAGTATTTAACTTATCAGGGCTTGTTTATTGCATACACTTTGGTTATCACTGCTTGGAACAAAGACAATCATAGTTATTACTAAATTTGGAATAAGACTCCAAGAAAAGTTTTATAACTCATTCTACAGTTAGGGTTCCATAAAGTATTAATCCCTCTGCCTTAAAGCTTGGCCTTTTCTTGTTACATTTAAACTCCATGGATCAGGTGAGTCATATGTTCAACCTAGGTTAACTATCTTTTAATATTAGTACCATTCCAAACTAGGGGTTCCCAGTTTGAATCCTACGGTTTGGTGACAAGACAATCAAAACTTATTGTTTGTTTCTCTCTCTTAGGAACGTGGTTATTCCACAAACTCAGTGGCTTCCAAAAATAGGTTCCTTAGGTGTATAAAATAGAGAATTTATAATCACAGAGATTGATATATATATATATATATATTGTTAGGAAAGTTCACGTGTAAAACGCTTGTTACAAGCCAAGGGGTATGTTCTCCCACTTTTAAGTTTAACTTCCACTCACCTTTGGTGTATATCCTGAATTCAAACTCTTAGTATAGCTTACACTGCCTCCATAGAGAATTATTTGTTACCATGACCATATAAAAATTTATGTTACATTAGGAGGTAACTTTATTTGTTCTCATGTGATCTTTACTTACACTCCCAAATTGAGCTGTCATAGAAGACATATGCTCGTATAAATCCATAAGGATAAAGTAGGACATGTGCCTCAAAATAGGGTAGGAATATTTTATGATACTCATCCCCTTGAAATATATCAATACTCCTCAAAAGTTTCAGGTTAAATAACCTCCCAATTATAAGTAGCCCTTGGCATTGCTAAATAAGTATATATTTTTTTCCAGACTTCTGAAAATATAAATTTGAAGTTTGTTCTCTTCTCACTATTTATTAGGAGTCCAGCATTGTCACTGTAATGATACTAACTGAGACCCTTGGTGTTTGAGCAGGTATTACATACCATGTTTATTTATGTTGGATGTCTAGTTATATATAGTGAGATCCTGTTCTGATTTTTTTTTATATTGTCATTGTAGGACTACATTGATAGTCTTATTTCCAAGGTTTCTCACGATCTTCTCGTGAAGTTAGTAAGGGATTGTAAGATCTTCCAGTCCCGCACTGGGCAGCAAGCTCAGTGCCTGGGTATCCCATAAAATTCAGTGTTTTCTCTTTCCGAGTCGGTCTTCATTCTCTTTTATTTGCTTTACTGGAGCAACACTTGTTGTAGCAAGTGCGCCATGCAGGTTGGATCATCATGCAGTTGATGTCCTTTGAGATATATTTTTACTCCATCATCACTGTATACTTGGCGGTATTGTCAGCCTTTCTGGTTATCATCGGTATAGCGTCACTGTTATTCGTCGTCAGCTCCAGTGTAAATGACAGTAGGCGTCGTACGGTCTTCAACAAACCCTTTCGCCAGTTCAGGTAGTCTTAAGTATTTGTTTTAATTAATGTATTCCTTTTCATGACATCTGCTCGTTATTTAGGCAGGTCATAGTTTGTAGTTTTCGTAAGTTTGAACAGTTATTAACGCCCTTCGGCGGACCAAGTAAAAACTAACTTTCTACTCCTCACTGTTCTATCACACACCCTGTATCCCAAGGTTAATTTCGGTTGTATTCAGATCTCAGAGCGCAACTACGCTCTGATACCACTTTTTGTAACACCCCAACCCGAAACTCCACAACCTGTATGATGATAGCTCCCAAAGATAACTAGAAATGTAGCGGAAAATATATACATAACAACGGGTGGTGTTACAACGCCGCTAGTCACCCATGTGACTAACCAGGCTAACTCCAACATAACTTACAAATGATACGGTCTGAGCACTGAATACAAACCTCTTAAAACAACAAAACCAATAGTAAAAATACAGTACTGTAAATTGATGCCGGTAATATTAATCCCTGTCTTAATTCTACCCCACCTACACTCGGTCAGGTAATCTCTTCGTTCTTCAGGTACCTGAAAAATGGGGGTGCCCCCAAAGGGGCTCAGCAAACAACGCTGGTGTGGAAAACGTGCAGCCCATCGGCTACTGGGCCACACCAACTACTTTGTCGAATACATGCAGTTCATTTTTATAAAGCTGTAAACAAGCATCATAACACAATCATAACAAGTATCCATACAAGGACAACATGTCACACAGAACAGACTTCAGAAGAGGTCGAGTTAGGTGATCTGTAATCTTTAAATAGTTTCGGTCCACACAATGGGACAGCAGTGTATAAAGTATGTCATATAGATGAAGGAATATAGGTCAGTGACACTTGTTATAAAGAGATGTGGTAATGATCCCTCAGAAGATAACACTGCTATGAACTAACAGAGTCAGTGGAGATAACTTTCAAAAGAGTGGGTATCGAACCCCGAAGGAATAAAGTCTTCCTCCCCACTTGAAATGTTCCGGAACGCAACCGGTGAGTGACATAGTGCACCCAAAACTCCCGTCGTGAAGTAAATTGAATAGGAGACGACCTGAGGCAGGTACAACTCCTGTAGCATGCATGGCCAGATCCAACTGGGCTCCTCGCTTCTCGTAGTATGGAATTTGTTAGATGTCACATAAGGACGTTAATCAAGAACACAATGTGTATTGTCGATTATCACGTTTAGGATAACGACGTTTGTTATAAAGTGAAGTTAGTGAGAAACTTGAGTACAAGTCCTCGGTATGATAAAACGTAGGTATTTAATCCACTGGTAATGTAGTGTTGTATGCGTGGGACATACACGTTATAGTTAGTATCATTCACGCACGTAAAGCAACACAACAGTGCACAAGAGTAATACAACATTTTACATGCAATTATCTTGGTCGTTATTTCAAACAACAGATAGCACACAAGCCGGTGTAATTCGGTAGCAAACAGGTTGCAAGAATCCCATACCGTTCACCGTAGACTGTACTTGTTTAGTTCCCGGTCAATGTCTGGTCAAACAATGTCCTAGAATAGGATTAACTGAGAGTGTTAATTTATGTAACTCTCGTATAATAATTTTATTGGTTCATGAAACGATTTCATATTCGTTATTTCATGTGAGGTTTATTCCTTTATACTTAGGTAACTTCTTTAACCTCTTATCCTTGTTGATAATCAAGGTATTGTATATTTCCAAAACATGTAGTCCTAATTTATAAACTTATATTGTGTGGTAATTTCTTCAAATTACCTTATAACTGGATGTATAACTTATTTGTTATTCCTTTCGATTTATTTTTAAATCCTTTAATGTACATATATCTATATGTATATACATATATAAATATATATATTCGTGTACTATTTATGTTACTTGTTTATAATTGTTTTAATGACATATCAACTGTAACACCCCGTCCTAAGCCAATCGTGGTTATCGCAACTTAACAAATAATACTTAACGTCGCAGCGGGAGTAAACTATCACCAGGACCTTGCTACGGTCTAACCAACAAGAAATACCGTTATTTAAATATTTACAACCATACATCCAAAATACATACACCGTCCGAGTTTTAAGTATCCTCAAACCACATAATATATCTCATGTTCAACTACTAACAGACGGGTGCACATGCGCTACCCGTACTCAAAATAAAGTCCCACCTAGGGCTACCCGCTCCTACTCTCGTGGTGTGACTTCATCGGCCGCTTACCTGCAAGTGTAAAAACAGCCCCCAAAGAGGGTCAGCACGAATGCTGGTACGACCCTCTCATGGCCCTCAAGCTAACGGGGCTACGACGACTAATTGTCGATAGCATGGAAGTTGATTAGCATAACAACATAATATGAAATGCAATAAAACAACCAATCACAATGAACATAAATAGCTCAAATGCAAATGAACGACACAAGAGTTCCCTTAATAAGTGAGTTAGATCTTAACCCCTTAAATCCACAATCTCCTTAAACTTATAATTGCCAACCGTTCCACTATTAGATTGGTTAGCCCTTAATTGGTTGCTTATTTTTGTAGGGCTTGGTTAACCCTAGCCGGTACCAGTGCACTATCCGGCAATAAGCTACCTTTCTTAATTTGTTGGGGATGTAGGCTTGATCCCCCCACGCCATCCTTAATGTGCCTCCCACCTCAAATAGTAGTCCGGGTGGTCGGGTCGGTTTGTTGACCCTAGGCGACGAGTCTAATGACAAGCCTTATTTGGAAGTCGGATCTGATTCAGACACCGACCTCCCCCAATACACATGTGCTGGTACCATTCCGGATTCCTCACTCCCACCCCAAGTTATGGTTAGTGAAAGTCTTAATTACCAAGTGTTAGTTAAACCTTGACGGGTATTAACCAACAAACACCAATACTTAGTTCTTATCCTTAACTCAGTGAGCACTAAACTTAGTTAGTAGCATTCTCAAGTCTCGTGGGTTAGTGTAAAGAAAACACATTCACAGCGAGAATAGGTATAACCGGTTGCATGCTTTATCTTGTCTTAGTCATAGCAAATAAACAGATAACACACAAGCCGAGGGACACCTCGTTAGCAAGCAGGTCACAAGAAAGACTGTACCGTTCACCGTCGACAATTGTTTGGTTTATCTCCTTCCAAGTCCCAATTCACCAATCCTAAAACATTCATTCAGTTTTAGGTTATTATTCAATTCAACTCAATACAATTACTTAGCCTCCCTAGACATCAACTTTTACTCATTGTTTCTCACTAAGCCTTATGGTTTTTAACTTAACTCCTAGGTGCATCATTTCCTCATTATCTATTACACTTACTTACCCACTTAATGACCATTACACCCACCAAACATGTCCTTAATAGCCTTATAACATCAATACCTAATCATCCCCACCATTTCCTAACCTTAAATAAAGTTTTTGGCCAAAACAGCACCGCGTCCAAACTTGTGTCCGAGCTTCCCAAGTTCGGACATAGGTCGAGACTCAAAAAGGGTGCAACCAGGCGTGTGTCCGAACATGTATCCGAGCTTCTCTAAGTTCGGACATAGGTCGAGGAAAATTCAAAGGAAAAATTTCAAGTGTCCGAACATGTGTCCGAGCTTCCCTAAGTTCGGACATAGGTCGAGGGAAATTCCAAAGGAAAAATTTCAAGTGTCCGAACTTCTAAGGTCGGACTGAAGTCCGGACACTGGCCGAGACTCAGAAGGTTAAATTGCAACAGGGCATGTCCGAGCTTCCAAATTCGTACGGAAGTTCGGACAGGCCATAATACCCATCTTCTAAATCCTTAAACACTTATCTCATTTCCTAGCATGGTCTAACCTTGTTTGGGCATTTAAAACATACCTTAAGCCCTCCACTAAACTCCTTAAATCACTCATCAATATCCATCTTAGTCATTATTTATTTCCTTGCAATAATGTCAACACTTGTAATGTTTTTCACTAGGTTTCTAAGTGGTGGTTCATACCTAATATAACCACTATGCCAAATGCTTCCTCACCACTATAACATCATCTCCCAAGCATCTTTCACCATCTAGAACTCCTTTATGCAACTACTTAAAGTTTCTTCACCTTTAAACACATTACTTTACTCTTCTCCTAAAAAGATTGCATATTTCCTAAACACATCCTCCAATTGCCTTTGGTGCATACCTAAACATCCTTTTGACTCCAAGATTCTCCATGATAATGCCTAAGTCATTCTAACTCACTAGAATACCTTAAACTCACTCTTTTTCCTTCAAGACAACCTCTAACTTCCTAGTATTATCTTAGTCATGAAATCTCCTTAGAACATCTTAAACACTTAGGTTCTTCACTAAATTTTGCCATGGGTTCTCTAGTATATTGTTACACCCAAACACTTGGTTTATCACCATCAAACAACCATGATCACTCAAACCTTCATTACATTATCTTAACACACCATTTTCACCAAAACTACTCCACATCATCATATAATGTATAAACTTAAAATGCTTGGCACTTAGGCCCTTAAATGACAATAATCTTAACCACTGAACTTCCACATATATGTGCCTTTGACCTGCGAATACACACAACAAGGCTCCCATTGAAATAAAATGCTTCTTGTAATTCACCTTGATATTCTTAAACTATCTCTTTTTCTCATTTGCTCCTTAGTCAAAAGTTCTCAACATAGTCATTGTTTCACCTAGGTTATATATAGCCCTTTTTTTTAATGTAAACCTTAAGCTACACTCATCATATACCTAAATCCCATCCCTTAATGCATTAAACACCTTAAGATAAGACCTTTACCTTGTTCTTTTTCTAAGCTCCACAACTTTCCTCCTTAGCCTTTTTCCTTGGACAATCTCGGTCACCACTTAAACTCTCCTTGCCAATGTTCTAACCAATATCCAATGACTCCAATGAGTGCTAGATAATACATTAACCCTAAGGAACAAACCCTAGGTTAAAAATGTGCTTTAAGGTATTAAATTGATTGGTTTACCTTGGTTTCTCAAGACAAGCTTGGATATGAAGCAAGAATGACCTCCTTTATCCTTTGAAGAGTAGAAAACAAGCTAGAACAAGGCATAAAAATGGAACCCCATGAGTGATAATTTTCGGACATGGAGAGAAAATGGTGGGAACCTAGATTTTCTTACATTTCCTTTACCTTAAGAGATGGAGAAGCTAATGAAGTCTCCAAGCTTGGATTTCCTCCTCTAATGGCGATTTGCCTTGGCTCCAAAATGAGGCTCTTGAAGTTTTGAAAAGATAGAAAGGAAGAGCTTGAGCTAACTAAGAGATATATGTA
>CM041781.1:273951618-274161043 GCA_023374045.1 Limonium bicolor
CATTGAGTAGACCATGGGCTCTGTTTGGTGGAGGTGGCCCCCCACACTTAAATCACATCCTTAACCCAAAGAGAGTTCAACCCAATTATTGATTTAATCATGACTCATTCCTAAGTTCAGCATAATTCATTGTTCATCCACCACTCACATTTTCTTCAGTCTTGATTGATTATCCCCAAGTATGTTCAAACCCAAGACACATTTTGATCCTGGCCACTTTAGTCCCCAAGTCCAACTTCTATGACCAGTCCATTTCAAAATCGACTCATATTTTATTTCCAAATCAGCCTTTTCAAAAATCAAAACAATTCCCTAACTCTTCTTTCTTGAAGTCCTTCCTCTAATCTCTCAAACAGTCCTAAGTTTCAACGAACTCAAGTGCATCAATGGAATTCAAGTGTCTCATTGGACCCAGACGTCTACCCTCAAAATCCCTAGTCACCTCAAAGCTCATGGAAGTCCAGAATTCTCTAGCATCTCAAACTCTTCGAAATCTCCTGATCTCCTTTAAGAACCATACTCCTTTAAACTCTAAAAACTCCTCGAAACCATGGATTCCCTGAAGGATCAAATCCTAAAACCACTGGACAATCCCAATATGCAATCAAGCACCACATAAATGACCAAAGATGTTGTCAACCCTCAAATGACCAGAATACCCTTGAACTCTTCGAGTACCCCCAGACAACCATAAACACTTCCAATTCCCGATCACCTCACAGACCCAAACTGAAATACCCCTAACCTTAAAAACATAATTAAATGATACAATAATGATCTAAGATGGTTATTAAACATCTTAATACTATTGGGGAATAATCTAAAAGATCTCAACAAGGCAAAACATGCCTTGAGATCGGTAAAGCCAAAAGTGTGCTATAAAGCACCATAAAGATTGTATGACCTCAAATAGGATCCAAAGTGGATTCCTAAGTATTATAATGAAGTAAGGAACACAACAAAACTGTTCCCAAAGAAAACTAAGCCCAGAAGCACCTTGCAACACAAAACGTGCACTAAAACACCTTAAAGCACGTTTTTGTGTAATTGCCTTCTAAATTGGTTTTTAATGGGCTTAAAGGTTATAATTACCTTTAAATATGATATTATATCACATTATATCATATTAGGAATTTAATTCCAGAAGTTTACAAATTTTTACAAATTTAATATTAAAATATTAATAAAACCCTAAAGTGGGGCCCGCATGAGTCAACATTGACTAAGAATGGTCAAGAGGTCAAAGTAGACCCCTTGGACTACATAAAATCTACAGCTACATGTAATAAGAGGCTGGATTCACCACTTGTGCATATAATAGACAAGTCTCCAACACAAGCCCTTAAATTAAGGAGACTACCTTACTTTTGATTAAACAATACACACATTGGCTCCATTATTGCTCCACCAGCCTCCAAAAATGTGTGAGCCAGCCTGTCCCCAGCCTTTCCCCTCCAATAATCGGTGCAGCTCCACTCTTATCCCTTTTATGAGTCATTACTCACTTACAAACAATAAACTAGTCAAAAGTAACATTTTGAATTATTAAGGCTCCCATCAATCATTCCCTTCTGTCTAGCTCCATTCCAGCCGAGATCCTTCACCTTCCAGACTCTCCCAACCGTGGCTCTTGAGTTAGGAAGGTAGATCCATCTTCTAAGCTTCTAAGGTAATGTTTAAGGCTTGTTTTTAGCTCTTTTTCTTCATCTCTTCACCATCTATGCTTAGATCTCGTGGCTCATCAACTCCTATGGCTTATTCTCAGTTTTCTAAGGTTATAACAAGAGCTAAACTCGGCTGAACCAAGTATAGGGACCAAGGTTGTTCAAATCTACATTTTAAGGTAAAAACATACCTTAAGGATCTCCACTCTTCATCCGGTTTTCTTCCTCTGATTTTTATGAGTTTATACACTCATAATCTTAATATTTACATGTTCAATCAGTTGGTTAGCCATTTGGAGCAAGGGTGGCCGAGATCCAAAGGAAATACCCTTTTTTAAGGCATTTTTCGAAGGTAAAACATAATACCAAGGCAGCTTGTTGTTGTCTAGCTATTCATTATGACTATATAGTGGATCTAACACCTTGTGGCATGTTTAAATCAGGCCGAATCCATCTTGAAGTTCCCTTGCATTTTTAAGGTGATTTTTGCCTTAAATCTTACATTAATTGTTCCTTATGGTTAAGCTCAAGCTTGGAGTATAACCATATCTTGTTTTGGTGTATTAAACATGTCTAAATCATGTGGTGAATTTTCCTTCAAGTGACCGAGTTCATACAAGGAGAAACCAAGGTATAAACACCTTAAAACTTATGATTTTATAATTTCTAGGCATATATATTAATATTGCCGAGAGTGAAGTTATAAATATGGGTTATATTGACCTAGAAATGGAAAAAAATGACTAAGATAAATTAAGCTAGTCATTTAAGATATTTAATTAACATAATGGTCAAATTATGACATTATGTGGAAAAATAATTAAATCCAAGTGAGGCCGTGAGCATATACTATATTTTGAGACATTTAAAGTGTAATTTATTTTGCAAGTTCAAGGTTGTAATAAGGCCATGTCATTAGGCCATTTTAATTTAAGTTTATAAGCTTATTTAGTTAGATTTATGCTTATATAATTAAGTTTGGGGCCAAACCGTAATTATTGGTAAATTACAAGCCGTGGGCTTAATTTAGAGGAATTTAGGGTTTTTAAATGAGTTTAATAAAAAAATTATAACACTTTATAAAGTTTTGTGTCAAGATTGTAAAAATAGAAAAGTATGGGGTAAGAATGGTAATTACCAAAAGGTTTGGGTCCCATTTGGTATTAGAAGTCAAAGTTGACTATATAGAAGACTTTGACCAATTTTGGAGAATTTAAGAAGTTAAAATGCTACCTTATATTAAGATAGTTATTAAATTGTAAAAGATTTATAAGACTTGGGGTGATAATGTAATTTCCGAAAACTTGGGGTACTAAATGGAGTTTAGTACAAACCTTAGGTTATTAGGAATTTTTAGAAGTTGATTTGGTTAAATTTGGAGTTTATATGAATTATATAGGTAATATAAGATATTTCATAACATTGTTACAAATGGGCAACATATGTGGTAAAACCGAGAATTATAAGAAGTATAAGGTTAGGAATGATATTTATAACCTTTTGGTATAGTTTGGTAATTTTTGGAGTTATATATAAGGTTTTATCAAGATATATGTAATATATAGTTTTGATGATATTAGAAAACTATATGTTATAAAGAGGGGAATTTGGTGAATATACAAAGTTTGGTGGTGGTGATTTAATTAAAACAGTCCTAGGGGTTGTTCGGAAATTATAGCCTTTAAAAACTATAGGTTATAATTATATTAAGGTTTAAGGATTATAACATAAGGTATATAAGTATAACAAGGAAATATAATTTGGGTTGATTTGTAATTTATGAAAGTTTAGTGGTAATTAAATAAAAACCGAAAGCTAAGTGTTGTTTGGTATTTTAAAACAAAATATAACTATAGGTTATAATTGTTTTAATGACATAAATGTCATAACACATGTTATATAACTATAATATAGCATTATGTAAATTATGTGGTGGATTTTGTAAATATTTAAGAAAGATAGGTGCTGTTCGGAAATATTAATATTTTTGAATGAAAGTTTATAATATGGTTTTAAAGTTATAAGAGATATAACATTTATAATATGAGAAGTATTCATTAAAAAGAATGAATATATATTATAAAGACTTACCATATAATGAATGAGTCCTATAATGCATATATATAATAAATATGTTATAGTGTGGAAAAATATAACATGGTTCAATAACCATATATTACCATAATTAAAATGATATAAGATAAAGGGAAAGAATTACAAACATTGGATATGGAATTCTAATGTTAAGAGTGTACAAGAAATAATAAGGATTTATATAATTCAAGGTATTTTGTACACGAATTATACTACATTAAACTTGGAAAAACAAACCTTAGAAAAATAAATACTAAGGTGAGATGTATAATACATGATAAGGAATTATACATGCAATATAGAAACAAACTATATGATGTACAAGTGTACATTAAGTTACATGCGATAACAAAGTTCAACAATAAGTATATTAATATACAATACGAGACTACGCATGTAATGTAACGTTTTTCCAAATCTCGAGTTAAGCCGAAAACCCGACAAACGTTGACAGTTAATAACGGGGGATTAACCGGGAGGTATTAGTGATGGTACGGGGTACCATAGAGTTATGATTGTTATACGGGATGTTAATCAATAGCGTTATGTATTGTCTAGACTGTTAGAGACGACACAAGGAGCGTAGGATCTTGCTGATTCATACTCCACCGTAATACAATCCGGGTGAACGGTATGTTATTTATGTGGCTTGATTGTCTCTGAGGATTTCCTCAGTTCAGACATTGTGTGAAAATCTGTGCTAAGATTGAATGTCTGCTTGTGTGAATTAATATGCTTGAGTTGTATATTAATGCTGCTTATTATTATTACTGTTGCACGATAACAGTACAGTTCGTATATATGAACATATTATAAAACGAACTAGCGGCAATGATGCTATCTTATATGTGTAACATAAGGAACGTAAGAAAAACGTTGTGGCATTAAGACAATAAGATAATATATTATCTGAGACTTATATACGGAGCATTGGCCTTTTTAACGCCGCTCTCGTATCTAACACTGGATCTCGAGTCGACATACTCAGGATTGGACTAACGACCTTAGTCTGCTGTGTTAGGAAAAATAATAAAACAAATGCGATGGTATAGGTCAGTTTATCAAGAGGATGTGGCTCTTGTTGTGAATTGTGATCCATTAACGATACTAGGCTACCGTGTGGTAACCGTAAGTATCTGGATAAATTTCCAACGGACTACAGATGGTTCGTAGGTCGGAGACTCTACCGCTGGAGTGGCTACTGCCGTGTGTGACCCGTCATAGCACTACTAGAAAGTACGTGAATAGCGACGGAATTGGCGACGGACTAAAATCCGTCGCTATATAGCGACGGACTAGCGTCGGATTAGCAACGGATAATTCTGCGACGGAACGGCGAGGGAATAGCGACGGTATTTGGGCGGGTCCGATAGCGCCAAAATTTCCGGTCTTGGCGCCTGTTTTAGCGACGGACTGGCGACGGTTGTTCCGTCGCTATCTTTTTTTTAAATTAAAAAAAATAAAAAAAATATTAGCGACGGACACGTATCCGTCGCTAAAAGGACGACGTCGTTTTGATCCATTGTGTTATCGCCCACGAGTTATTTTACTAATTTAAACGACGCCGTTTCACTTATCTTTAGCGACGGATTTGCGACGGACTGAGTCCGTCGCTAATTCTTTTAGATAAATCCGACGCGTTTTCTTCTTCTTCCTCCCTCGCGCATATCTGTCGCTGCTTCCCTCTCCTCTGCCTCCTCTCTTCTCCTGCGCGCACCAGACCACCATTCCGGCCAGATTCAGGCTCCGTCGCCGCCATTAGCTAGTTTTCCGGCCACCGAAACGTCCCAGACAACCTCTGCATACTCCTGCAACTTCACTGCGGCAAATTTGGTTAGTTTCAGCCAATTCTAGGGTTACGAAAATTGTGTTAAAGATTTGTAAATTTGTGAGTTATTGTTTGTTAATTGGTGCTATGAACTGGTGGTTATTGGTGTGTTGTTGGTTTGTGAGTATTGTAGTTGCTAATTTTGCAGTTTTGTTTAATTTTTCACTAATTTTAGTGTTACATATATATATAACCGAAAATGGCATGGGTATATCAAAATTCAGTGTTGTGTGCTTGCAAAATTGTGTTGTTAGAAGTAATTAATGATTATATAGTTTGTATTAGTTAATTTCAGTTGTCAATTCTTACTGTTATGGATAGTTTTACAAATTTTAGTTCCAAATGGCATGGGTATATCAAAAATTGTTAGTATACAAATTTGTTGATGTTGTTTGGTAATTATGAATGTTAGTTGTAGATTTTTTTTATTGTAGTAGACCTAGGGTTATAATATTGTGAAACCGAAAATTGATTTGGTGAATTAACATAATGAGAACGTTTCGAACTGAAATTTATAAGTTAAGTGACAGTTCGTGATTTTAACTTGATTTTATATTAGAATTTATACATAATTTAACTGTATATTTTTTAATATATATTGTTTCTTATTAAATAATTCAGTTGATAATTTAATTGTATAATTAAGTTGATAAAATGAATTAAGTTAATATATAATTTAAACTTGATTTTATATTAGAATATATACATAATTTAACTGTATATTTTTTAATATATATTGTTTCTTATTAAATAATTCAGTTGATAATTTAATTGTATAATTAAGTTGATAAAATGAATTAAGTTAATATATATTTTAAACTTGATTTTATATTAGGATATATTTTTTCTTATTTAATATATAGTTACTTTTGTGTGTGTGTTTTGTTAGTTACTTTTTTGCGTCGATGAATCAAGTGGTTGGATCTGTTGTAGGCTGTTGTAGGCTGTTTGTATATATGTGTGGACAACTGTTGGGTTTTGTATAACTGTTGGTATTTGTGAATCGTCCTTGTGGGATGCTTAGAAATAAGCGGAAAAGTAAAAAAATAGGGGAGACTATGTCGAATTTTTTTAAAATTTTATTAGTTTGAACTAAAGTAGTGTTGATAATCACCGTATTTTATATTTCGGTTGGTCTCCTCCCTCAGGCGTAGTCGCATGGCACGGCACCCCACCACCACCGGACACACCGGACACCACCACCATCTATCTTCTTTTCTTTCTTCTTATTCTTCTTCTTCTCTTCTTCTTCTTGTTCTTCTTTTTGTCTTTCTCCAGTCCAATTCGTTCTTCGATTGATAAATGTGAATCGTCATCAACCCGATAGGTATGAGACCTCGTCATCAACCCGATAGGCATGAGACCCGATAGATTGTGGATGTACGATGAGAGAACCTTTGAGAGAGGTAGAATCTCTACCGAATGGCTGAGGAAGATGGAAGAGTTTGTCACTTTTGCACTACAACACCCTGAATGTATGGAAGATGGTAAAATTAAGTGCCCTTGCGACATGACAAGGTGTAGAAACAGACAGTATCTCAAGCCTGATGTTGTTAAGGTTCATTTAGCACAGAAAGGTTTTATGTACGGTTACTTTGATTGGATATTCCATGGAGAAGATAACACACCCGTACAATCTACCTCGAGAAGCACTACGCCTAATGAGGTTCCACATGTTGAAATGTTAGAGCAAATGATTGCACATGCTGTTGGTGAGGTTCCAGAAGAATTCGGGGATACATTTAATTTTATGGAGGAGGTTGAAGAGGATCTAGAGGATACTCCAAATCCTGAGGCTAAAAAATTTTATGAGTTGATGGAACATGCTAAAAGAAAGTTATTCAGTGGCACGCATCATAGTGTACTATCTATCGCCACTGAATTAATGTCCATTAAGAATGACTACCAAGCACCTCAGGCATTGATTGATCGAGTTTGCAAAACCTACTGCGAGCTCCGTCCAGAAAACACTGACATTCCAAAAAACTTCTACGAAGCAAAGAAAATCATACGTGGTCTTGGGTTACCTTATGAAGAAATCGATTGTTGTTCCGAACTATGTATGATTTTCTGGGGAGAAGATAAAGATCTGGATGTATGCAAGTTTTGCACTCGTCCCAGATACAAGCCCATCAAAGAGGGGACAAAAAGGAGAAAAAGTAAGGTACCTTTCAAGAAGATGCAGTACTTCCCTCTCATTCCAAGGCTGAAAAGGCTTTACGCTTCTCCTGCAACGGCTACCGATATGAGATGGCACGCAGAACACAAAATGGAAGATGACAACATGTGTCACCCCTCCGACTCAAAAGCGTGGAAACACTTTGACCAGATTCATGCTATTTTTGCTTCGGAGTCTAGAAATGTCAGACTTGGGTTATGTACTGATGGTTTCCAACCATTTACTGCTTCTGGAAGACAGTACTCTTGCTGGCCAGTTGTAATTACACCATATAATTTACCGCCTGGGATGTGTATGAAAGATGAGTTCTTCTTTCTTACAGTACTTGTTCCTGGCCCTAAAAATCCTAAAGGAAAGATTGATGTGTTTTTACAACCTCTTATAGCTGAGTTGCAAGAGTTGTGGGCTGGAGTCACAACATATGATGTGTCTAGAAAGAAAAATTTTCAAATGAGAGCTGCATTGATATGGACCATAAATGACTTTCCTGCGTATGCAATGCTATCAGGTTGGAGCACTGCTGGTAGACTGGCGTGCCCACATTGCATGGAAGACAGTGACGCATTCACATTGCATTGTAGTAAGAAGCAGTCGTGGTTTGACAACTCCAGAAAGTTTCTTCCTCCAGACCACAAGTTTCGTAATGATAAAAAGTCTTTTCGTAAAGGGCACAGAGAGACCAAGGTTGCCCCACATTTCAAAACTGGTGACGAAATACTTGCAGAGTTGAGTCGGATGGGTTTTATGAAGGTCACTGAGATTGGTTCGGCTGAAGTAAATGTTCAAATTGCTAAAACTTGTGGATGGAGTAAAAGAAGTATCTTCTGGGATCTACCGTATTGGAAAGATTTATTGATCAGACATATTATAGATGTGATGCACACTGAAAAAAATGTTTTTGAAAACATATTCAACACAGTTGTAAATGTGAAGGACAAGACGAAAGACACATTTAACTCGAGGCAAGAGTTGAACGATTATTGCAACCGTCCTGAGTTGGCACCGGATTTGAGTTCAAACACAATTCCTAAGGCAAAATATGTCATGGACAGAGATAGTATTCAAATCTTGTGTGAATGGGTGAAAAATTTAAAGTTCCCTGATGGATTTGCTTCTAACATTGGGAGGTGTGTTGACATGGCCAACAGAAAAATGTTTGGGATGAAAAGTCATGACTGTCATGTTTTCTTGCAAAGGTTGATGCCCATAGCTTTTCGACATCTTCTTGATCAAAAGGTGTGGGAGCCAATTACCGAACTGTGCCTATTTTTCAAAGAGTTGACATGCACGTCGCTTTCAGAGTCGAATATGCAAAGGTTAAACTGTCAAATTCCAGAAATAATGTGCAAATTGGAAAAAAATTTCCCACCAAGCTTTTTTGACTCAATGGAACATCTCCCTCTTCATCTCGCCTTTGAAGCAACTTTATGTGGACCTGTGCAGTACAGGTGGATGTATCCGTTTGAGAGGTACATTCTATACAAGTTTCAATAATGCACGTACTACATGTTGTACTTTTGTGATATGTAACTCATTGGTGTAACTGGTTTGCATATATATATATATATATATATATATATATATATATATATATATATATATTATATATAGGTACTTGGGGAAACTGAAACGGTTCATCAGAAACAACAACAAAGTTGAGGGATCCATTCGCAATGGATTCCTTCTGGAAGAGATCACCAAATTCACAAAGTTTTACTTCGTTGACGATGGACCATCGTACCCATACAAGCTTGGTAGAAACGAGACAATTGTAGAGGATGTTGATGACAACCCAGAAAGATTATCTGTTTTTAAAACAATGGGTAAACCGATTGGCAAAGGAACAAGAAGAATGTTGACAGCTCGTGAGTTAGATGCCGCTCAATCGTACATTCTACGAAATTGTGCAGAAATGGAGCCTTATTTTGAGTAAGATATATACAAATATTAGTTATATTCATCGTTCTTACGTATAATTCAATAGTGTGTTCACAATTCAGTTTAAATCTTTTGTGTAGAATGTACGAGCGACAACTACGACAAGTAGAACCAACATTAATGGATGAGACAATCAACCTTAAGATGGAAACAGATTTTCCCTTATGGTTCCGATCATATGTGAGTGACTTTATATATACATAAAGGTCAATACAAAATATGGTATTAAGATATTATTTTTTCTAAATTACAGTCAAACGATGTTACCACGCCAAACGAATTCGTTCGTAGCTTGGCCCAAGGCCCGTTGAACGTGGCAACCTCCTACTCTGGTTTCTATGTGAATGGGTACAAATTCCACACAGAGTCTTACTCAGAAGACCGTACAACGTACAACTGTGGTGTTTGCATATCTGGGACAAACTATGGTGACTCAGAGTATGATTATTACGGGGTGCTGAAAGAGATCATCGAATTAGAGTATCCCGCATTACCTGTGAAGAAGATTGTAATGTTTAATTGTCATTGGTTTGACCCAGAAAAGAGAGGAGTACAAGTACATCCTCGATATAAGCTGGTTGACATTAATCACACAAGAAAATTTGACAAGTACGAGCCGTTTATGTTAGCTGATCAAGCCGTTCAAGTGTATTATTGCTCATACCCATCAAAGAAGAGGGATAGGAAAGATTGGTGGGCTGTCTCTAAAGTGAAAGCGAGAAGCACTTTGAACATGCCCGACTCATCAGCAGTTGATGAGGAGGTTCAGCCACTGCAAGATGAAACCGTAGATCATGTGGTTTTATCACCTTTGGTCGATGATGAAGAAACATTTGATTTAGTAGACATAACAGATACATAAATTTAAAAAGTAAACTTACATACAACTACTATGCAACAACAATATATTATTGATTTCATTTGTTTTTTAATTAGTGTAAAAAATATTTATTCTACTAATTGTTTAATGTGATGTTTGTCATGCATGGGTTTTCACAGTGATGGCAGGTGGTAGAAGTTTTTTTAAATCTGGGTGGTCGTTTGGTCGAAGCAGAAGCAGGGCCAGCACTTCTACTCCCCCAGGTGATTCGCAGCAGCCTGCAGCTGATCATGTGGATGGTTCCGGTCATGAATCCCCGTTGGGTTCTACACATCCGCCCCCTTCTCACTCCTTGTCAGGACGAGCACCCATGGGGACCCCTTATTTCGACTCTCACCCACACCATTCTTCGATTGTCCCAGATTCACAGCCGTCTGTTGAGAGACGTCGATCTGTATCTCTACCTCTACGTCGACAGTCTACTCCTCCACCTCCACGGCAGCCTACTCCTCCACGTCAGCCTACTCCTCCATATCAGTCTACTCCTCCACATCAGTCTACTCCTTCACTACATGATGATTCACCACCATCTGACGAAGCACCGCATAGCTCAGACGCTACACACGGGTGGTGGTGTTGATCCCCGCGTGGTCATTACTATCTCTGACAGGTAAGTACTATGTAAGTAAAAAAAATTCTCAATAAACTTTGTTTTAAATATATATATGCTAATTGTCAATTTGTGACGCATTATATAATTATAGGGAGCTACTACCTGCAAACAAGGTTGCTCGTTCTTTTCTTCCTTGCTTTGAGACGAGGTGGTTTCCAGAGGGCTATAATTGGGAGGGTTTGGGCCAGGACGGGCATAGATTCTATTTCAATGAATTCAAGGTATTTAACCATTCTTGATATTTAACTTCTTTTTTTGTATATGTTATGCTTACACTTACTAATTTATGCAGAAGCGCTTCCGTTGGGATCCTGCCCTTGAGAGTGTTGTCTATGAGATATTCTGCGCCTTGGGCAGAAAACGTTATTCAGACACACTCTACAAGATGAAGGCTAAGAGAATGAGGAGAAAAGTCAGCGATGAAATCTGGCAGGCTTGGGAACACGAATGGGCGAATGAGAAGCGTAAGAAGATCAGCGAGATTAACTCTCGCAACCGGCGGACTGAGCATACACCTGGCGGTGGTCTATCTACTCATGCATGCGGTTCTCGCTCGATAAAGGAGCATCAGAGGGTTCTGGTGAGTTTTTTGTTTTAAGTGTATATGAAAATGGATGCAAGTACATGTGAATGTGAATGTGAATGTGAATGTGAATGTGAATGTGAATGTGAATGTGAATGTGAATGTGAATGTGAATGTGAATGTGAATGTGAATGTGAATGTGAATGTGAATGTGAATGTGAATGTGAATGTGAATGTGAATGTGAATGTGAATGTGAATGTGAATGATGTGAATGTGAATGTGAATGTAATGTGAATGTGATAATGCAACTTTGAATGCATTATGTGAGTTGTGATTGTTATCAGATTCTGATATGTGCAATATTGGATTGTATATGTGTGGGCAAATGCATAAAAACAGGGGAGGTTATGTCAGATTTTTTTAAGCCTTGATTGATTAATCATTATCTGATTCTGACTGAACAATCCTGGTTTTTATGTGTGGGAAATGTAAAAAACAGGGGAGGTTCTGTTAAATTTTTTAAAGGCTTGCTTCTAATTTAATCAAGTGTTTTTTTTTTGTAGACTAAGAAATACGGTACACAACCGGATGCTTACACATTTGTCATACACACTCATTCGAGCAAGGATGAGCATGGAAACAGTGTGCCTGTATGCCCCAAGGTCGAGGAAACTGCTGTAAGTGTTTTAATTTAACTTATTTAAGTTGATTACATTATTGAAATTTATTCATTAGCGATGAGTACTAATTATATATATGCATTAGTGTTATGATTATGAAACATAAATACGAAGAGCTGTTAGATGCTGGCCACACTCCGGATAACCACCTCCTGATGATCCTCTCTGCAAGCCAAACCAGTAGCTCTACACCTATGAATTTTATAAGGCTGTTGAAGGGAAATCCAGAATGAGGAGGTGTACTATGGTTGTGGGCTGAGTCTAGGTCAGGGGCGCGGCGCCCGGCGTACTTCCCTGATTCATTTCACCTCCACCGGGCACTAGCTCAGCACGTGCTTCCGTGCTCCGGCAAAGAGCATAGCACATAGCGTCCATGAAGATGGAGATTGAGCAGGATCTGACTCAGAAGTTCGATGAAAATTACAGGCGGCAGGTTCGTATTGAGGAGAGGGAAACGATGCGCCAGGAGATATACGGCGAGGAGATGCAGAGGATGATACGAGCGCAGATCTCCTAAATGTTTCCCTCTCAGCAGAGTCTACCGTACGATGATCCTGGTGCTGGCTCTAGTACGGGTGGGGGGTCAGTGGCCTAGAGATCCACATGATGGCTCAGGTGGTTCGGGTGGTGCGGGTGATCATATGGGATATCGTCCAGGGGATGGACATGGTTGGGGGGGAGGGTATTAGATAGATAATATTTGACTTTATTAGCTTGAACTATGTCTGTATCAAATTCGACTGCACTATTTCATGGTTGTGTTGACTGAACATTTATTTTTGGTCTGCTAGTGAGATTAATGAGTACAATTGTTTATGGTATGCATATTAAAGGTGGATATGAATAAAATGTGTTATATGTCCACATTTACAGGTGAAAATATGGCTACGAATCAAAATTTAAATATATTTTTTTAAAATTAAAACAGATTAGCGACGGAATAGCGACGGGCATTCCGTCGCTAACAAATAAATAAGAAAAATAAATTTTCCGTCGCCAGCTTAGCGACGGACAGTCCGTCTCTAATCCGTCGCCAATTTGGATTTAGCGACGGACGCCTCCGTCTCTAATCCGTCGCTATTTGGCGACGGATGACGGGTTCCGACGCGACTTTGGCATTAGCGACGACGGCATTGGCGACGGACAATTCCGTCTCTAATCCGTCGCTAATATCGTTTAGCGACGGATTAGAGACGGAATTGTCCGTCGCTAATGCCGTTTTTTCTAGTAGTGTAACTCTCCCTTTTCCACATCATATTTTTTATTTATTTTTTACTTAAACTCATAAGAACCATTGATAATCATGGTCTTAGATTTCCCTATATCATACGGAAATTTCATGAAATATCACTATATTTTGGCTAATTCATGAAATTCCCTAAAATAAAAAGAAAGTCTCCTATATTTTTGCAAAAGTCTATGAAATTCCACCATAGTCATTGACCAATAGGAAAAAGATAAAAATACCCTTAGTAGTTAACAAAATACTTTTAAAGTTTACAATATGCCCCTAAATGTTAAAAAATTCATAATACAATAAAAAATATTAAAACTTTTGAAAAAAAAATTGAAATATAATAAAATTGAAAAAAGGAAATATTTTCTAGATTTTGTTGAAATTATTCAGTAAAAGATAAAAAAAATATAGAGTTTTAAACACATAATATAAATTAACTTTTATACCAATTAAGTACCTAAATTTATACCATGCATTTTTAAATTATCTTATTTTTCTACTAATTTAATCAAAATAAATCATATTATATTTTTAATTAATAATTTATAATTTTATATTCTATTTTAGAATTCATAAAATTATGTTTAAAAAATATAATATTTAAAATATCCCCCCCCCCCCCCCCGAAACCTTAGAGAACTGGAATGCAAACAACATTTGTGCTGGGATTATGAAAAGGTTGAAGGCACTTGAAAAATAAGAGAAAACTAGGCGATGCTTTACCAAGGCATCAGGGTGATAAGGGTATTTCGTGAACTACAAAACATAAACAGGGGTATCTTGTGAACTTCAAACATAAACAGGGGTATTGCGTGAACAACAAACTTAAATAGGGGTATATTATAAATTTTAAAATTTTTCAAAAAAAAAAGTAGCCAAAAAACTGTGAATTTTTCAAAAAAAAAATAAAAAACGGGTAAGGGGCAAAATAGTCATTTGCCAGGGGAGATTAACGGAATATTTGACGTCGTTTTTTTAAAAAAGGGCATTTTGTGAATTAACAAAGAAAACAGGGGTATCTTGTGACAAAGTTTCAAAAAGAGGTATATTGTGAATTACAAAAGAAAACAAGGGTATATTGTGAATTTTCCCTTAAAAGTATTATGTTAACTAGTAGGAATATTTTTGTCCTTTTTCCTTCTGATCAATGACTATAGTGATATTTCATGGACTTTTGTAAAACTGTAGTGATATTTTGTAACTTTCTTTTTATTTAAGGACATTTCATAAATTAACCAAAAATATAATGATATTTCATAAATTTCGTGTTAAAAAAAGAATCAATTTCAACTTCACCACAACATGTTTTCTTTTTGTTCTTGACACATCAACTAAAATCGAATTCCACCAAAAATGCTTTAAATGACGTATACAATAGTTGATCAGCCATAAACTTAAGTAATTACAGACCAATTAACAGGGGAAAATTGAGGAGTCAATATGGATGATTCCTTAGATATATCACTACTAGAAAAAAGATTTTATATGACGACGTTTAAACCACGGTTTCTAGGACAACCGGCATTTATAGTACATGTTGGAGTGAATAAACCACGGTTTTTGGTGAACTGTGGTATATAGGTTACTTATAAACCACCGTTACGCTTGAGTATATAAATCACGTTTTTTTTTTGAACCGTGGTATATAGTTTACTTATAAACCACGGTTTATAGGGCAACCGTCATTTATATTACACGCTTGAGTGAATAAACCACAGTTGTAGGTGAACCATGGTATATAGTCTAAACGGGAATTTTAAATTTTGGCCCAAATTAACTCGACTCTCTTTATTCACTTGTATATTTCTCTCACTGTAATTTGCAACCCACACTGGTGAAAAAGGATCGAACATGCATTGCGCCTCTTCCTTATTCTCTTTACCTCACGGTAATTTTTGCAACCTACATTGGCGAACAAGGAACATGCTCTGTGCCATCTCTTCAACCTCCCAGTAATTTTGCAACCCACACGGGTGAACAAGAAACATGCTTTACGTCATCTCTTCAAGCTCACTATAATTTTACAACCCATACTGGTGAACAACGAACATGCTCTGTGCCATCAACCGCACCGTAACATGATCTGGCCTCTCTCATTCTCTTGTTTTCACGGTAATTTTTGCAACCACCACTGGCAAACAAGGAACATGCTCTATACCTCTCCTCATCTTCACTCACTGTGATTTTTGTAACCCTAACCGGCGAACAAGGAACATGCTCTGTGTCTCACCAATTCTCTTCAACCTCACGGTAAATTTGCAACCCACTGGCGAACAAGGAACATATTGTGCCTCTATTCTTCACTCATGATTTTGCAACCCTAATTTGCAAACAAGGAACATACATGTTCTGGCCTCTTCATTCTCTTGTGTATGTGCTCTGTTGAGATTACCAGATTAAAGGCAATTTGAAAAAAAATCCACAGAATATAAACCACGGTTTCATGTATAATCATCGTTTATTCGCTGATTTTATACATTATATATCACGGGTTTTAGAATAACCGTCGTTTATTACTCACTATAAATGACGGTTATTGGCTTCAACCGTGGTTTATAGTTGACAGATTCTGCGTGAAAAACACTTTAAAACATTGGATTATAGAATCGTGATTTTTAGTCTTCATTTAAAACCACAGTTTTGAACCGTGGTTTTTATTTTTTTGGAAATTTGCGACGGGAGCAAACACCATGGTTAAAAAGAATGGTATACAAGCAAAATAACCGTGGGATATAATGTTTTTTAGTAGTGATATATAACCAACGTGGTTAGAAGATTTTTCTTCCTATATTTATGGTTTAAGATCATTGTCGTTAATAAGAAACCAAAATTGTGCCTGACATATTCAGTATCACTACTATTAGATCTAGAAAAAGCCACCTGAATCTGAAAAACCGACCCAACCCAATCCCATTTTAAATTGAATGACTGGCCTGAAATGTGACTCGAAAATCTGAACCGACTCGAACCGAAACTGAATCAATCCACAATTTGGTACAACCTGAATCCACCCGATCCGAACTCACCCGAACCGAATTCACCCAATATGAATTCACCCGAATACTTTCTAAAGCCTAAATATATCTATTCCAGCATAAATAATAATTTTAAAACCAAAACACATATAATGACACTTTAAAGTGGTACCATAATGGTTTGTGTAGAACCTGTCAAGGTTTACAAGTAGTATTCATTTACAATCAATTACATGACACTTATCGATCTTTAAGCTATGTAATGTTTGTTCGTTATGAGTAATGTCTTTACCATGTCCGTGAAGGCACTCCAGAAAAATGATCTTCTACAATCCTTCGATGTACTCTATAACCTACATATATAGTATAATATATAGAGTATTCGAGATGAGAGAATATCAATTCTTGTTAACTCCCACAGTTATAATGAATTTCTTCTCTCTTTTTCAGCTTGATATATGTGGCATGACGTTCATTAACTTGCTTGTTCATAAAAAGCAAAAAGAAACAATAAATCTTACTTTCGAGGCTACCAGCTTAAAATAGTAGGTATAAACATAGACAGACAGCGTGCGCGTGAGGCGATGACAAGGGGCGTGCGCGAGGCAGTAATGGGTGGCGTGCGTGAGGCAACAACAGGCAACGCGCGCGCAAGGCGACAAAGGGCAACACGCGCGTGAAGCGGCAATAGGTTGCGCGTGCACAAGGTGGTAGTACACCAAGGGTCGAGTGTCAAATATTAACCACTGATTCACAAATTTTAAATATAGTTTGGTCGATACTTTAGAAATATATATTTAAAAATTTATAAACAAACATTGTCCTCTGATTTTATTATGTCTAACCAATACACATAACAGTCTTAAATTTGATCAAGACTAACACTATATTAAGAAAATTTGAAGTCAAATATGAAAATAAATAAAAGTTATAAATGTTGTATCATTCGTACCTTAAAATTTTTATTAACCTAACCTAACTTGAATGTCACTTGAAAAGCCAAATATTCCAAACACTTATTCAAGCCGAAGTCACCGAACCCGAAATCAACCAAACCAAAGCCACTCAAAATTTAATTTAAACAAATAACCCCGACCCAATCTAAACCAAATATTAAATATCTATAATTGACCGGATCGGAATCCAAACTACTATAGCACAATTTCTAGCTTCTTTCTTTTTTCTAATAGTAAGGACAAGTCTTTCATCAAAAACGAAAAAAGAGGAAAACCAGTAAATCATATGAAACAACTACTAGAATAATTAATAATCATGCAATAGTTTTTTGGGAAAACCTGCAGACGGACCTGGCAAAGAAAGCAGTGATGGTATGCCAGGCCCGTATGCGAATGGGACAAGAAAGAAAGCAGCAAAAGTGCTGGACCATATATATCATCGCTCATCAGCCTTGCCATGATTGTTGTGATTAAAACGACGCTGATACCGCCGTTGGTGCTTGTTACAACGAAAACCGCACCATCCCTTTATCCTCTTCTCTTTGTTCTTTTCTTCTTCCTGAGTTCTGGAGTTGGAGTGGAGACTTTCCAGGGAGATGGACGATGACCAAAAAGAAGGCAGTATTTGCTTAGGAAGAAAAAAAAAGACACAGCTGTCTGGTTTGATCCAGCAGACCGCTGAACTCATATCAATTATCAAGATTGACTTTACGCCACACTTCAAACTTAGGTCTCAACTTTCTTTACCGTCATAAAAACAGTTTATAACACAAACGCACCTAAAGGATGAAAATCAGAAGACCACTATCAGCCGCAATTTCGCTCTCGATAAAACCAGTGCTGCACTGCTACTTGATCTTCTTAATCACATTAACAAATAAGTTCAGGTTTTCTTTTCACCACAACAACAATGCCGGACGCACAACTAAATATTTTACCAAGCTATAGCATCTCCTAAACTACATCACTAGACTACACTACAACGCTTTTCAAGACACAACATACATGTACAAGCTAAAAGCTTCTCACACTACTGTTTTATGTTCTTCAACTCTTATGGATTGGTTGGTCTATACTCCATTTGTCCGCAAGATAAGTATCAACGTCAAGAAATAAGCGAGACAAGCGAGACAAATTCGGATGTCAGGTGACCCCTAGACCTTGTGTTGATCACAAAATGTTCTGGGTATTTTCTAAGCAGCATTAGCAATCCATACCAAGGCTTCCCTTGTGATTCAGGAATAGTCCAATCCTCAGATGTCAGATATTTCCTCACTCGACTGTGGTGCCACGTGCTTCCAAATTGTTCCATCAACTGTGCACACAAGTTATACACGGATAGATTAGATCCTCGGACACTACTAACCAACAGATGGAATCACAAGCATACTAGACCTTCATAACGGTAATATAGACAAAAAACATACCACAACAACGTTAAGAAAAATCAAACTGACATAATTCTATTCGCAAGACCAAAAGGACATCATCAACACTTAACAACAGACAGGAGACCAAAATAGCAAAGATAGATGGATCAAACAAAACCTCCTACGGACGAGTGTAGTTTGAGAACATTGAAGCAGAAGAAAAAAAAAGCTTCATAAAAGCTCCGACCAATGATAGGATCTACACAAAAAAACATGGCAGCAAAGAGAATTAATTATGACCTTCTACTATTCTTGCACCTGATATATAAAGACTGAAATTAACACAAATAATCAAGCTTCCCATATTCCCCTCCAGTCAGCTTTCAAAAGAGACAATAAAAGACATGAACTTCAGATAAGAAGCAATAACAGAAGACACCATCAAGGAAGCATTAGTTTTTACATAGTACCATCGAGTTTACAGAGACAGAGCCTATCTATCTCATTTTCAAAGGGAACATAATCAATGGTCTCCTACACATATGAATTGATAAGCCATAGGTGCAATGTACACGTCAAAATACAATGCTATATAATCACCCAGTTACATATGTTAGAAAACCATGAATCAACAAACCTCTGCGTGGAGTCTGTCCATGGGCATCCATTCACCAGGCCCACAGAGATCAGATAGCACAGTGGCTACAGATGACACAACATCTTTCTCTTCCAACTGAAGGAGCTGAAGATTGTCAGCATCAGGGTCCACTCTGGATCTTCCAACGTCCATCTTTTTATCTGTACATATCACAACAGCCAACAATTACCAAGATTGACTGCTTCCTAGAAAGGAACTTTATAGTTATAGCAATGCTTCGAGATAGATATATTTCTCCATGTACAATTCTTGTTCCGACTCAGACAAAAAAATAGTTCCATAAATCTTTATTTTCTAGTTATTCTGTCTTTGACAGATCAACAAGTGGTGTTCTGAATCTGCATGGAGTCCAAATGATCTCTAGAAAGATAAAAATATCCTTTGAATTTGGCCAGAACTCACTTGCTCCACCACTAAAAATGGAATCATGCTAATTACATGAGAACTACGTTGACCCAATCTCCTCTGACACGCTACAATGAGTAGAATGGCTAAATTACATCAATAAGTATAGCAACAAAGTACAGCAGGAGATTTAATGTCAGCAGTCAATACACTATGATTATTTCTAATTTGATAAACTTTCAAGGCAGAGCATGATATGCGCTGAATGCGGAAAACTAAGTATAGGTAAATAACTTAAGGATTGTTGGCAGTGAACAAACAAGTTAGCAGGCAAAGTAGACACAGTGGGACAACACGAACTGACAAAGCTCTACGCATATCACTAATTATATGCTGATCTTGAAAATTTCTTTGAAACAGATGCAACAGTGAAGTCAATGGGGCATAAAACCTTCTACAAAGGAAAGAGTGTAGAATGTTTTGCATCTAGTGAAAGTAGGTTAGACGAAAGCAAAAAAGAAAAAAGAAAACAGAAAAAATACTCCAATAGTTCGAGTAGTTTATGGGAACTAATGGTTACACATACTGTGCTTTTGAAGAGGCAGATTCGAAAACGACTAAAAATGGTTCCTTACACATACATTAGTGTGTGAGACGATTTAGCCAATTGAACACCACTCTGGAGCATCAACAAAAAATCTTTAAGTTTTGATTGCTTAGCCCAACATTTTAGCACTACCACAGTATCATGTTGCTAAACACTTTTTAGATTAAGCTCTTTATGTGTAATAATGTTCTGTTTTAACAATGATCCACCAAGCAAACCTCACAAGGCATGAACCACCATTCCATAGCATAATAGCTGAAATTCAGCAGTATAACTATATCTGAGCAAATAAAACCAGGATGCAAACATCTGAAGTGTATGATGCAATGTCGAGTAGCCTACCACACAAGCTCCCCTGCAGGATGTATAATAAGGTTGTGTTACTGTGTAGACATTCTGGATACGTTGGCTACAATAGAAATTACAAACTCAGCGAACAATGACCATTTGTCAAGGAGGCTAGGTCTATTAGCTATATATTCCATGACACATCATATAAACAATAACAAGAAGTTCAATGAGTTGGGGGAAGGTACGCAAAATACACGCTTTAGAGCTTTTGCTCCTGTGCGATGCAGGTGAAAGGAGCCAGTCTCATTTCAGCAAAAACCAGAGCAGAAGGTGTCGAGCAAAATACAGATGGTAAGTTAGCAAAGTCACAATCGTCTCACAAGCAGCCAGTGTCAGTTAGCAGAAACATACATGGACAGAAACCTGAACATAAGTGTGAATGTATTGATATAGAAGGTATCGAATGCATTACAAGACCAAGGGTTGATGGTAACTAGCAGCATCTGCCAAAGCAATCCAAGACACTCCCAGCCAGGTATGTGGAAATGCTATGCAATTGAATCCATCCATTTACCATGTGTATATACTGTATAGGAAACAAGAATCCTAAAATCGAGACTAGACGGAAAACCTTGTGCAAACCCTAATCTACAACTTACACCAGAATTGCTTCAACTCAGGAACTATATACCCAATATTTCAACTGAACTGAATGTTTAATGTACGAGGAGTATCACCGACCCGACAACCCAACGTCACCGATGCTCTTGCGGATCTTCTTCCCACCTCCACCAGCAACAACATCGTCCATCCCTGGTCTTCCCACCCTAAGACCAAGCCCAGCGTCCTCTTCATCGTAATCATCCCCATAGTACTCTCTTACCCTACCTTTCTTATTCCCACCACTCCCATACGGCAGCATAGCCCCAGACATCCTCGGCAGCGGGTGAATCACCGCGTGGTGCTGCGGCGGAGGAGGCGGTGGGGCGTATATCCCGTGGCGGGGGCCAATTGCCCCACCGAGGATGCTCCTAACAGGGAGTAAAAAGTAGAACTCCTTGTCTCCGATCTGAAGAAGGTCCTGCGAGTCGAGCTTGACAGGCGGGTTTCCGGGGAGGTGAAGGACGCCCTCGACGAGACAACCGTTCTTTCCTAGGACTTCAAGGGCAAAGCGGCGACGTTGGAAGTCATAGAAGATGCGGGCGTGGTTGCGGGATATGTTCATGCCACCACCCAGTGAGGCTAGGTCGACATCGACTGTCGACTTCTTGCTATTACGGCCGAGGACGATGGAGTAGGTCTGCATATAGTACTCGAAGTCCTCCCCTTGCAGCTTCGCGAACCCGGCCTCGACGTCGCTTCCGCCAATGCCACCTGCACTAGCCATCGACGGTGTGTTGATGGGAAAGGAATAGTAAAGGAAATGTTACTAGACACTATTTCGAGAGAAATGGAGCTGTAAATGTCGCAGTTGTACTGATAGCAATTGCCTGAATTGGGCATAATTTTCTCCTCAAACGGAAGAAGAAATGGAAGGAAAGTATTAAAAAGAAAAGTAAAACATGAATCGAGCATTATATCAAAAAAAAAAAAAAACATGAATCGAGTAACGAGGGTCTTTGAGACATTATTAACTTAATAAACTAGTTCTTTCAAAAAAAAAATAATATTTCAAAAAAGAAAAATCAAAAAGTTCTTTCAAAAAATTAGATAAATAAGATAGGATGTGTGGAAATATAATGAAATAATATTCACTGAACCAATCTACTTTTTATTGGTCTTATTTGATATTAGTTAGTTTACGAGGTTTGATTTCCGTTGAGAGTATTAATCATAAATTTATTTGTTTGGTGTTACGGAATTTAGTTTTGCTGATATTTTGAAAAATTCATTTTGAGTATTCTACTATTTTCTTAGTTTATTGGAAAAAATTAGACATATAATAGATAGTTTTTTTTTTGAATAAGCATATAATAGATAGGTTTTTGTTAGAAATTTCCTCCTAGTTGGTAGTCTACTAAGGTTGAAAATTTAATCAACCACATGTAAATCAAGGGAGGTAAATAGTTCAAGGTAGGTGGCACACTTATTATGACTTTGGTAAGTTCATTTCACATTGAAACTCATGTTTTATTACCACACTTCATTTCCTATAAATACCCACATAACTTGATTTGTTTTTCATCATCCAAGTTCAAGCATTTAGAACTTGGGCAGAGGATCAAACAAGCTACACAAGTGTGCAAAGAGAGTAACAAGAGAGGAAAAAGAAAAAGTTTATAGCTTCTTTTTCTAATTCTTGTTTGTTCCCTTTTTTTGTTATTTCTACAAAATTTGAGAGCTAGAGCCTTCGATATTTATTCGAAGAAGATCACCATTGTAATCCCATTATTGTTATAGTGGAAGGTTTGGATCAGTGCTTTCGATCCCGAGGTTTTTACCCTACATTAAAGGGGTTTTCCTCGTTAAAATATCGTGTGTCATCTCCATCGATTTTTTGGGTCTCTTTTGTTTATCTTTCTTGTCTCCATCTCGCACCGTATTTTTCCCTAACAGACTGGTATCAGAGCCCAGACTCTCTTAGTATGCTCTGTGGTTGCAGCTAAGCTGATCTTCCACATCAGAAAAGAAAGTTTTGGTCGAGATTCCGCAAAACGAGATGGAGAAAGAAAACGTTGTTGCCCATGATGGAGATATGTTCAAACTAACGGCAGACAACTTCTCCTATTGGAAGCCCATGATGGAGGACCACTTGTACTGCAAAGATCTACATTAGCCGATCTTGAAGAAAGAGAAGACCGGAGCCAAAACTGATGAGGAGTGGAAACTACTAAACCGGAAGGCGGTGGCTCTCATCAGAAAATTCATCGACAAAAGTTTATTCAAGCATGTTTCTTCCTACACTAATCCTTATGAGTTATGGGAGAAACTTGAGACGATGATACAAAAGAAAACGCCACACAATAAGGCTTTTCTGGTCAGACAACTAGTAAGGCTTGAATACAAAGATGGCCAAAGCATGATCGAGCATTTGAACAACTTCAAAGGGCTCGTCAACAAGTTAGCATAGGTGTCAATGACGATCGATGAAGAGCTGCAAGCATTATTACTTCTCAGTTCTCTTCCAGAGAGCAGGGATACCTTGGTGGTCACTCTCAGCAATTCAGCCCCTGAAGGTAAAATTACCTTGGACACGGTCACTGATAGCCTTCTTAATGAGGAGGCTAGGAGAAAAGAACGTGGTTTCTCCACAATGCAGACTGAGGCAAACGTTGCTGAAAATCGTGGAAGAAATGAGCAACGGAATAAAGGTCGCAGACATAAGGGCGATCGATTCAGGGGGAGATCTAAGTCAAGAAGCCGATTCACATGTTATTATTGTGGCAAACCGGGCCACAAGAAATCCGAATGTCGTAAGTTCATTCGAGACCAGAAAGCAGACAGTACCAATCAAGATCAAGCCGAACAAAGATCAACAACAGCTGTGGCTTCAAAGGATGATGGAGAGGTCTTCATCACCAAAATTGACGAGTCACTAAATTTAGCTCTTGGTGATTGTTCATGGGTCATTGACTCTGGAGCATCCTTTCATGTTTCCCCAAATCAAGATCTATTCTCAAACTACCAAAGTAGTGACTTTGGAATTATGAAGATGGGAAATAAAGGAAGAAGCAAGATCATTGGCAAAGGAGATGCCGAGATGATGACAAACACAGGCTGCAAATTGATATTGAAGGATGTTAGACATGTCCCTGACATGCGTCTAAATCTCATGTCAGTCGGTAAACTTGACGATGCCGATATGACCAGCAACTTCGGAGGTGGAAAGTGGAAGCTTGCTATGGGAAATATGATATTTGCTCGTGTACAAAAACAAGGCTCTCTTTACATAATGCATGGTAAACCGAGCAAGGGGGAGATTAATGTAGCTCGTAGTGGTGCAGACTTGGAGTTATGGCACCGGCGACTCGGCCATATGGGTGAGAGGGATTGCAAATCCTTGCCCGGAAGCAACTACTTCCCAACATTAAAGGTGAAACTCTGAAGCCATGCACCGATTGTTTGGCTGGAAAACAAAATAGAGTTGCTTTCCACACTTCCTACCGACCAAGTAGGAGAAGAAGTATACTGGAATTAGTGCACACTGATGTGTGCTCTATGACAGAGAAATCTTTGGGTGGTGCATTATATTTTGTCACCTTCATTGATGACCACTCAAGAAAAGTATGGTTGTACCTGTTGAGATCTAAGGACCAGGTACTTGATACCTTCAAGGAGTTTCATGCCAAAGTGGAGCGTGAGACCGGTAAAAAGTTGAAGTGTGTTCGTGCCGACAACGGGGGAGAATATCGCGGCCCTTTTGACACTTTTTGTAGGAGCCTAGGTATTAGGCTTGAGAAGACACCACCAAAGACTCCACAATTGAATGGTTTAGCAGAGCGTATGAACCGAACTATTGTTGAAAGAGTTCGATGTATGTTGTCACATGCCAAACTGCCCAAGTACTTCTGGGGTGAAGTAGTAAAGACGGCAGTAGACATCATCAAGTGCTCACCATCAGTTCCATTGTTCGGAGAGATTCCAGAGGAGATATGGTATGTGAAGAAGGTCAACTACAACACTTTCAAGGTGTTTGGGTGTCGAGCATTCGTCCACATTCCTAGAGATGAACGCTCAAAGTTGGATGCTAAGACCAAGGAATGTATCTACCTTGGTTCACCAAAGGATGAGATGGGTTATCGGCTATGGGATCCTAAAGATAAGAAGATTGTCAGAAGTAGAGATGTAGTCTTCTTCGAATATCAAACAACCAAGGATCGAGAGCAACCCATCAAAGCCACAAGCATCATTATCCCCAACCAAGATCCTGTACCAGTAGTTCATAGCCATGATCAAGGTGCACTAGGAGATGTCAATGCCAACGATGATCAAGAGACTCCAGCAGTAGAACATGGTGTTGATGAAATTGAGCCAACACAAACCCATGAAGTACCTACCAAGCACGGCCTTCATGAGGAGCCTCAGTTAAGACGATCTACTAGACAGAAGCGACCTACCTCAAGATATCCATCTGATGAGTATACTGCATTCACAGATGAAGGTGAGCCAGAATGTTTTGAAGAGGCCATTACTGATGATCATAACACTGATTGGATGGAAGCCATGCAAGAGGAAATGCAATCCTTGCATGAGAATCAGATGTATGACCTAGTAGAGTTACCCAAAGGCAGGCGTGCGTTGAAAAATAGATGGGTGTATCGCTTGAAGATGGAAGATAACGGTTCAAAACCATGATATAAAGCCAGGTTAGTTGTGAAAGGATTCAGTCAGAAGAAAGGGATAGACTTCGAGGAGATATTCTCGCCAGTGGTAAAACATTCATCTATCCGAGTTATACTCAATTTAGCTGCCTGCTTAGACTTGGAGATTGAGCAGATGGATGTGAAGACGGCGTTCCTTCATGGTGATCTAGAGGAAGAGATATACATGGATCAACCAGAAGGTTTTGAAGTCCCTGGGGAAGAACATTTGGTATGCAAGCTTAACAAGAGCCTTTATGGCTTGAAACAAGCACCGAGACAGTGGTACAAAAAGTTTGAGTCTTTCATGATCAAACACAATTTCAAGAAGACAGTCACCGATCACTGTGTGTTCATGAAGAAGTACTCAACTGGTGACTTCATCATTCTACTTCTTTATGTAGATGATATGCTCGTGATTGGCCAGGATGCAACCAAAATAGCAGCCCTGAAGAAGGCGCTTAGTGGATCCTTTGCTATGAAAGATTTAGGACCAGCAAAGAAGATATTAGGCATGACAATCACTCGAGATCGATCAAAGAAGTTATTGTGGTTATCTCAAGAACAGTATGTAGAGAAGGTTCTTGAAAGATTCAACATGGAGAAATCAAAACCAGTAAGCACACCATTAGCTCCTCACTTCAAGTTAAGTTCGAGTCAGAGATCATCAGCAGGAGATGATGATATAGAGAAGGTGCCCTATTCATCAGCGGTGGGTAGCCTCATGTATGCCATGGTGTGCACACGTCCTGATCTAGCTCATGCAGTTGGGGTTGTTAGTCGGTTTCTATCTAATCCTACCAAAGAGCATTGGAATGCGGTCAAGTGGATCCTTAGATATCTTCGAGGCACTGCCAAGAGATGTTTGTGCTTCGGAAGAGGAGAACCTGTGTTGGAATGGTACACAGATGCAGATCTCGCCGGTGATGTTGACTCACGGAAGTCTACCTCAGGTTATCTGATTACCTTTGCAGTAGGAGCTGTGTCATGGCAGTCGAGACTTCAGAAATGTGTTGCTTTATCAACCACAGAGGCAGAGTATATTGCCGCTACAGAAGTGTGCAAAGAGATGTTATGGATGCAGGGTTTCATGCAAGAACTTGGCCTTGAGCAAGAACGCTATGAGCTTCAATGTGATAACCAAAGCGCTATTCACCTAGCTAAGAATCCAAGTTATCATTCACGGACAAAGCATATTGATGTTCGATGTCATTGGATCCGGGATATAATTGAGAAGAAGCTAGTCTATCTAGAGAAGGTTCACACCGATGATAACTGGTCCGACATGATGACCAAGGTCATTCCAGTCACTAAGTTTGAAAGATGCTGCCATGGAGCTGGAGTAATGGCTCCCCAACTCGTCAGAGGGGGAGATTTGTTAGAAATTTCCTCCTAGTTGGTAGCCTACTAAGGTTGAAAATTTAATCAACCACATGTAAATCAAGGGAGGTAAATAGTTCAAGGTAGGTGACACACTTATTATGACTTTGGTAAGTTCATTTCACATTGAAACTCGTGCTTTATTACCACACTTCATTTCCTATAAAAACCCACATAACTTGAGTTGTTTTTCATCAACCAAGTTCAAGCATTTAGAACTTGAGGAGAGGATCAAACAAGCTGCACAAGTGTGCAAAGAGAGTAAAAAGAGAGGAAAAACAAAGAGGAAAAAGAAAGAGTTTATAGCTTTTTCTAATTCTTGTTTGTTCCCTTTTTTGTTATTTCTACAAAATTTGAGAGCTAGAGCCTTCGATATTTATTCGAAGAAGATCACCATTGTAATCCCATTATTGTTATAGTGGAAGGTGTGGATCAGTGCTTTCGATCCCGAGGTTTTTACCCTACATTAAAGGGGTTTTCCTCGTTAAAATATCGTGTGTCATCTCCATCGATTTTTCGGGTCTCTTTTGTTTATCTTTCTTGTCTCCATCTCGCACCGTATTTTTCCCCAACAGTTTTGAACTCAGACACACCCTCTACCGATGAAGCAATAGGAGCTTGGCGGTTACATGAGAGAAATAAATTCTCTTTTCCTCGTGATAGGTACAAAAACATGAATTCTTTGATCGCTAGATGTTTGGTCCTTTTTAGAGCAAAAATGATATTATAATCCCTAAGATCAAGGTTACAAACCGATATACTACTAGGGGACTATTTTCCATCTCACTAAAACCCAAGAGAAGGCATATAATTAACTTGGGTAATCTAAAAATCAAATTTCGATCGAGAAGAGCAACAATAGCATCGTACAAGAGCTTTATAATGGATAAGGTACAGACTCTCAGATTACTGGCACATTAAAGTTAGAGGAACTACAACAACACTTTGTTTCTTAACATTTCACTAAGTGTCATGTCATCAAAATAATATATTTTATTAATTAAGAAACTTATTATACTACACTAGCAAAATTCTCAACTTATTTCTTCTTATTACTTTTACTTTTTCTTTAACCACAAACAAAATAAAAATAAGAGACAGTAGACTATGATAGTGGCCAACTGGACATTATTAAAATCATAAACAAAGGAGAGAAGCTTGGGAGGAGGTATGGGTCGCTCAGTAATGCAGACCACAAACCACTAGAAGCACACTAAAATACGGTTCTTAATTAAGAAACCATGAGAGATAAATTAAGTTGAATCCACTCTAGTGTAGACTTATTTTTTTTCCTTACTGACATTGTGGGTACTGCAGATGCCCTTACCACTTACAACATCTGTATAAAAGGGGAAAATATCATATATCAATACATAAATATCTAAAGCTATTAGCATCCATCAGTTTTTTGTTAAGGGTTTGAGTATGTTTTTTTTTTCTAGATCTGGTGAGCAAGAGATGTCGATTAGGTTGAGGTAAGAATGATGACTATTTGGGTTACCAATTAAGATTTGGTTGTGAAATTGATGTGGAATGTGAATCATGGGAAGGTGTTTGTGTGGTGTTGGGTGAGAAAGGAGGTTTTGTTTCAAGATTTGTAGGTAGGTTCATTAATTGGTTTTGTTGGTTAGAAGAGGATAATACTAATTGCTAAAACAATTGTAGAAGGAGGAGAGGAGGTTATAACAGAGAGAAGAGAACTTGCCATTCGTAATTTTGACCAAATATGGATTCAGATAGAGACAAGGTTATTACAGATTTTGCATAAGCAGGATTATCACACTACAAGAAAACAGTAGCATCACAGACGGATAATTACCTACGGAATTAATCCGCATGTATAATGCCTATTCACCAACGGAACTTTTGACTCATTTCCAACGGAAACGGTTCAGCACAAACGTAATGGTCGGCCTGCTATTTCCGATTAATTTTATTGTTATTACTTATGGAAACTACTTCATAAGTGTTAGAGGAAAAAATATTTTACGGATATGTTTTGAAGGGAAAAACCGCTCATAAAAATTGATCTTTACCTACGAATTTCGGTAGGTAAATAATGTAAGATAATTGTATAAATCACCTCAAGGATTACCATTGTATTACTCTCAATATATAGACTATTGTACAATAGTTAATCGCCTAAAAGTAGGGAGTAGTTAGGAGATTTTGGAGTTTGTTACAAGATATTTTTACAGCCCCCCGTAGTCGAAGCCAGAGTAGGGCGAAGGCAGAAACTGTTCCTAAAATCTACAAAAAAAAAAGTATGGTAATCCTTTCGTCATGATGTCGGCAAACTGGCTGGTGGTGGGGGTGTGGAACACACAAGCTTGGCCTAAGGAGACTTTTTCTCGAATGAAGTGGATGTCGAGTTCGATGTGTTTCGTCTGTTGATGTTGAACAGGATTTGCGGACAAGTAGACGGCACTAACATTATCGCAGAAGATTATGATGGCGCGAGTGGTAGGCGCATGTAGTTCATGGAGAAAGCTACGTAGCCAACAAGATTCGGCTATGGCATTGGCAACAACCCGGTATTCGGCTTCAGCGCTTGAGCGGGAGACAGTAGGCTGTCGTTTGGAGGACCAGGAGATGAGGTTAGAACCGAGGTACATGCAGTAACCTGAGGTCGATCAACGTGTGTCTGGGCAACCCGCCCAGTCAGCATCGGAGTAGACAGTGAGTTGGTCCGAAGTGTCTGGAGTAATGCTGAGGCCAAGGTGGCTAGTGCCTTCAACGTAGCGTAGAATGTGTTTTAAGGCGGTGAGGTGAGCCTCGCGGGGGTCATGCATGTGGAGGCAGCACTGTTGGACGGCATAACTGATGTCTGGCTAGGTGAACGTGAGATATTGGAGGGCATCAGCGAGAGAGCAGTAAGCGGTGGGGTCAGAGACAGGTGGTGTAACACCCCTACTCTATTCGGCTCCTAATCATCTTATATAACAATATAATCGCAGCGGTAATCTCAACAATTGACTACTGGTGTCACCGTTCTTGCTCGCCCATACGAGTAATAACGTGCTTCCTGATATGCTCTTAAATACGAAACAATTTCTCGCAGTGACAACAAGAGATAGATCCAACCTTCCGAACCAATATAAAATTACATTCACAGTGAGCATTCTAAGTATCCCAATCCTATACACGTTTCTAAGTTTGTATCAAAATGCAACAGTGCATATCAAAACAATTGTAATTAAACTACCCAGCGCGTCACTCTCTTTGCCGACACCGGAAGTTGCATACCTGCAAAAATGGTAGTTTGTGGTATGGAATCAGCCCCTGCTGAGTATGTTACTACCTGACTGTCATGCACCCTCGGACCATTCAGTTATTTGGTCGAGAGCATGCAATTCATTTTCATGCAAAAAGTTTAATGTTAAAACTGTAAAGCAACAATATATATTGCAGTAAACTCAAATAACAAACAAGCCCCCGGCTTCACACATCGCATCGTAATAAACCACTGAAAGCGTTTACCGCGCTTATATGAGTACAGAGACTCCATTCCAACAAACACTTAATAATTCATAATTGAGTTCAGCGACTCACTCGACCAAACACCCAACCACAATCCACACATGAGTACGGTGACTCGACACAACCAGTTCACAACACACAATATGAGCACAATGGCTCGTTCAAACAAATCCACCAACATACCACACATAACCACAAAGCACAACCAATGAACAACAAGGCGAAACAACGAGAATCATAACGAGTATCAACTCTCGTCTTTGGCATGCAAGCCCAAATAATGTTCGCCTAATGTACGAGTTAATATAGTCGTTCGTAATTGTTCAGTCATGTCTAAGGACAACGTCTCGTTAGAATGACGTGTCACTAAGTTACCCATCTCTTATGGCGGGTCACCCACGGCAGTAGCCACTCCAGCGGTAGAGTCTCCGTCCTACGAACAATCTGTAGTTCGTTGGAAATTTATCCTGATACTTACGGTTACCACTCGGTATCCTAGTATCGTTAATGGATCACAGTTCACAGCAAGAGCCACATCTTGATAACTTATCTATACCATCGCATCGTTTTATTATTTTCCTAACACAGCAGACTAAAGTCGTTAGTCCAATCCTGAGTATGTCGACTCGGGATCCGGTGTTAGATACGAGAGCGGCGTTAAAGAGGCCAATGCTCCGTATATAAGTCTCAGTATATATATATCTTATTATCCTGATGCTACAACGTTTTACTTACGTTCCTTATGTTACACATATAAGATAGCATTTGCCGCTAGTTCGTTTTATAATATGTTCATATATACGAACGGTACTGTTAATGTACAACAGTAATAACCAAGCAGCATTAATACAACTCAGGCATATTAATTCACACAAGCAGACATTCAATCTTATCACAGATTTTCACACAAGGTCTGAACTGAGGAAATCCTCAGAGACAATCAAGCCACATAAATAACATACCGTTCACCCGGATTGTATTACGGTGGAGTATGAATCAGCAAGATCCTATGCTCCTTGTGTCGTCTCTAACGGTCTAAACAATACATAACGCTACTGATTAGCATCCGTATAACAATCATAACTCTACAGTACCCCGTACCGTTACTAATACCCCGGTTAATCCCCCGTTACTAACTGTCAACGTTTGTCGGGTTTCGGTTTAACTCGAGATTTGGAAAAACGTTACATTACATGCGTAGTCTCGTATTGCACATTAATATACTTGATGTTGAACTTTGTTATCGCATGTAGCTTAATGTATATTTGTACATCATATAGTTTGTTTCTATATTGCATGTATGATTCTTTATCATGTATCATGCATCTCACCACCTTAGTATTTATTTTTCTAAGGTTTGTTTTTCCAAGTTTAATGGAGTATAATCGTGTATAAAATATCTTGAATATATAGATCTTGTTATTTCATGTATACTCCTAACATTAGAATTCCATATCTAATGTTTATAATTCTCTTCCCTTATCTCATAACATCTCAATTATGGTAAATATAGTTATTGAACTATATACATTTGTCTACACCATAACATATATTATTTACATATATGTATCTAGGCTATTTATTATATGGTAAGCCTTATAATATATATCATTCTTTTTAATGAATACTCTCATATTATAAATGTCATAACCTATAACATTAAAACCATATTATAAATTCATTCAAAAATGTTAATATTTCCGAACAGCACCTACCTTTCTTAAGTATTTACAAAATCCACCACACATTTACATAATGTTATATTATAGTTATATAACATGTATTTTGACATTTATGTCATTAAAACAATTATAACCTATAGTTATATATTTATAAAATACCATACAGCACTTAAAACTCTCGGTATTAATTAATTCCCACCAACTTCCATAATTTACAAATCACCCAAATTATATTTCCTTGTTATACTTATAGTATATACCTTATATATAATCCTTATTCCTTAATATAATTATAACCCATGGTTATATTTCTCAAAACAACCGAACAGACCCCATGGTCTATTTAAATTTAATTTCCACCACTTAACTTCTTATAACCACCAAATAACCCCATTAATACTATAGTTTCTAATATCACCAAAACTATATATTATACATATCTTCATAAAACTTCATATATAATTCCAAAAATTACCAAACTATACCAAAAGGTTATAAATATCATTATTAACCTTATACTTTCTCTAAATCTCGGTTTACCACATATGTTACCCATTTGTAATTTTATGAAATATCTTATATTATACTCATATAATTCATAAAACTCCAAATTTAACCAAATCAACTTCTAAAAATTCCTAATACCCAAGGTTTGTTCTAAACTCCATTTAGTACCCCAAGTTTTCGAAATCACAATATCACCCCAAGACTTATAAATCTTTTACAATTAATAACTATCTTTTATAAGGTAGTATTTTAATTCTTAAATTCTCCAAACTTGGTCAAAGTCTCCTATATAGTCAACTTTGACTTCTAATACCAAATGGGACCAAATTTCGGTAATACAACAATACCCATATTTTCTATTTTTACAATTTTGACCCAAAACTTTATAAAATGTTATAATTTTTATTAAATTCATTTAAAAACCCTAAATTCCTCTAAATTAAGCCCACGGCTTTATAATTTCCAGTAATTACGTTTGGCCCCAACTTAATTATATAAGCATAAATAACTAAATAAGCTTATAAACTTAAATTAAAATGGCCTAATGACATGGCCTTATTACAACCTTGAACTTGCAAAATAAATTACACATAAATGTCTCAAAATATAGTATAACTCACGGCCTCACATGGTTTAATATTTTTCCACATAATGTCATAATTTGACCATTATGTTAATTAATCACTTAAATGACTAGCTTAATTTATCTTAGTCATTTTTTTCCATTTTTAGGTCAATATAACCCATTAATTTCTCCACTCTCGGCACAATTTATATATGTGCTTAAAATCATAAAAATCATAAGTTTAAGGTGTTTATACCTTGATTATTCCTTGTATGAGCTCGGTCACTTGTAGGAAAATTCACCACTTCATTTAGACATGTTTAATACACCAAAACAAGATATGGTTATACTCCAAGCTTGAGCTTAACCATAAGGAATAATTAATGTAAGATTTAAGGCAAAAATCACCTTAAAAATGCAAGGGAAGTTCAATGGTTTCGGCCTGTACCAAAACACCACAAGGTGTTAGATCACCATATGACATAGGAAATAGCTAGACACAACAAGCTGCCTTGTATTATTTTACCTTGGAAAAATGCCTTAAAAGGGGTATTTCCTTTGGATCTCGGCCACCCTTGCTCCAAATGGCTAACCAACTGATTGAACATGTAAATATGAAGATTATGAGTGTTAAACTCACAAAAATCAGAAGAAGAAACCGGATGAAGAGTGGAGATCCTTAAGGTATGTTTTTACCTTAAAATGTAGATTTGACAACCTTGGTCCCTATACTGGTTCAGCCGAGTTTAGCTCTTGTTCTAACCTTAGAACACTGAGAATAAGCCATAGGAATTGATGAGCCACGAAATCTAGGTGTAGGTAGTGAAGAGATGAAGAAAAAGAGCTAAAAATGACCTTAAAACACTTACCTTAAGAGCTTAGGAGTTAGATCTGCCTTCCATGCTCAAGAACAGCTTGAGAGCTTCTAGGAAGGGAGGACTCGGCTGGAGGAGGGGATCGGACAAGGAGGAAAATGATTGGAAAGGTTGAAATAATTGAAAAAGTAAGTTTACTATTGTAAATGGTGTTAGGTAGCAATTTGTCTAATAATGATTGTAGCTGTCTCCTCTTTGCCAGCCGATTCCATGGGTCAAATGGGTCATTATTGACCATTGACCATACTTGGTCAATTTGACTCATGCGGGCCCCACTTTAGGGTTTTATTAATATTTTAATATTAAATTTGTAAAAATTCGTAAATTTCTGGAATTAAATTCCTAATATGATATAATATGATAAAATATCATATTTAAGGGTAATTATAATCTTTAAGCCCATTAAAAATCAATTTAGAAGCAATCTCACAAAAACGTGCTTTAAGGTGTTTTAGTGCACATTTTTGTGTCACAGGGTGTTCCTGAGCTTAGTTCTCCTTGAGACGGTTTTTTGTGTTCCTTACTTCATTATAATACTTAGGAATCCACTTTGGATCCTATTTGAGGTCATACAATCTTATGGTGCTTTAAAGCACATTTTTGGCTTTACCGATCTTAAGCGTGTTTTGCCTTGTTGAGATCTTTTAGATTGTTCCCCAATAGTTTAGATGTTTATTAATCATCTTAGATCATTAATAGATCATTTAATTAATTTTAAAGGTTAGGGGTATTTCAGTCTACCCCCCTTAAAAAGGCTTCGTCCCGAAGTCCTTAATCCTCTACAGTTCACCTAAGGAATCAAGTTCCACTAAGTAACCAAACAGTCCATTGCTAGGGAGTAACTCCCACTAGGTTCAGATCTAGTCTATACATACAGCATATATCAAGTAGTCAAACTCATGGTATAAGCTCATTCGTTTCATAGCACTAAACAAGTGCACATCCAATTCATCCACAAAGTACTCAGCGGTACTATTTATATATTCAACCAGGTGCAAAACTCATAGTACACAGCACTAGACAAGGTGCAAAACTCATGGTACACAGCACTAGACAAGGTGCAAAACTCATAATACACAACACTAGACAAGGTGCAAAACTCATAATACACACACTAGACAAGGTGCAAAACTCATAAAGTACTCAAAGGTGTTTGCAAGGGATACTCCACGCATCCCTATCTACATGTTAGTATCTCGCGAGGATACCCACACATCATTCCACATGTATGTGTGCACATATAGTTAACGTTGACAGTTCACAGGGAAGCAGTCTTAAAGACCAGGACTTGACGATCCCCAACCCCAGCCAACGTCTACTACCCGCGGACACACCGGTTTAATAACGAAGGACACTGCGGTCCACGGCTCCTCGGACAGTATCACCTTATTTCCTTAGTCACCCACAGACACACCGGTCTAATGACAAAGGGCTCTGCGGTCCACGGCTCTCTGGGTGATGTCACTCGCAGACACACCGGTCTAATGACGAAGGGCTCCACGGTCCACGGCTCTTCGAGTGACGCCCTAAATTCCAATTTCTATTCATATCTGTGTCCACTTGTAGGAAGTTTCGAGAATCATTTAACCCCGACGTGGTCAGCGTCAGTGTTGAACTATCTCTCACCTCAATTTGTGTTCGGTTTCCCTTGATCGGACCAGGATCAAGTTCAACTTCCCACGTCAATTTCAATCAATCAATTGTTTATTCACTTCTAATCTTGTTTCCTCTTGATATTTGCCACCTTGTGTTCTATAGATACACAAGTCAACTAGTGTAATTAATCTAATCGACTTATAATTATTCATACAATTCCTAGAGGTTTTACCTCCACTAGGTTATACATCGGTCTCATGCCGACTCACTCATCGCATTCCAATAATCGGTTTCATACCGAGTCACAAATCATATAGTATGGAGCTTTTTACTCCTAATATTTGCCATCTCCCACCGAAGCTACCAGATAGACCTACTTGAACTCTCAACCGGAGATAACAAGTTAGGCGTTTATGTGTTTAGTGTTCGCAACGTTTGCATAAATAATCGGAATTAGGATAAGAACACTCTATCTGTTCTCCCTTTCCTATTCACCACAGGAATGCGAACTATATATATATATATTCATACACATAATACATCACAATATTACCTCAAGTAATATAACACAATCATAATACTTGTGCTCTACGTACAATAATAGTTTGCAGCATGTGTACCATGCACTACGTACTCCTACGTACGGTATAATTTCATCGCTCTACCCCCCTTAAAAATGATTACGCCCACGTAATCTACGAATATATCATCGTGAAGTAATAAGTTCAAGGTGTACCATTCCCGTGGAATTATTCGTGCACTAATGTGCTACATATTTCATTTCCCCTTTTTTTTATAGGGTCGGGCTTTAGCCCCTCAGGTTATACTGTCTATCTTGGTTAGGTGTATGTATATTCATATACGGTTTGATCGGGAGATGTAAACACGTCATTTGTTTCCCCAAACCCGCTAGGTATGTCAAGCCTAAGCAATATGGGCCCACTCGCTCCGTAAGCAGTATGCCCAACTACCTTATGATTAGTTTACCCCTCTTAGGTAGTAGTCTTATGTCGGTTTCAACTGCATGTGACGGTGTTTTCTACACGGTCTTCCATAATTATGGGAATGGAGTAATTTATTTGACTGCGTGGTATCGTTAGTCACACACGCTTATTATTTCGACTAGCCATTCTATTCAATCCTCCTGAATTCTATACATGCTCATGGTATATTCCCATGAGTTCGTGTCTCTCTACCGAGCTATGCTCTAGCATCTAGTGCTTGCAACCGTTGTCTCTAAAATATCAAGACGAGTCTGATATGCGCATCTAACTGGCGCCTCATGACTCCAAGTTATTTCCCTCTGGAATGAGTTCGTTCTTTGGGTACCTTGCAGGTCCGCTTTTGCTAGTGTGAGCTCGTATCCCTCGTGTGTTGGTATTTTAGTATCCGCATATATGGTTCATCCCTCTTCTCCATTAGGGGAATCCATTTGTTTATCTGATCTTACCCCTTCTGATTCTCACCTGCATAATTCGGTTACAGTTTTTAATGGTCGCTTGTTGCGCACCATGTACCAGTCGATTGGACTTATCCGCCATTGCGGTTTGCATGGAGTATCTAATCTCCAGCTTAGAGTATCTCTTGTAATGCTCGCTTTTGCCCGTCGTCTGTTGTACATCATACGACGTGTTTAGCTTGGTATACATTTTCTGTTCAAACCTAATTGGTACTAACATACTAACGTTTAGGCTTGAGCATGTGGTTATTATTATTTAATGCGACATCATCGCAGCGCCCTCAGCGCGTGGTATAACTCTCTTTGTGCCCCCTTTTCGGTAGCATCTATTATCACAAAGGTTTCTCTAATATAACTTCCTTAAATACCACAATTCCTTTTCTCAGTCATGAGTTCAACTTGCCATTACCATTAAATTGGCCTTAGTTTCCTCGTTTACTAAAATCCGTAAAACTTATGTTCTGACTCCTCCACTATGGAGTTGCGGCCTTATGTCACTTTATTATTAAGTTATCCTTGATTTTCCTAACCTTGCTAGTTTGCCTAAGATCTCTCTCGTCGTTACATGGTTTACCTAGTCAGGGTTCCATTCGCTGACTTAGACACAGAGTTGATTACCTCCTGGGTCCTTACACTACTCGTTTACATGCATGGGGTACCATACTGATACATTACTACTTACCCATCTAACTTAATATAGTTTGTCAGGCCCACAAGCTCCTAGGAGTGCGGTCGTCCCATGTCTCATTTAGTGCACTCGTAGCGTTCGTACCCGGTGATTATTGTACTCTTAGTCTCGGTAATTTATGTTTGAGTGGCTATACTGCCAATTCTTAACCTTTAATGTCAGAATGGCCCTAATATTAGGTTCTATGGTTTCCTTTATTAATGTGTATTTCTTTTACTTTCTCCAAGATAGGTGTTTGCGACTTATCGCTCTAATTCTGATTTTCACATGCTCGTCCTCTGGTATTTGTGAGTGGGGATCAGTAACTACTTATTGTCTCTCCCGTTCACTCCTAGGTTGTTAACGCCTTCAGATATGAGTTTCAGTATTCGAATTCCACCCAATCTATTGGGTTACACCCCATGGTGTAGTTCAGACTCCATGATAAAGGTTGACACCTCGTGTTTCCCCTGTCTTATGGTAGTCCTGTTAGTCTGATATAATCAGTACTTGTGATTCATCACCTTGTTCCCCTAGTTTTGGGTCACTTTGGTGGTATTAAGATATCCCTCTGTAGGCCTATGCCATACGATATTCAGACTCAATACTTATTCTGATAGTTAAATGATTGTTAGTCTTATTATTTAATTTATTCCTAGTTGGTTCTAATACTTTCTCCTGAGGTTACAATTGGATACCTACAACTTAGTGGTTTCCTCTAAACATTCCTCTTCATTGCGTGGTCCTTACTCTTATTCAACTCATATTTCCTCCATCCTCTTTGAGGTAACGGTATTATCCGTCATCAGGCAATTTTCACTTTTTGTTTATATCAACTGCCCTCCATACGGGAGTCTAGCAGCATAATGGATCACAACACCTCCGGTGTGTGTGGTGCGTGCATTACATCGGCCCCTTTTTATTGCACGTTCACATCTGCCTATCAATTACTATTTTTTTTAAGGTCCTGACTCATATAGCTCACGTCTTGCCCTCTGGCAATGTTCGATGGTAGTGGTTTAACCACGAGTGTCACGCACACTCTAAATATGGTTGTACTGGTCCTAAAGACCCGTCACTCCCCACCGGTAATGATTGACGTTTAATGTCCATACCGCCACTGGGGTTAGACTTGTAGGAACTAATTATTGTTATTCTCATTTACTCCCCTTTTAATATTCTACTAAATGGTGTATTATTTTCAGGTTTAATGGTCAGACCGGCCAGGTCTTCTCGAGGTTTTATCGACCTCAAACCCAAGGGTTTCGTACCCCTGCCCTTAAGAAGGTTGTGTCTGCTTTATTGCATTACGGACTTACATAATATTTAGTGTTTATTGGTAACCGCCTGGACCACCACGTCCTTTAGGGTTAGTTTACCGTCGCTGCACTTGCTGTAGCAAGTGCGCAAGGCAGGTTGAATTTTAATGCTTTGGTTAATGTGGCACTTGCAGTGGCAAGTGCACCATGCAGACTGAGCCACCAGTACGGTGTGTCAGTGCAGTGTTATTCCCTAATCGGGTTCCTGTTCTGGTCAAAAGTTCTTGTTCAAATTGATACAGTCTCACTCCAGCACTCGTTCCCACAAGTTTACCGTGGTAGTAAGTTCTTACTTTCCTCATGGGGTGTTGCATGATAGCAACTTAGCGAGTTTTTTGTTGCTACAGTTCTCATGATCCCTCCTCATGCACGTCGGGCCATCTTGTACCTTCAGTGTTACATGGTTTTAGAGTTACTCGCTTCGGGTGAGACTTCTATAAGGTCATCCATTCCGTCCGTTACATATATCATAACTAATCATTACTCGCCGTTTCTACCTCTTTTCTCCCCAAGCACACCATCGGTGCTTCCTGGATGTAAGAAAGGGTTGCCTTGCTTATAGCAAGTTAGCCTCATTAGTCCTACAGGGAGTTTTTCCTCAAACTCGGTCTATTATTTATCTCAGCCTCGTATGGTAGACATTACGTCATTACCAGGACCCCCGGTCCTAAACATTACATCAAAACACAAAGTCTTATTTTCTACCTTTAACATAATCCTTTTTGCATCCACATCGGGTCTTTCCGATCAGGAGAGTTATCTCCGTGGTGTTTCTCATTTCATTATTTCACTAGATAGCACTTGAGTTACGGGCTGCGGCGGGTGGGGTACCATTGCAAATTTCCCGGGATGCTCTCCTATCGAGTGCGAGCGGTTCATACCATCTTCGCGTTACTTGGGGTTGCTGGACCTTCACCACCTTCCGCTGCTCCGTGTTCTTCCTTAGTACTGTAACCCTGACCTCTCTCTGACATAAGTCAAGAGGACGGGTAGACCTTTACTTGGTCTAATACCGTAGTCTCGGTCATTTATTATTGAAGTGCCTCCACGGCTATGGTGTGCAAGCTTTAAGCATTGCATCAACCCCGCAAGGTCACGTATCCTCACAACGTTTCCCGTATTCCCCAAACCTATGCTCACTGTATAAATCCTACTATCTCTTGTCATCAGAGTGGTACTCCGCTCTGATACCACTTTTGTAACACCCCTACTCTATTCGGCTCCTAATCATCTTGCTTAACAATATAATCGCAGCGGTAATCCCACCAATTGACTACTGGTGTCACCGTTCTTGCTCGCCCATACGAGTAATAACGTGCTTCCTGATATGCTCTTAAATACGAAACAATTTCTCGCAGTGACACCAAGAGATAGATCCAACCTTCCGAACCAATAAAAATTACATTCACAGTGAGCATTCTAAGTATCCCAATCCTATACACGTTTCTAAGTTTGTATCAAAATGCAACAGTGCATATCAAAACAATTGTAATTAAACTACCCAGCGTGTCACTCTCTTTGCCGACACCGGAAGTTGCATACCTGCAAAAATGGTAGTTTGTGGTATGGAATCAGCCCCTGCTGAGTATGTTATTACCTGACTGTCATGCACCCTTGGACCATTCAGTTATTTGGTCGAGAGCACGCAATTCATTTTCATGCAAAAAGTTTAATGTTAAAACTGTAAAGCAACAATATATATTACAGTAAACTCAAATAACAAACAAGCCCCCGGCTTCACACATCGCATCGTAATAAACCATTGCAAGCGTTACAACGCTTATATGAGTACAGAGACCCCATTCCAACAAACACTTAATAGTTCATATTTGAGTTCGGCGACTCACCCGACCAAAACAATCCACCATAACCCACACATGAGTACAGTGACTCGACACAAATAGTTCACAACACACAATATGAGCACAATGGCTCGTTCAAACAAATCCATCAATATACCACACATAACCACAAAGCACAACCAATGAACAACAAGGCGAAGTAACGAGAATTATAAACGAGTATGAACTCTCGTCTTTGGCATGCAAGTTGTAACACCCCAACCGATAATCCTATGCTTACCGTCTAATCGTCCTGTTAATCTTACGAGTTCACAGCGGAAATATTACTACTCACTACGGCGGGTGGTACAACGCCGCTAACCGCCCATACGGCTAGCTAGGCTTACCTTACTTACAGTCATGGTCTGATGATCATAGTATACCGAGCTACTAAATTACTTACCAAAATACCATATGCCAAATACTTACATCCTGGATCACCGAGTATTTAAGTGTATTCAATTACATCATTTCTAAGTTCCAAAAGAATGAGTTTCTACCAGCTACTCATCTATACCAATTCCCATTCTATCAAAATCCAAAAAGGTGTACCCCATGGTACACCGGCTAATCAAAAGCTATAGCCATGTACTACTCAGTACACCATCATAATTCAGTGTTTACAATCCAAAAGAAGATAAAGAAATAAAATTAAGTCTTCGCGTCTTCATCCCTCGCGGGTACCTGCGTGTAGTAAAAATGGTGCCCCAAGGGGCTCAGCAAACGCTGCGTATAAACTCCGCATATACCGCGTGCTAGCTAGGGAACGCCGACTATTTGACGTCCACTAAACATGCTGTTCATTTATTTCATACATACATGCTCGCGTACAACATACATTCATTCACAATACATTATTCATTCCAAGGCAACAATACAATAATGCTCACAATACTTACCTTCACAAGGTTAGCCAGATTATGCATCCGGGTTAATCGGAATGCTTTTACTCTTTTACTCATTACTTACTTTTTCTTACTTACATTTACTTACTTTCATTTACTTTACTTACTCATTCTTACTTACTTACTTATACTCAAGTTAAGTCGTCGGGACCTCCAGCCCTGGGGACTACGCCGTCCCACCTCCGGGATTTACTTGACTCACCAATCCGAGATGCTACCCACTTAAGGGATTTGGGCCACGGACCAGTTTAAGAGTCAGGAATTGGAGCCAACCTCTCGTGACTCCGCATCCTCACGCGTGGCCGAAACTATATCGGACTTCTACTCATTCCAATTTAATTACCAATTTAAGTTAGATTGGTTAGCTTGTTAGGAATAAGTTAGAAGCCCAAACACAATAATAAACGGTCACAGTACAGTACATCATACATACACACATTCATTATCATCCATACATTTCATGAATTATACAAACTAAGATTTAAGAAAATATTCACAACATACAACACTACATATTCACAAGTATGCATATTAACTCCGATTCGTGCATTTATCTTATTTGGTGATCAATTAGCACACAACACACAAATCAGAGTAACCAAGATAGCATACGGGGCATGAGGAATCCATACCGTTCACCATTGTACGTGATTCCAAACGTCCTTCGGTGTCACAAATCAAATCCTATAATATATACAATTGAGTGATTAATATAACCATCATTAATTTAACTCTTACTCACTATGTCCTTATACTTCTTACACTTACATATTACTTACTTGTTTTTCATTACCTTAAGTTTTACTTCCCTACTTAACATTGGCATGCTTACATACATGTACATATATATATATATATGTATATATATATATATATATTATTAATTTAAATAATAATAATTTTTTTTTTGACCGGACCGGACTTGCGACCGACCTTGCAAGTCCGGTCCATTCCAGTAGCTCACATTACCGAATTTTTCTGGCCGACCGAACTTGCAAGTCCGGTCGCAAGTTCGGTCCATTCCAGTAAGTTTTGGTTTCGAAATTCTGGAGTCGACCGACCTTGCATGTCCGGTCCCAAGGTCGGTCCATTCCAGTAAGTTTCGTTACAGGCGAATTTTAGCCCGACCGACCTTGCAAGTCCGGTCGCAAGGTCGGTCCATTCCAGTAGGTTACAGACGGGAGAATTTTCTAGTCCGACCGAACTTGCAAGTCCGGTCGCAAGTCCGGTCGATTCCAGAAGCTTTCCCGTCTTTGTAAATCTGGGCTCGACCGAACTTGCAAGTCCGGTCGCAAGTTCGGTCCGGCCCAGTATTTGCATTTTTATTTCTGTTTTCAGTCCTCTCTTTTACCCATTACTTCCCCATTGTTCCTACACTTATTCCCACATGTTATAACACTAATTAAACCTCTTAATACACCCTAGTTCACTCCTTAACTCCTTACACAATTCTATACTAATTCACTCACATAATTTTCCAAGTTTCTTTTCAACACTCACCTAGCTTCTTCTCTAGTTGCATTATGCTACAGATTTTAACACTTACACTCCTCTTCTACACTCCCTCTTCTATTGACAATTCCAACACTTCTAATGCATTTAGAATACATTATATATCTCTCTCAACTACCCTCTATCTTCTCAACAAAATCTGTTACACCACATATTCACTATTAATCATTAAGTGTTCTAATTCTTAAGTGTTTCTAATTCTAGATAAATTTTGACATAACCTCCCCTAAAATCTTACATTCTCACCACATTGTTTCACTCATGTAAATGATCTATTCCACCTGTTTACAGCCAATACAAATATGCTCAATCTCTCATACACAAATACCACTCTAACAACATTAGAAATTCCTGCACATTACATACAATTCCCATTTAGGTTTCAATAGTTTTTACATGTCTTTTAAAGGTTCAAAAATATGTTCTCCTACACATTACACTATTACTACACTACTAATTACAATACTCATTTTAGCTTCCTAAAAATCTGTTACATACATGTATATACAAGGCTACATAAAAGAATGTAATTTACCTTGTTTCTCTTCTTCTTCTTGCTTCTTCTTCCTCCCTCTCTCTCTACCGGTTTTGTAATCACAAATTCTCTACTCTAAAACCCATATACATACACATTTCAATACACTATAACTAACCCTAACTATTATTAAGCTTTAAGTAGGTTTTAGGGTTTAGAATTCTCATTACCTTGCAAGGGTGTAAATAAAGCTTGGAGTGGCTCAAGAACAAGATTCCAACTCCACCAATGAGGCCAAAATCGGCTAGAACACAAGGAGTAACAAGAGCTTAGTTTCTAAATTTCGTTTTGCTTTTAAGGCTAGAAAAAGATGGAGTTTTGAGAATATTTTTACCTCAAAAGAACAAGGAGAATGAGGGCCTTCTAATGTTGGTGTTGAAGCTCCAAATGGGACATACCCATAAAAACGAAAATGTTGGTTTTCGAATTTTGGAAAGATGGAAATGTAGCTCTTGATGAGAGGATTCCAATGGTATACTTTTTATAATTTTTGGAAGAGTTTCGAGGGAGTAACAAGAGGAGAGAAGTTAGAGTTTTTGTGTGTTTCTTCTTTTCTCCATTGTTGTTCGGCTGGGGAAGAAGCAAAGAATAGAGAGTGAGGGGGTGAGGGCTGCTACACGTGAGGAAGAAATGAGAATGGGAGAGAGAGAGTGTGAGAGTAAAATATGTTACTTTTTGAATTGTAATTGCTTTTGTCTTTTGTGAGTAAAAAGGAATAAAGAGAGGGTGTGAGTGGGGATGTGCAATCGGACACATACAGAACCCATAAGGGTTTTAAAAATTCTTTTTACAATATTGGACACATAAGTTTGTGTTATTTATATTTCGACCCCACAACTTCCCGTTTTTGACAGTTTTTACTAATCTCTCGTTTTATTGATTTTATTGGTCCTAAAGCTTCACTAATATTTATTAATGATTATTTAGTTGACCAAAATTGTTACGAGTCTATTTGACCCGCTTAAAGACACGTTTTCCCGGTTACCTCGAAAAACGCGCTTTAAGTTTCGTTAGTGATTTTAATCCGTTTTAAGGATCCGTTTTCTTCGGGATTTGTTCCCTCATGATTATTTATACTTAATTAAGCCTCTAAATTATTCATTAGCCTAATTAATCACTATTTTTAATTACGGGGTATTTCACAAGCCCAAATAATGTTCGCCTAATGTACGAGTTAATACAGTCGTTCGTAATTGTTCAGTCATGTCTAATGACAACGTCTCGTTAGAACGACGTGCCTCTAAGTTACCCACCTCTTATGGCGGGTCACCCACGGCAATAGCCACTCCAGCGGTAGAGTCTCCGTCCTACGAACAATCTGTAGTTCGTTGGAAATTTATCCAGATACTTACGGCTACCACACGGTGTCCTAGTATCGTTAATGGATCACAGTTCACAGCAAGAGCCACATCCTTTGATAAACTTATCTATACCATCGCATCGCTTCACTATTTTTTTTTCTAACACAGCAGACCAAGGTCGTAGTCTAATCCTGAGTATGTCGACTCGGGACCCAGTGCTAGATACGAGAGCGGCGTTAAAGAGGCCAGTGCTCCGTATATAAGTCTCAGATATTTTATATATCTTATTATCCTAATGCTACAATGTTTTACTTACGTTCCTTATATTACACATATAAGATAGCATCATTGCCGCTAGTTCGTTTTATAATATGTTCATATATACGAACGGTACTGTTATCGCACAACAGTAATAATAATAAAGCAGCATTAATACGCAACTCAAGCATATTAATTCACACAAGCAGACATTCAATCTTATCACAGATTTTCACACAATGTCTGAACTGAGGAAATCCTCAGAGACAATCAAGCCACATAAATAACATACCGTTCACCCGGATTGTATTACGGTGGAGTATGAATCAGCAAGGTCCTATGCTCCGTGTGTCGTCTCTAGCAGTCTAAACAACACATAATGCTACTGATTAGCATCCTGTATGACAGTACAACTCTACGGTACCCCGTACTGTCACTAATTCCTCCCGGTTAATCCCCCGTTATAAACTATCAATGTTTGTCGGGTTTTCGGCTTAACTCGAGATTGGTAACGTTTTATTACATGCGTAGTCTTGCCTTGTATATTAATATACTTATTGTTGAACTTTGTTATCGCATGTAACTTAATGTATATTCGTATATCGTATAGTGTGTTTCTTTATTGCATGTACTATACATCTCACCTTAGTATTTATTTTTCTAAGGTTTGTCTCTCTTTTTTTTTCAATGTGGTATAATTCATACGCAAACAATACTTTTGAATCATATAAATCCTTATTATCCCATGTAAACTTCTTAACATTGGAATCCCATATCCAATGTTTATAATTCCTTCCTCTTCATCTATTATCATTTTAATTATGATAATTTATAGTTATTAAACCATGTCACCATAACATATATTTATTTATATACATGCATTATGGAACTATTCATTACATGGTAAGTCTTATAATATATTGTTAGAAACTGATAGTAACATTGAGTTTGTAAGCGTGTTTAGGTTGTAACTAGCGTGAGAGAATTTGTAAACTGCTGACGTAATTGTATATATGAAAACTGTGTTACAACCCTAGCCGTCTGTATACTTATACTAATGAAACAGTAATATCTTGTTTGTTACAAAATATTCTCCCAGAAGATATTCTCTTTATCTAATAAGATATTAAGATATTAACTAACCAACTAATATGCCAATAAGATGAAATAGATAAAATAACCTCTAATATCTCTAATACCCCCCACCCCCCCCGCAAGCCGTAGGTAAACAAATTTACCAAGGCTTGGTGTTGTTACTTTGTGACATGCCCATGCGTTGCAGTTGCTCTTTGTACCGCGTTCCTGGAAGTACCTTGGTGAGCATGTCTGCAAGTTGTTCAGTAGTGGGAGTATACAGAATATCAACCAAACCGTGTTGAATCTTCTCACGAACAAAATGGCAATCTATCTCAATATGCTTGGTTCGTTCATGAAAAACTGGATTACGAGCTATATGGATAGCAGACTGATTATCACACTTAACTGGGATTGGTGTAATACCATCAACCCCGAGCTCGTACAAAAGTCGGGACAGCCATGTCAACTCTGCTGTGACACGCCTCAAACCGATACCGCTCCGCTTCGGCACTAGAAAGCGAAACAGACCCTTGCTTCTTTGTCTTCCATGAAATCGGACTATCACCCAGAAATATATAATATCCAGAAACGATTTCCGAGTGTTGGGACAAGCTGCCCAATCAGAATCACAATAGGCCATCAAACGCAATGCATTACATGTCCTGTTAGCAAGAATTATCCCATAATTGATAGTACCTTTGATGTAGCAAAGTGCATGTAAGGCTGCCTCCATGTGAATATCTGTGGGATTCTGCATAAACTGACTCAGATTCTGAACTGTGTAACTGATGTCAGGCCTAGTATTGGACAAGTAATTGAGTTTCCCAACAAGACGACGGTAGATAGTAGGATCAGGCAAAGGGTTACCCTCCCCTGATAACAAGCGCATGCCTACCACCATAGGCCCTTGTACCACTCTCTTGTCTTGACACCCAAATTCTTCAATAAGATCCAAGCAAAACTTGCGCTGGGACATAACATAACCACCCTGAGCGGGAACAAACTCTATCCCCAAAAAATAGTGAAGAGAACCCAAGTCCTTAATCTTAAAATTAAGATCCAAAGCATGTTTGATCTTGTCCACATCTTCCTGCTTTGCGCCCACAATCAAAATATCATCTACATATACTGCAAGAAAAATTCTTCCATCGTCTATGTCTTTGAAAAACAAGGAGTAATCATTCTTGGACTGAACAAAATGAAGGGTCTTGAGGAAACTAGCCAACTTAGAAAACCACTGCCGTGAAGCCTGTTTGAGACCGTACAAAGACTTCTTAAGCAAGCAAGCTTTAGTGGTAGCTCCCTCAACATCGAGGCCATGAGGAAGACGCATATAAACTTCTTCATCTAAGTCTCCATGTAGAAAAGCATTGTTCACATCAAGCTGATGAATAACCCACCCTTTGTGAAGGGCGGTGACAATAAGTGCCCGAATCGTAGTAAGTTTGACCACAGGCGAAAACGTCTCTGTGTAATCAACACCATGACGTTGTGTGTACCCCTTAGCCACCAAACGTGCTTTATATCGTTCGAGTGACCCATCAGACTTGAGTTTAACTCGGTAAACCCATTTACAACCAATCACCTTCTTGCCGCGTGGCAAGGTAACAACATCCCAAGTATCATTATGTTGGAGGGCTTGTAATTCTGCTCGCATGGCGTCCCTCCAATGAACAAACTGAGAAGCTTCGTTATAGGAACGTGGCTCTCGCATATCAACTGTGACTGTAGGATCATCAGATACAGCAGAGGACAAAGCTATACTGGTACCAGGTTTGACATCGGTAAGACTTTCATACCCTGTCAGAAGATTACTGCAACTACGAGTATCCCTGTAAACTCTGGCATCCAAAACTTCCTGAAAGGCTGTATTACAAACATAGTCATGTAAATAACCAGGACGATGACTCACCCTACTAGAACGTCGGACCTGTGTACCCTGATCATTAATATGAGTGAGTGGTGAAGGTCCCCTTTCTTCCTCATCAACTAACATAGGGGTATTATCTGGAACAGCAACTGAAGGACCCCTTTCTTCCTCATCAAATAAAATAGGAGTATTATCTGCTTGACGTTGATCAGATGGAGAAGAGATGTCACAACCTTTCATATCTCCTGTGTAAGGAAAAATATGAGAATGAAACTTAACATCCCTACAGACTTCAACTTCTTGTGTGGCAACGCTCAAAACTTTGTGTCCTTTCTTCCTAGGGTCTTCCCCGAGATAGACACAGGCCTGCCCTCTTGGGGCAAATTTTCCTTCCTTGGGAGCAACAAAGGTTTTATAACACAGACACCCAAATGGTTGAATCGCATCATACGTCACCTTGCGACCATACAAGGTTTCAAACGGTGTCCTGCCTGCCAAAACCTTGGTAGGAAGTCTGTTGATTAAGTAAGTGGCATGTAGAATACACTCCCCCCAGAAAACCAGTGGTACATTAGACTGAAAATATAAGGCTCTGGCTGTCTCCAGAAGATAACGGTGTTTTCTTTCAACCACTGCATTTTGTTGTGGGGTATGTGCACAAGTAGTTTGGTGTACAATTCCTTTCTGAGAAAAATAATGTTTACCGTCGTTTGAACTTCCAAGTTCCTTAGCATTATCTGTCCTGACAATCTTTACTGTTGCCTCAAACTGACGTTCGACCATAGTAACAAATTGTACGACAGACCCCCAAGCTGTACTCTTATCCTTTAAAAGCTGAACCCAAGTGGTCCTGGTGAAGTCATCAACAAAGCAAATAAAATATTTATAGCCATTATAAGTTTCAACTCTGAAAGGGCCCCACACATCAATATGGACCATCTCGAACGGTTTTGTCGTCTTTACGCAAGAATGACTGAAAGGTAACCTTTGAGCCCTACTTTTATAGCAAACATCACAAGCATAATCCAAATGAAATTCTGACTGCTTTATTAATCCCATAGTAACAAGCTTTTTAAGAGGTACATGACCAAGTTTAATATGTAACCCTCTAGCTTTAGAACTAATAAAAGAAGTATCTGCTAAACGAGTAGAACTACTGCAAACTGAATCTGGCCCAATGTTACTCCGACTGGACTACCACAAGCAGTACGCGGCCCATCTTCTTTTCTGAGACCACGATCCACTCCAGTAACATTTGCTCTCTGGTGGCCCAAGCTCGCACGGCCTGCATCGACATCCAGAGTATACAGCCCAGCCTGGACACGCCCGAGAACCCTATTCTGCCCTGTCGAGTGGTCCTGGAGAAAACACAGAGTCGAGCCAAACATCACCGTACAATCACATTCATCGGCAAGTTTTTTACTGAAATCAAGCTAAACTGGAAATCGGGCACAAACAAGACTCCCGTGAGTCGAAAATTTCCGCCAAACCCTACATCGCCTATCATTTCAACTCGGCGCGACCTACCATCTGGCAGAACAATCGACTTCTCTGCTTGCAGTTTTCTCAGGTTTGCAAAATGTAATTTGTTTCCAGAAATATGGTCTGTGGATCCCGAATCGAGAATCCACCTGTTTCTGAGCAAATCATGCGAACTAGTAAGACAAATTTCAGTATGATTAGTTCTGTTACCTGAGAAATTGCTATAGCAAGGCTCTTCTGTCTTTGGTCCCGAATTTGCAGCTCGAATGAGCTCTGTTATCTGTTGAATCTGCTTGGGTGTGAATCCCTCTTCGTTGCCTTTCTGTTCTGTTTGTTCTTCGGAACTGATATTGTGCGCATAACTCTTCCTTCTCCGCGCAAGCACAATTTCTTTACCATGAAGATGAAAACAATCGTGTCGGTGTGTCCCGACTTCTTGCAATGACCACACTTCTGTTTCTGATAACAAATGTCGGAAGTGTGCCCTACCTTTTTACAGTAAGTGCAGGTAGCTCTCTTCTTGTCTACTTCACCCCTACTCCCGCTAGGGTTTCTCGTGGTTTCTGGTTGTTGTTGTTGTATTGGTTTCTGACTGTAGAAAGACATTGCATCATCTTCCTTTAAAACCCTACCTCCCCTCCTTTGCTCCTCTTCCTGGACAACCAAGGAGAAAGCTTTCTCCAAGCTGGGTGTGCTCTGCATCGCAAGGATCTGACCACGGATAGATAAGTAATTCTTATTTAATCCCAACAGAAAATGCACCAGTTTCTCCTCTTCGATACTCTTTGCAATTGACTTGTTTATACCGCAAGTACACCCATTACAAGAGCACCTTTGTGGAGGCTGAGCTTGCTCCAGTTCGCCCCACACTCTCTTCAGTTTGTTAAAGTAATCCGCTACTGACTCTTCTCCTTGCTTAATGTCTCCCAGGTCTCGTTTTAATCCATGGATTACCGCAAGGTTGCTGTGCTCATAACGGGCTGCAAGAGTATCCCAAATTTCCTTCGGGTCATCAACGAACCTGACTGTGTGAAGGACATTACTGGCCAGGCTATTCTTGATCCAAGAAACTACAAGTGAGGTAGCTCTCTCCCAAGCCGAATAACGCACAATCTCTTCTTCTGTTGGTTTTTTGATTTTACCAAGAACGAATCCATACTTATTTTTTGTTTTAAGCGCCGTAATCATATCGAACCTCCAGCCAAGAAATCCAGTCCCATTGAATTTTGGAACAAGGACCAGCCCTGGATTCTCTGCGGCATGAACAAATATTGGATCGTTGATGTCGATTGTGGTACCGGTTGAAGAAAGTGAAGCCACCACTTCCTTTTCCTTGCCAAGATTATCCGCCATGGAACAAGAATGAAAGATTACTCTTCCTGTGCTCTAGATACCATGTTAGAAACTGATAGTAACATTGAGTTTGTAAGCGTGTTTAGGTTGTAACTAGCGTGAGAGAATTTGTAAACTGCTGACGTAATTGTATATATGAAAACTGTGTTACAACCCTAGCCGTCTGTATACTTATACTAATGAAACAGTAATATCTTGTTTGTTACAAAATATTCTCCCAGAAGATATTCTCTTTATCTAATAAGATATTAAGATATTAACTAACCAACTAATATGCCAATAAGATGAAATAGATAAAATAACCTCTAATATCTCTAATATATATATCCATTCTTTTTAATGAATACTTCTTATATTATAAATGTTATAACTCTTATAACATTGAAAACCATATTATAAATTTCATCCAAAAATATTAATATTTCCGAACAGCACCTATCTTTCTTAAGTATTTACAAAATCCACCACACATTTACATAATGTTATATTATAGTTATATAACATGTATTTTGACATTTATGTCATTAAAACAATTATAACCTATGGTTATATATTGTTATAAAATACCATGCAGCACTTAAAACTCTCGGTATTAATTAGTTCCCACCAACTTCCATAATTTACAAATCAACCCTAAATTATATTTCCTTGTTACACTTATAGTATGTACCTTATTCCTTAACATAACTATAACCCATGGTTATATTTCCTCAAAATAACTGAACAGACCCCATGGTCTATTTAAATTTAAGGGAAAATTCACGAGATACCCCTGTTTTCTTTCGTAATTCATAATATACCCCTGTGATTTTCGTAATTCAACTTTAAACATGCTTAAATGTTGTCCAAAATTGATGAAACTTTACATGGACGATGCTAAAGTGTTATGTTTTGGTCTAATATCAAATTTGAAGTTTTTTAAGCTCACATGGGACCTGTGGGACCCAATGAATATGTGACTGTTCATTGGGTCCCACAAGTCACATGTGAGCTTAAAAAACTTCAAATTTGATATTGGACCAAAATATAACACTTTAGCATCGTCCATGTAAAGTTTCATCAATTTTGGACAACATTTAAGCATGTTTAAAGTTAAATTACTAAAATCACAGGGGTATATTGTGAATTACGAAAGAAAACAGGGGTATCTCGTGAATTTTCCCTAAATTTAATTTCCACCACCTAACTTCTTATAACCACCAAATAACCCCATTTAATAGCCTATAGTTTCTAATATCACCAAAACTATATATTATACATATATCTTCATAAAACTTCATATATAATTCCAAAAATTACCAAACTATACCAAAAGGTTATAAATATCATTATTAACCTTATACTTCTCTCTAAATCTCGGTTTTACCACATATGTTACCCATTTGTAACAATTTTATGAAATATCTTATATTATACTCATATAATTCATATAAACTCCAAATTTAACAAATCAACTTCTAAAAATTCCTAATTACCCAAGGTTTGTTCTAAACTCCATTTAGTACCCCAAGTTTTCGGAAATCACAATATCACCCCAAGACTTATAAATCTTTTACAATTTAATAACTATCTTATTATAAGGTAGTATTTTAATTCCTTAAATTCTCCAAACTTGGTCAAAGTCTCCTATATAGTCAACTTTGACTTCTAGTACCAAATTGGACCCAAACCTTTCGGTAATTACAAGACTTCACCTATACTTTTCTATTTTTACAATTTTGACACAAAACTTTGTAAGATGTTATAATTTTTATTAAATTCATTTAAAAACCCTAAATTCTTCTAAATTAAGCCCACGGCTTTATAAATTTCCAGTAATTACGGTTTGGCCCCAAACTTAATTATATAAGCATAAACTTAACTAAATAAGCTTATAAACTTAATTAAAATGGCCTAATGACATGGCCTTATTACAACCTTGAACTTGCAAATAAATTACACATAAAATGTCTCAAAATATAGTATAAACTCACGGCCTCACCATGGTTTATTTATTTTTCCACATAATGTCATAATTTGACCATTATGTTAATTAAATCACTTAAATGACTAGCTTAATTTTTCTTAGTCATTTTTTCCATTTTTAGGTCAATATAACCCATATTAATTTCTCCACTCTCGGCACAATTTCTATATGTGCTTAAAAATCATAAAAATCATAAGTTTAAGGTGTTTATACCTTGATTATTCCTTGTATGAGCTCGGTCATTTGTAGGAAAATTCACCACTTCATTTAGACATGTTTAATACACCAAAACAAGATATGGTTATACTCCAAGCTTGAGCTTAACCATAAGGAATAATTAATGTAAGATTTAAGGCAAAAATCACCTTAAAAATGCAAGAGGAGTTCAAGAGAGGTTCGGCCTGTTTTAGACACACCACAAGGTGTTAGATTCATCATATTGACATAGGAAATAGCTAGATCACAACAAGCTGCCTTGTTATTAGGTTTTACCTTGGAAATGCCTTAAAAGGGGGTATTTCCTTTGGATCTCGGCCACCCTTGCTCCAAATGGTTAACCAACTGATTGAACATGTAAATATGAAGATTATGAGTGTTTAAACTCACAAAATCAGAAGAAAGAAACCGGATGAAGAGTGGAGATCCTTAAGGTATGTTTTTACCTTAAAATGTAGATTTGAACAACCTTGGTCCCTATACTTGGTTCAGCCGAGTTTAGCTCTTGTTCTAACCTTATAACACTGAGAATAAGCCATAGGAATTGATGAGCCACGAAATCTAGGTGTAGGTAGTGAAGAGATGAAGAAAAAGAGCTAAAAATGACCTTAAAACTTACCTTAAGTGCTTAGGAGTTAGATCTGCCTTCCATGCTCAAGAACAAGGCTTGAGAGCTTCTAGGAAGGGAAGGAGCTCGGTTGGGAATGCTGGAGTCGGACAAGGAGGAAGGGAATGATTGGAAGAAGTTGAAATAATTGAAAAAGGTAAGTTTTTCAAAAGTAAATGGTGTTAGGTAGCTAATTGTCAATTAATGATGGGTGTGCTGTCTTGCTGTCTCCCTCCTCTTGCTGCCGACTGCCATGGTGTCAAATGGGTCAATTAATTGACCTTTGACCAAACTTGGTCAATATTGACTCAAACGGGCCCCCTGTGGGGTTTTATTAATAGTTTAATATTAAATTGTAAAAATTTGTAAATTTCTGGAATTAAATTCCTAATATGATATAATGTGATATATTATCATATTTAAAGGTAATTATAACCTTTAAGCCCATTAAAAATCAATTTAGAAGGCAATCTCACAAAAACGTGCTTTAAGGTGTTTTAGTGCACATTTTTGTGTCACAGGGTGTTCCTGAGCTTAGTTCTCCTTGAGAACGGTTTTGTTGTGTTTCTTACTTCATTATAATACTTAGGAATCCACTCTGGATCCTATTTGAGGTCATACAATCTTTATGGTGCTTTAAAGCACATTTTTGGCTTTACCGATCTTAAGACGTGTTTTGCCTTGTTGAGATCTTTTAGATTGTTCCCCAATAGTGTTTAGATGTTTATTAATCATCTTAGATCATTAATAGATCATTTAATTAAGTTTTAAAGGTTAGGGGTATTTCAGAATGTATAGAGACATAAGATTTAAGAAGCAGATATATAAAAGAGAATATGGTCAACACTAATTATTAGAATAATAAATGGAAGGAAAAAAATAAGTGTAAAAAATACTGTTCAAAGTATTACCCGAAAAGCATGCCATTAAACAAATATATACTGAATTATCATTTTAGGGCTTAAGAGATTCCATTTTGAGAATATATATATATATATATAATATATATAGTGTGGAATGCCAATACTGAGTGATGTATACAAAAGCTTCAAAATGTAAGGATACTACCTTGGACAAAGATGAAGACTTAAAAAAAGAAGGTAAACTATTTGGAGGGCAACTCTCCTTTGGCATGTAACAGAAAGTATATTATTTATAAGAACAAGCCGTGGGAATTTATGACCAATACATGCCAATAGGAGAGTTGCCATCTGACTAGTTTGCTTTGGTTTTGCCTTGTTTGGGTGAATTTTTCTTGGTTTCACAAGAACTTGTCCAAGGTTCTTATATACTTGTCTGCCTGTATGGCATCTCAGGCATGGAATAAGCTGAATATGCTATTACAGGTATATGCCGCTGGTCATAGGTTATGCCGTGGGATATCCTTTACCCTGCTTTAGACCTTTCCAGCATCTGCTCTCAAGCATATCAAACAGTAAATGAGAACTGAAGAGAATTCCTTATGACATCTTAGAATGTACTATGTACTATTCATTATGGCTTCCATACCCGGTTGTTTTCTCTGGGTCTACCTTAATTTCACTTCAAATCTCAAACGACAAGGACAACAGAAGGCTCAGTTGAGCATCTTTTTCTAAGGAAAGACTTTGATCTTCAAACAACCTTCCCACAACCCCATTTCAGCTTTTCTTGCTACAATATTCGCAGATTCAGTTCTGAAAGCTACTTATCATAATAATGACGATAAACGAAATAGACTTTCCCAGCTGTGTAAGTCGAATAATTCCCTTGGGAGGACTCAAGAAAAGATCAAATGTTATGTTAGATTTAAACAAAGTGTTGTTATTCACATGTTTAATCCTTCCTTATTGAGACACAGGTTCCATCCTGAAGGGAAAAACTAGAATCAAAGACAATGACTTTAATTATAGAGCAGTACTACATTTTTTTAATGTATGCACTGCACTGCACCCTGTAGGTAAAAAGAAAAAAGTCTGGAAACTCATTCACATCTATTTTTGTCCAGATGACTGGAGGATCCTTTCAGAATAAATCAACCTCCTTATTCAAGAACACATGATCGATCATCTACTGTGATTTTTCACTTTTAAATCGAGCTCTGAGCATCTTCAATCCAACATACCTGCAGTATGTTCGATCAATCAAATCATGAAAATACAACACTAAAATCAGAATGCTGCTCTAAATAATTGTTAGTATCGATCGGATTTAAATAGTTTCAGCAGAGAAACATCAATAATCAAACAAGTAGAGAAGCTACCTTCCAAGCATCATAACAGTGGCTTGAGGATTAGTCCCAGGAGAAGTAAGAAACGTAGAACTATCCACCACTCTGAGCCCAACAACACCATTAACCCTGTATTCCCGATCAACTACTCTCCCAATTTGGCACCCACCATGATAATGCCACAAGGTCATGACTTTATCCTTGCAGTACTGTTCCGGAGAGCTGGACGAGTTCCCGCGTAGGGGCAAGAGGTTGACGGGTACCTGAGCAGTCATGTTCAGTAGGCTCTGAGGCGTGGAGCCTTCCGGTTTGAACCTAGAGAAGGCCTTTGAACCCATGAGTTTCAAAACTGCACGGACACCCCGTGCACACCGTTTCAAATCCTGTGGCTCCTTAAAGTAGTTGAAGGTAACAGCTGGTGTCTCGTCGGGATCCCTGCTCTTGAGTTCCAGATGGCCTGAAGAGAGCGGGCCGATGATTTTCTCGAAGATGAAACCTCCCTGGAATGGTTGTGCACCGAGGCTATCGAGCGACGAGGTTGAGTTGGAATGATCTGCAGCGGCGCCCGATTCTTGTGTGCTAATTTGGGGCTAATCAATTAAGTTAAAAAGTTTTTTTTAAGTGATTATTCAATCAACAGTGGTAATTATTTAATTGAATGCAAGATAACGGGAGAATTGAAAGTTTCAACACCTTTGGCATAGACAGGTACGTTTTGAGGTATACAGAAGTTGCCTGGGAGCTATATCTCAGCCCGCTACTAGCCTCGATGTAATTTCCGAAGGGGGTGATTCCGACGACCGGTATGAGTGAAATCTCTACCGGCACTGGAGATGGCACGGTCACTGCAGTCATCGGGTTATCCGCCATTCCTTGTCCAACATTGGGCTGGTCGAGATAAACACTGATATTATGGGCCTGTAGATGAGCTTTTGGGCCTATCCCACTTAACATCATGAGCTGTGGGCTTCCAATTGCTCCCGCTGAGAGGATGATCTCATTATTGGGGCCTTGGTGTAGATAGGCCGTATGTGTGCCTCCTTCGGCGTCCTTGAATGTCACACCATTTGCCCGCAACCTTCCTGGAGAAATAATGTTGTGCTGTTAGATATGTAGGGATGTCCAATATATCGCTCATCCGTCCATCCATCACCCGTTTATTCTTCATCCGTCATCCATCCATCCTCATTCACGGGTGATTTGGATGGATCGGGTGATAATCGTTTCTATATCATAAACAATAACTTTTATAATAGTAATGAATATAAATTATCTTTGTATTGCTAAAGATAAAATTTCTTTGTTAAGAAATTTTACTCAAAATTTTGTGTTGTATGAGAGAGACAACAAAAATGGAACATATTTTTAGTTTTCTAAAATAAATTCTATAAAATTTGTTTAGTTACTTGAAATAAAACAAGGTATAACTTCAAACGGATGACGAGTCGGGTGATAAACAGATGACGGATCAGGTGACAGATGAAAAAACTTCATCCGTCACCCGACCCGATCCGTCACTCGATCATCCGTCGCCTGATCCATCATCCATATACTCCCTCCGTCCCAGGTTGACTGTCCATTTTACTATTTGGATGTATCGTTTGACTTCAATATTTAACCTGTAAGATAATATATTTTTATAAATCTATGTTTTACAATAGAATCCTTATGTGAAAAACTATATATTATACAATTTAATTTTTAAAAATTATTTTATCTTATATGTTTAATACTCCCTCCGTCCCATTCACTTTGTCCCCTTTACTATTTGAGCTTGTCGTTTGACTTCAATATTTAACATGTAAGATAATATTTTTATAAATTTTTTTTTATAATAGAATCTTTATGTGAAAAACTATATATTGTAAAAATTATTTTTTAAAAATTATTTTATCTTATATATTTAATATTGAAGTGGAAAAGCGTGCCAAAAAGCAAATGAGACACTTATGACGGGACGGAGGTAGTATTGAAGTGGAAAAACGTGCCAAAAAGCAAACATGACACTTATGACGGGACGGAGGTAGTATTTAAGTTTTTCATCCGTTCCCGGATCAGGTTAACGGATATCCCTTAAAATTGTCATCCCTACCTAACTAGGTGTAACTACCAGACTGTTTAAAGTTTTCGTCGTATTTTATTGAATAAGAGATAAATATGGTGCTGATGAATTCATATCATACCAGTAATGGTTTTCTGGAAGAGGATCCGCTGGACAGTTGCATGCAATAGAACTGTGAGCTTGGTGGGGTCTCCATGCTTCAAGAGGTCCGCAGCGGAATGCCGGTGGCCTTGACTGTCGAAAATAGTGCCGGCAACTTTGGTCCCAATGAGATGTTCGTAGGAGAAGCCGTTGTAAGGCGTTATCCCGATCTCGAGGAGGGCATTCCTGATGCCTGATTGCCACTGCTTGACCCGAGGCTTGAAAACTAGCTCATCTTCTGCCAAACGGTACGACTCATCAACCAGTGATTCGTCTAATTGTGCAGCTCTTACAAACCCCGTTTCTGCATTTTTAACCGATTCAGATAATTAAGATGATCAAGTAAATTAAGAGTGGAACAAAAATTAATTTTTATGTATGAAACTGTACGTAGAGCTCTTCTAATTTAAGGGATTAATAGTGAGAATTAATTGACATAAATATTACTGTTTCGAAGTTTACTCTAAGCACATGAGTTTAAAAGAAAAGAGTGAACGAATAGGTATCGGCAGTCGAGAGAGGCTGGGCACTCTAGCAAAACAATAATTCAACTAAAACAAGATTAATGAAAGTCTATATGTATATAGATTAGTACCACACCTGCCCTGCTGTAGAGTCCTGCGTTAATGCAACTACCGCCTCCGAGTACACGAGCACGGGCATTGAAGACGCCATCCTCTGAGACGAAAGGCTGGGAAGGAGAAGAGGGAGAGAAATCCGCGAGTGCAAGACCGAAGGCACGCAAGTGGGTTATGTTAGGGTTGCCGTAGGGAGATCCACCGCGCTCTAGTAACAGGACGTTGTAGTGCCGGGAAAGTGTGGCAGCCAAGGGGCATCCCGCGGTGCCACCGCCAATGATGATGTAGTCGTAGTATGATGTGGCCAGTGATGTGGTTCCCTCGTGAACGAAACTGTAGCTTTGCTCTGACGCACATGCAAGAGAGAGTCGTTTGATGCGTACATTAGTAACAAAGAAACGTGACAGGATAAGACAAATAGATCATACGACCGGTTTGTACGATATTTATGTTCAACCTCGAACAATCTTCACAATTAATTTGAACAAACATCTTATAAAGTTGAACAATCTTTATACTAACATGTGTAATCTTTCCATCAATATAAACAATCAATACCAAAATTTGAACTACCTTTGAATTTAAAATGAACAGTTATATGATGCTCACTGTACAACCGATTGTACAATAGTATTTACCCATCAAGATGACCGCAGTTTATGGAAGGATGAATTAAGGATATATAAATACCTGCAGCTGTTGGAGAGGCGCTGTGGCCGTGGAAGGAAAGGAAGATGAAAGTGGCAAGGGCAACAAAGGAAGTTGTACAGCTCCCGCTTGGAAGTTGAAAATGGTCCATTGCTCGATTCTGCGCTAATGCTTAATCGTAGGAAACTGATTATTTATAGCTGTTATCGCTGATTTTTTATACTATTTTTTTACAGCTAATAATGTATACGCACTATCACAAAAAATATGGATAATGACATTTTCTTTAACCCCACCTAATAAAGTGTAGTAAATTTTTTAATATAACCATTCTATTTAGTACACTTGTTTGTATAGAACTATATAATAAGAGCTTATGCTAAATATAGGTACAAGTATGTATATATATAATACAAAGATTTATAATATCTCTACATCTATTATGAACACACTTACAAGTATAGAAGGCAATGAATGTCCTTTGTGTTCCATTTGATCTATTATACAAAACATCAAAGATATTTAATTGTAGTTACATAAAAGAAGGGTTTGAGAAGGTTTCAAGAGTTATAAATTTGAAGGGTCTAAGATAGATCAAAAGACATTTGGTTACAAATTAACTTAATAGATTGATTTACAACACCCCTTAGATGTACATCCTACAATACCGTACATTAAAAACTTTGACAGGAAAAAATCTCATTTGGACAAAAACCATAATCAAAGAAAATGGTACAGTTTAAAATATTTCTCGCCCGCCAATTTAACAAAATATCTCTTCGATGTCGCATACCAATATCACGAATAAACTTTTAAAAACTCTTGTAGGCAGTGACTTGGTAAGTAAATCAACTAGATTTTCATCGGACTGAATCTTTCGAGCATCAAGAATACCCTTAGTCTGAAGGTGATGAGTTGAGAAGAATTTTGGTGATATATGCTTGGTTGATTGCCTCTAATGTATCTTTTCCTTATTTGTGCAATGCATACAACATCATCTTAATATGTCAACATTGGTTTCTCTAGATCTAACTGAAGACCACAAGAACTAAAAATATGATTGATAACTGATTTGAGCCACACACATTTTCTTCCTGTTTTTTTTATATAGTTATCAATTTGGCTTGATTTGATGAAGTTGCCACTAGTCTGTTTTGTTGAACGTCAAGAAATGGCAGTTCCACCTTAGGTGAAAATATATCTTGATTGTGATATGGCCTTAAATAGATCAGATAAATAATCTGCATCTGAAAAAACAACTAGCTTTGCATCCTCGTGCATTTTACACCTTTAATAAAATAAACCCGACGTGTACCACACAAGTTGCGTAGGACATGTTTTACTTCATTCTCGTTTCTATGCGTTGACCTTGTGTTGTAATGGATTGTTTTAAGGGGAATAGGGATGCATTGTAGATGGTGATGGTTGCCTATGTAGGTACTATTGCAGGGGATATTTGGTAGAGTTTTATGCGATACAACTAAGTATACAGCCATAACCACCTACTAAGAAAACCCCCAAGCTAAACACTCAGTGGAAAAAGGATAGCTATACCCATAGCCAAGAAATTACGAAGAATAATGAACAAAGTCGATCGATGCCGCAAAAACAAGGGATTCACACCTGCACCGTGACATGACCGGATACCGTATATTTATAGAACACTAAATCCCATGACGCAAGCCCAACCAACAGCACAGGCAAAATCAGTTCATATATAGTCAAAACACCGTCATCACATCCTCTAAATTGCTATACAGCATACAAATAGGCATGTGGAGATGGGGAACTGATTCCAACACGGCTTCATTCATTGCAAAACGTCCACTTTTGAAACAATATTGATGTCCTTACAGCCAAATATCTGGTCAGTCCTTGCGATTCCACACCCCGTAGCTAGTAAAATGTTGACACTCACATTTTCTTCTTAGTGTTATCGATTTAAGTTTTTTATAAGTGGCTGAAAGTTCATGAGAGAATATGATAGTGGGTAAATTTTGAACTCAAAACCTTTGGTTCTAGGATATCACTCCATTACCGACCAAGTTATAGGGGCTTGGCAAACTTCCCATGGGTTGTTTGGTTATTGGAATGTTAATTCCTAGAATAAGATTTGTAGAATGGAATTATAAGAATAGAATATGACCTTATTTGGTTGTTATGATGTGAATACTTTGAATTCGATGTTTCTTTTGTTTGGTTGGCAGAATAATGATAGGAATAGATTTGAAATAAAGTATACAGTTACGAATCTATCATTGATAAGTAACATATTATTATTATTTGTTGTATGGTAAACTATAATATTTAATTATATATATTAACTTGTAAATATGTAAAAAAATTATTACAAAATAATTAATAAATTTTACTTTTCATATCCTAAGAACCCAAAAAATAAGTTAATAAATTGTTTATAAAAAATTCTACCATTTAAATTTTCTAGATAATATTAAATTGATACTAAGAATATAAACTTGTAATTATTGAGTTTATAGAACATAAAAGAAACATTATACTGGCATGTAATATGAATGTGATTAATATAATTAAAGCAAAATTGTATATGTTAATATAATTATTTTTTTATTTCTTGGCATATCTAGTATTAAATGTTAATTTAAAATTTAAAATTTAAAGTTTCATTAAGTAATATTTAATTTAATAGAATATATTTAACTAAAAATGTAAGTCTAAAATAAAATAAAACAATTTCACTAACAATTGAACAATATATAATATATAAATAGTAAGTGAAAGCTATACACATATATATATTCGCTTCTAGTCAGTTATTTTATTATTAGTAAGAATTATTTATTTAATTTCAATAGTATTATTTATTCCATTCAAAATTAAAATAACCTTAATTTTAAGTATTAATATATTTGAGTTTTTATATTAAGTAACAATATATAATACATTATATTTTATTTAATATATATAACATCTAATATATTTGCTCATAAAAAATGGTTTATTTCTTTTTTTATAAAAAAATAATTGATTTATAAATTAAAATGTATATATATTATAAATTAATTGTAACTAAATATTAATACAGAACAATAAATAATGACTATAATTGAATATTTACATATATTTGAACTTTATCAAGTATTTAGATAATTTGTTCACTCGTTTGGAATAGAAATACTAGTGTTTTAGCAGTGAATACTATTGCCAGTGAATTATCAGCAAATTGGAATAAGCTAAATTCCTGAAATTGGTTTACTCCATATCAAACATGGAAATAGCTACAATTCAAAGAATCGTAATATTATTCTCTGGTACCAAACGATCGATTTGTTGGTCATTGTGCTTACTGATTTATTTACCAAAATAGTATAAGTTATCTATTATTTGTTATTTGAAGCTTACTATCTACAGATTGTGATTGTTATCTACAACATGCTTACAGGTTTTCTACCGTTTAAAATATAATCCAAATTTGACATAAAAAATCTAACCCGCACCGAGTATAACTAACATTTCAAACTCAAACCTTCGTTACAAAAACTTAGTGCAACTTGTTAATCTTGAAACCGACAATATATAAAGTAAACATATTTAGAATAATTTATTATTTAATGCAAAATACAAAATTATTGTAAAATCTCTAACACAAACTCAATAAATGTTCGGAGTCAATGCCTCATAATGCCATGCTTTACTATCTTTAGGTTATACACTCAAATCTTACCAAAATTTTATACTTGTCAAATTTTTAAACCTAAAATATACATTTCCGAATTGGTTCCCATGTGTGTTGAAATTGGGTCACATTTGACAGGTTCTGAAATGCTAAGGTCCCATTCGGTAGCAGCATTAAAGATTAATGCCTAAATAAAGGTGCCTTTATTTTTGTGAAAAAAATATCACCTTTATGAAGTGGGTGTTCGGTAGGGGCATTTAACTTAAAACTGTCTTTATCAGGCAATATTCCCCAAACACCCTTATTCTACATTACTGTATATACTTGCTATATTTTAACGGAAATCAACACCCCTTCCTTACTCTGTCGACACTCTCACACCTTCCCCTTACCCTCCACTCTCCCTAACCTTCTACTATAGCAATGTCATCTGGTTCACGCAATGTAGGTCTACCATGTCTGTCTCTCTGGTTCATCCTTTTTGATCAAACTATAATTCCCTTGTACTACTCATCCTTTTTTTGTGACAGAGTTCAACCTCAGCTAACAGGGGAGGGGAACTAACACTAGATACATAAATTGCAGATGCAACGTGAGATGTATGCTATTTATTTCATACTTTAGATAACTTTGGTCGATTGTTCTTCAGGTGCAACCACTGTGATTTTTTGTGTGGTGGGACACAGTGAATAGACCTTCACCACCTACTGATCATACCAATATGTTGAGCATTACAACCAGGCTGTGAGATCAAGACTGGCTAGAGTAGAAAGGGTGACCAATGAGGCAAAAGCATCTATTGCTCAACTGTTAGCCGGTTAATGGGACACTGTCTAGGATAGTTATTTTACTGTTTGTGTTGTTCTGTTTCAAATTTATTTTCTGTTACATTAGGATCTGCAGAGTGGGTGGGGCGTAGTTTGTTTGTTGTTATTTCTGGGATTAGAAGGATGATTTCTGTTATTATGTAATTTGGGTTGGTTCTGTAACATACTTTTAATATTCTGCAATGCGCATGACTAGTTTGGTTATTATGAATACTGATTCGGTTGTTGTTATTGGTGTAGTACACTGAACTTAATTAATTTCACAACATAGCCAAAAGGAACTGCACACAATTAGTATGCATTCATTAACCCATTGTTCCAACCAAAAATGTTAAATCAAGTTATTACTACTAATATTGGTGGATGGAAGGGTGTGAAGCAATCAATGCGCCTTGCTACCTTTTGGGTTTCCCTCCACCTGATTTTGTGGGTCCAAATTTTGTTTAAAAAAGGTACTTCCAATGTTGGTGTATGTCCCAAGTAAACCCACATTCCTTTTCTGTTTTTAACTCCAAGCACAGACAACCTTTTCAACTTCTTCTCCCTTCAAATCGTCACTTGAAACAATGGATCCCAAACCCACAACACCAGCAGGAAGAAGGTTGTAGATGTAGAAACCAATCTCCTACTGAAAGGAGTTCATTGGTAACATACCACTGATCATACTAGATTCTTCTTTGCCCAATTCCCCTTCAGAATCCCAAAGAAATGTGACTCCATCCATGGTTTGAATGGCAGTTTCCAGTCCGATGATCTGACTTTTGAGGATGCACTCTTCACTCGTTATCATTACGGATACTACCGATCAGATTCACACCACCAGCGCAGGGGGGTACCAGACTGGTGTTTTTTTTTTTTTTTTTGCCCTCCACAGCAAGAAGAAGATGCCGGACATGGCAGCACCTTCAAGCAACAAGAAGGTCAAGAGGCTGGAAAAAAGTGCGGGAAAGTCTCTTAGACGTGGAATTGGTACCGAGTGCTACCTACATCGACGATGAGGAGTGGTAGTGTGCATGCAATGGCTCTGGGTGGAGGAACGAGGGGTTAATGTTGGTTGATTGTTTTTTCTGTCAATGTTATGTTTAGGTGTTGCTTTGGTTCTGAAATGCTAAGGTCCCATTCGGTAGCAGCATTAAAGATTAATGCCTAAATAAAGGTGCCTTTATTTTTGTGAAAAAAATATCACCTTTATGAAGTGGGTATTCGGTAGGGGCATTTAACTTAAAACTGTCTTTATCAGGCAATATTCCCCAAACACCCTTATTCTACATTACTGTATATACTTGCTATATTTTAACGGAAATCAACACCCCTTCCTTACTCTGTCGACACTCTCACACCTTCCCCTTACCCTCCACTCTCCCTAACCTTCTACTATAGCAATGTCATCTGGTTCACGCAATGTAGGTCTACCATGTCTGTCTCTCTGGTTCATCCTTTTGATCAAACTATAATTCTTGTACTAACTCATCCTTTTTTGTGACAGAGTTCAACCTCAGCTAACAGGGGAGGGGAACTGAACACTAGATACATAAATTGCAGATGCAACGTGAGATGTATGCTATTTATTTCATACATTGTAGATAACTTTGGTCGATTGTTCTTCAGGTGCAACCACTGTGATTTTTTTGTGTGGTGGGACACAGTGAATAGACCTTCACCACCTACTGATCATACCAATATTGCTGTTGAGCATTACAACCAGGCTGTGAGATCAAGACTGGCTAGAGTAGAAAGGGTGACCAATGAGGCAAAAGCATCTATTGCTCAACTGTTAGCCGGTTAATGGGAACACTGTCTAGGATAGTTATTTTACTGTATGTTGTTGTTCTGTTTCAAATTTATTTTCTGTTACATTAGGATCTGCAGAGTGGGTGGGGCGTAAGTTTGTTTGTTGTTATTTCTGGGATTAGAAGGATGATTCTGTTATTATGTAATTTGGTTGGTTCTGTAACATACTTTTAATATTCTGCAATGCGCATGACTAGTTTGGTTATTATGATATACTGATTCGGTTGTTGTTATTGGTGTAGTACACTGAACTTAATTAATTTCACAACATAGCCAAAAGGAACTGCACACACAATTAGTATTGCATTCAATTAACCCATTGTTCCAACCAAAAATGTTAAATCAAGTTATTACTACTAATATTGGTGGATGGAAAGGGTGTGAAGCAATCAATGCGCCTTGCTACCTTTTGGGTTTCCCTCCACCTGATTTTGTGGGTCCAAATTTTGTTTAAAAAAGGTACTTCCAATGTTGTGTGATATGTCCCAAGTAAACCCACATTCCTTTTGTCTGTTTTTAACTCCAAGCACAGACAACCTTTTCAACTTCTTCTCCCTTCAAATCGTCACTTGAAACAATGGATCCCAAACCCACAACACCCAGCAGGAAGAAGGTTGTAGATGTAGAAACCAATCCTCCTACTGAAAAGGAGTTCATTGGTAACATACCACTGATCATACTAGATTCTTCTTCGCCCAATTCCCCTTCAAAATCACCAAAGAAATGTGACTCCATCCATGGTTTGAATGGCAGTTTCCAGTCCGATGATCTGACTTTTGAGGATGCACTCTTCACTCGTTATCATTACGGATACTACCGATCAAGATTCACACCACCAGCGCAGGGGGGTACCAGACTGGTGTTTTTTTTTTTTGCCCTCCACAAGCAAGAAGAAGATGCCGGACAATGGCAGCACCTTCAAGCAACAAGAAGGTCAAGAGGCTGGAAAAGAAGTGCGGGAAAGTCTCTTAGACGAGGAATTGGTACAGAGTGCTACCTACATCGACGATGAGGAGTGGTAGTGTGCATGCAATGGGTCTGGGTGGAGGGAACGAGGGGTTTAATGTTGGTTGATTTGTTTTTTCTGTCAATGTTATGTTTAGGTGTTGCTTTTGGTTATCAGTTGGTGTGAATTTTGTTGGGTGTCACTTAGGGAAGCTTATGTAGGCCGGGAGGGCAGTAGTGGTGTGTTGAGGTTGGGTTGCATGCATAGGATGGTTTGTTTGTTGAGATGGATGGTGGTGGGTTATCCTTTAGATTTTAGTGACTCTTTTGATCTGGTGGTTGTAAAAAATGGTGGAAACATTTAACCAGACATTGCAAATGTATAATGTTTATGTGTTGTGAAAACTATTATGGTACTTAAATGTGGTGTGCTCTTCAATAGCCTTAAGATTCGATTACATTTTCAAATACACATGTCTTTGATCTTACCAAAAAACACTACATGACTGAACTCTCACATATGATACTACTAGTATCATAACTTTACAATCTGTGTTCATCTGTTCCAAACAACTGAAATAGATTTTGTCTAAGTTCTACCACTTCTTATGGCCACGTGCAATTCTCTAGTTAGTCTCTGTTTCAGCTGGATCATATCTTGTGAACCATTGTCTGTTGGTGTATTGGTCCTAGCATTGTAAGCATTCTCGACATCAACAGCTTCATCTTCATATGGTATGAAAGTGGGTGCTGCTTCTATGAGAGTGAAGCAAGGGTCCCCATGTTGACTTAGTCTGATGAAGTTATGTAAGGTAAAGCATGCATTGACAATCTTGATCTGCTTGATCAACGGATAGCTAGGTATCTTCCTTATAATTTGTCATCGTGCTTTAGCTACTCCAAAGCACCTTTCTATAGTTGACCTTAATGATGAATGGACCTTATTAAACATTTATTTGGCCCCTCTTGGGTTCTCTACTCTAAATTCAGATTGATGATACCGTACTTTTGTGTGCGGTGTCATCATCCCTTCCTGATTGAGGTAACCTTTGTCATCCAGGTAGTATTTTCCTATACAACCAGCATATTGTCATTCAGATAGCATAACATTTTTTGTGTTAATACAAGACACGATTGTCCTACCATTGGGTGGGGTTGGATATGATAGTGATTGATCAGTTAGACCATTTATCTCTTCCAGCAGCATAACCGTCTTGCCCTTACTGCCTTTAGACTTCTTCTTGCATAGAGCAGTGTCACGTACAGGTTTCAATTTTTCCCTCCTTCCACCGTGGGGTACTCCACCACTGGTCACCTCCATTAACTCATCCCATTCGGGTGGCTTAGAGATTCCATGTTCAACATTATGGGATTGGGTGACAATATGCACAGAAGGGGACAAGTTTTCAATGTTGTCAATGGGTTAGGTGTGGTAGGCTTGACTATCAGCATGTGGTTGCTCGGTTCACATCAGTCCCAAAGTCAAATATAGGGCTTGTGTTATCCCCCATACTACCATGCATCTGATTACCAGCTGATATGTCCATGGACTGACCGACATTTACGTCAGAATATGTTATTTCAACAGAGGGAATAATATTGTTAATCATATCCTCATCACAGATGGTAGGATCAACAGGAGTACTATAACACTGTTCAGGTATGCTCCCACCTGGTGTCTGCCTAAGATCACCAGTGGCATACCCCTGGCCCTAGATTAATTCCATATCATCAACTAGATATGCTGGCCACTTAGAGTTGACCATCTTTGCAATTTGTTCATCCTCCTACATATTGCAGTTTTAACCATCAACAACAGACAATTTATAAACTACTTCATCATATAGATGTGATACTGAAAATTTAAAACATGCATTACGTAGGACAGTTCACCTTTGCCCTCTCCGCAATCCATTCAGGTGGGTAAGTGATTGTCTGAGTGTCATGGTCCCAGCCCAAACCACTCTTTTTGTGGGTCAGCTCCTTCCATTTTCTCCACCCAGTCTTAAGGGTCCCACCCTTGTTCTTGCACTGCTCCTTGTCCACTGGAGGCAGTCCTTCCCTTTTATTGTTAAACTTGTCTGTTATGGGCACCCACTTGTGTGTCACCCCAACCACACTACCAGCCCTCCCTAGCTGTAATCTTGCTTCCTCTACCAATATTGATATAAGAATTTCAACTTCACCACTGGTCCAGTCCTGTTTTGATTTCCTAACATTTCCTTCTTAAGTTGCCTTCCCTTTCCCTTTATCCTCTCTACCGTCCTTAACTATCTTTGTTATGTATCTATATATTAACTAGTCAATTTCAATTGCTACATACAATTTGACCCTATAGTTTAAACTATTGACAAAGTGCCCTTCAAACAAACATCAGATATGTATTCAATAGTTCAACATGTTTTGAACTTACCTCTGTAAAATGCCTGGTTTATGCTCTTCAGTTGCAAAGGCTTCAACACACAGTGTAGCAGGGGGAACTACATATGCGTTACAACATGAATTAGATTCGATAGAGGGAACTACAAAATGAATAGTAATTAAACGAGTTCAAACAGTGACAACACTTACGAATGCAACTCCAATTGTGCTGGAGGTCTGATATGAACAATGCGTATATGTATTTGTGGCTTACGAGATGGTAGCAGTAAATGAGGATGTTAGTTGTAGTTATTGCAATTCAAGGCAGTAGTTACCAATCAACTCAGTTCAGAAAAGCAAGATGCAGAGGGAGTAATGGTGGTTTTGAAATACGGGAGAAGAAGGAGAGAATGGGGGAAGAGGGATAGTGAGAGGGTTGGTGACTTGTCAAAGGATAATCTGTGTAAATTGTGAAAAAGGACAAAGGGTAAACTTGTACTTTGAATAGGGTCAGAAAATCCCAAAAGCACCTTAATGTCCCAAAAGCAACAAAACCAACATTTATCATAAAGACCTTTTGAGCATTTATTAAACCTTTATCTTGCTGCTTTTTGGAAAAATAAAACTACTTTTTGGGGAAAAGCAGCATAAAGGTCGTAAACGAACGGGACCTAAAGTGAAAAAGTACCAATATGAGATTGGTTTACCACAAACAACCAATAAGCTACCAAATTAAAAGTATACGTTATCCCGCTTAGAAGGATCAAAGTTGCCCTCTTCTCCAGGGAAACTATATAACCTAGTATTATATAAATATTCCTTCAAATTCAAAATATCTATCATTTTAGAGATGAATATTTGGAGATAGTATTTGTTTGTTGTTATAAAATTGAGATAATAAGAAAGCATAGAAAACAAGGAAGGAGAAAATAAGCACACCCTTTACATTCCATTATATGATCTCATATAGTACATAATCTTATCTTTTATCCAAATTTTGAGTGACCTGTTACTATGGTAAGAATATAAAACATCAAAGATCTCTAACAGTTATATAAACGAAGAGTCCGAGGAGGTTTTGGAAGTTACACAGATGAAGGGTCTAATGTAGACCAAAAGACATGTGGACCAATATCCACTAAATATAGTGATTTACAACACCCCTTGGATGTGCATCATATTATACCGTCTCATTCAAAACCTTGTTAGGAAAAACCCATTGAGACAAAAACCATGGTCAAGAAAAATAGTACAGTTTCCTATGTCTTCTCTCCCCCTACAAAATGTCTCATGTATGCCCAATACAAATATCATGGACAAGCTTCATCATATTTTCATTGAACCATGATGTGAGTAATGTCCACCATAAATATTATAGTACTCCTCTTCATACGAAAATCTCGTGATATGTTGCCTTATTAACATCTTGCTTGGAAAAACTTCGTGGGACAAAAAACAAAGCTAAGGAGAAAATCATAACCTCATAAAGATTATCTCCTATACCAGTATTCATTCCAAATATATGTCAAAAACCATCTATCATCTTAACGTTAACGAGGAGGGAGAACAATGGTGAAATATGCTTACTTAAAATCATTGTTTTACCCAATGGTAAGTCTTATATGATCATCAAATTATTCATAAGTATAACATATATAGTGGATTCTTCACTTGAGCCACACACATTTCTTTTTTCTATCATATCAAGGATGATAAATTTGTGTGATCAACCAATCTTGCTCTCAAGCTCTACTTGATATCCATATAAGAGAAGTATCTATACAAACCTTTTATTATTCATGTACTTTAACATAACTTTACACAACTTATACACATGCGCTTAGTGCAAATAAATAAAGCACTCTCAAGTATTTTAACTATATATTCACATATATATGTCCTCTTAGTGACTTACATCATACCCTTGGCTCATTTGATACATCGATCTACAAGATTTTATGAGCTGTGATTTTATACCATCCAATTGTGGTTTAGATGATCCTTCTAAGTCACCATTGATCATATCCAAAAACAAAAGGCCTTTAAAGAAAATCATTCTCAAGATTTTCTTCGAATAATATTTTTCGGAAATTCGCATGTTCACATTATGCATATTTAGTTTTACGCTCTCCTTGATAGTTTAGATCATTTCAAGAGATACACATAAATAACATGGAAACTATTTATCATTAACTTCTTTTGATACCTGAACTGTATTATAATATTGAATTTATATCATTATTGAATATTTTAGATCACAAAATTCATTTTAAAAAAATTAATTTAATGATGTTAAGTGAGTATAATATTATATTATACTTTTGACTTTGACACAATACATCGATCTACAAGATTTTATGAGCTGTGATTTTATACCATCCGATTATGGTTTAGATGGTCCTTCCAAGTCACCATTAATCATATCCAAAAACAAAAGGCCTTTAGAAAAAATCTTAGAATAATATTTTCACGAGTTCGCATGTTTACATTATCCATATTTACACTCTCTTTGAGAGTTCAGATCATTTCAAAGGATACACATGAATAACATGGTAATTATTTATCATCAACTTCTTTCGAAACCTGAACTGTATTGTAATATTGAATTTATATCATTATTGAAAATTTTAGATCACCAAATTCATTTAAAAAATAATTTAATGATGTGAAGTGAGTATAATATTATATTATACATTTGAGTTTGGCACAAAATCTCCTCAGCCACAGGCCCACAGTCATCCAAACTCGAGGGCGTTGCTGATATGAAGAACCGGTAGGATCTTTGTTTGGAGCCGATGTGGTTAATTTTTTATGCTAGTATGGTGCAATCGATGTTATATCTTATTCAAGTTCAAACAATATTTTATTAATGGAAAATTCCCCACGATTTGAGTTTGTAATTCATGATATACTCATTTTTGGAAAGTTGTCCTTATTATGCCACGATTTGATTATTAAATTCATAAAATGTCACTGTCCGGTAACGGATGTTAAATTCACCGTTAACCTTCTCTGGACAATGACCAAAATAAGGAAATTTTTAATTTTAATTTTTTAATTTTTTTATAGTTTAATAAAAAAAATTAATGGCGCTGGTTTGACTATGCAACGGCTATTTTTTTAAACAACTTTAAAAGTACACAGAATACCCTTGTTTGGTTTTATAGTTTACAATATGCAACTATATAAATTTAGTAGTTTACATTATGTCACTGTTTGAGTTTTGATGTTCACAAAATATCCCTGTATTAAACTTGAAGTGGATATAATGGTTATTGTTATTGGGTCTGCGAAATAAGAAGATGGTAAAGAAGGAATTTAGGATAATTGTCATACCTGTAACACCAAGAAATTTGAGTATTCACGATTTGAGGAGCTTGAAACTAATTGCCGAGGCTTTGTATCTGGTAACATCTTCTTTTGTTAACATTAGTTGAACTTATTATTGAAAGAACAACATAATTTTAGATGGACATGTTCTCTACATCTTGATGTCTCGTGATATTATTGACTCCTTACTATGCACAATGATTTAGCGAAATGTAACTTGCAATAAAACCAAGTGTTTCCATTTCATCATCCTGAGGCGTTTTCTGTCTGTAATCTTTCTACAGCTTCATTGTATCATTCTCAAATAATGCTCCTGATATTGAAAGGGATAGCATGGTTGTGCAACAGTTCCTGACCAACATGGAATCTGTCTTTAGAGTGCATCCTCTTTGGTATGGTTGCTCTGAAGAAGAGGTTGAAAGTGCTGGAGACGTGAGTCAATTCTCATGTGTCCTAAACACACTTTTTCTCTGCTCATTTTGCCAAAGTGAATCTTTATGATTTACTTATTTTTGTTTTCATTATTGCAAATGGACTTATTCTGAGGTACTTGGTTTCTCAAGGGATAGTTCTCGTGTCTTTTAACACTAATAATGAACATGTATGCTCTTATTCAGTGCTTTGTGTAGCTACATGACCTTATAATTCATTTTTACTGACAGGAACTAGAGAATTATGTCTTGACAAATTTATTTAGCCGTGTTTTTGTCACTGCCTGAAGATATTAAGGTGGATGAGCAGCTCTAAGAAGAGATGGCTTTAGTTCATCAGGAAAAATATGGGCATTTTGTGAACATCAACACTCAAACAGTGACATATTGTAAAGTATTAAACTGAAATAGTGGCATATTATAAACTATAAAACCAAACAGGGTATTTTGTGAACTTTTAAAGTTGTTTAAGAAAAATAGTCGTTGCACAGTCGAACCAGCGCCATTAAAAGTTTTTTAAAAAAATATTCAAATTTTTTGTTAGGGGCATTTTGGTCATTGTCCAGAGAGGGTTAACGGTGAATTTAACATACGTTGCCGGGCAGTGGCATTTTATGAATTTAAAACTCAAATCGTGATATATTATAAACAACTTTCCAAAAAGGGTATATCGTAAATTATAAACTCAAATCGTGATATATTGTGAATTTTACCCTTTATTAAATGAACTTATCAAATATACAATTATGGAAAAAATTGATAGTACACTTTATTATTAAACCGTTAATTAAATTATCGTCAAAAGATTGTAAACAACTGCAACATATTTAGCAGACTTATCCAAATTGTAATAAAAATTAGTTATATAAGAACTACATGTAAAATATATGAGTTTCAATTTTTCACATATAAAAAATGTTGTGCCAAGTATTTTTAATATGTATATTAATATTTGGGAAAATTCACGAGATACCCCTATTTTCTTTCGTAATTCACAATATACCCCTGTGATTTTAGTAATTTAACTTTAAACATGATTAAATGTTGTCCAAAATTGATGAAACTTTACATGGACGATGCAAAAGTGTTATATTTTGGTCCAATATCAAATTTGAAGTTTTTTAAGCTCACATGTGACCTGTGGGACCCAATGAACAGTCACATATTCATTGGGTCCCACAAGTTACATGTGAGTTTAAAAAACTTCAAATTTGATATTGGACCAAAATATAACACTTTAGCATCGTTCATGTAAAGTTTCATCAATTTTGGACAACATTTAAGCATGTTTAAAGTTGAATTACTAAAATCACAGGGATATATTGTGAATTACGAAAGAAAACAGGGGTATCTCGTGAATTTTCCCTTAATATTTTGTGTCTGCAAACCGGGCCGTTAAAATGAGAAGGTGGATTGGAGAATTTAAACACAGGACTATTGATCCGCTGCCCATCCACCACGAACTTGGATATCCGAGTTTAGACAATCGTTAATTCGGGTGTACGGCACGTCCGTGCATAATATGGTGCGGTCGTCTGATATGGCAGTCTCAAGCTGTTGACTGGATTTGAAATACCCCAAACCTTGATATGTTGTTTAAATGTTAAAAAATGGTATTTAAAGGCTAAAAAATGCCTTAGAAACATCAGTGGACAATTTAAACCGTAGTAAAACACAATAAAGCACTAAGACACAGCTTGAGCAAAAACATGCTCTAAGCTTGGAGTGAACTTGGTTGAGACCCAAAGGACCTACCAAGACTTGGTAATATTCAATTATGATTTAATAAGGCTAATTAAGTTCTTAGGAAACTCTGGTAGACAGTTAAACCAAACAAAACACAAGAAAATACCTTAAAGTCAATAAGAGCAAAAATGTGCTCTAAGCTTGGGAAAAATTTGTATAAGACCTAAAGGTCATACCTATACCTTATAAATATGTTAATGAACATATTAAATCAATTACCAAAGAAAACCAAGCTTGAAAACAAGTTAAAACACAAAATGTGCTTTAAGGAGCCTTAAAGCACATTTTTGAAAAATTGTCTTGTAAATGAGTTTTGAATGGCTAAATGTCCATCATTACTCTTTAATTAACATGTGTACTACTTATTATCACATTTGGAGGTCTAAATCAATGGGAAATCAAAAATTTCACAACTATGTGTCTTGTTTTTGTGAATAGTAACCAAAATATGCAAATTTATAACATAAGTCAATATAAGTAAGTTAATTGGTCAACAAAGACTATTATACCCCTAGGTAGAGATGGGGGCCGGTTTTTATTATGGTGAGTCACCAACATGTAAAAGAAATCAATTAAGGAAAGGAAGGAAAAGTAAGTAAAAGAAGAAAGCTACTTTATAAGGTAAATATCTTGTAAAAGCAACACCTCATTTCATTTCTCCCTTCCTTCTTCATTTCACACGTTCTCCAACCTCTCTTCTCCCTTCTCATTCTCGGTTTGCTACAGCACCACTCACACCACCATCTTCAATCTCTTATATCTTCTAGCTCCATATACCAAATCAAATTCTAAGACCATATTTGTCTTAGTTAGGCCAAGCTCTACACTTCTCTCTTTTTAAATCTTCAAGAACTCCATTCCGGTGCCATGAAGATTCACCATTGTTGGAGCTTGAGCTCACCTTCTCATGCCTTGACATTCTCCTTTGCTTCAAGGTAAGGAAAGTCAAAGAAAAACTTTATTTCCTTTTTTTTTCATAAGTGACCGAAATCACCTTCTTCATGGTGTTTTCTTTTGCTTTGTTTTAGCTTCATTCCAAACATTCAAGGGCTTGGTGGAAACCTCTCTTGTCACATATTCAAGTTCTCTTTCAAATTCTAAGGTAAACTTCTATTTTAAGTGTTTAGAACACTTATGTAAATTTAGGGTTATATGTGAGTTTAAGTATGAAACTTAATGCTCATTGCCCTTATGTGGGTATTGATAAGAAAGTTGACAAGTGATCAAACTCCTTGCTGATTTTCGGTTTAAGGAAACAAGAAAGAAGTTTGAGAGGAAAAGAGGTAAACAAACTATCTCAATGTAGTTTAAATGCCTTAGGAAAAATGAGCTTGATTTGCTTGATAAAATACCTAAGGAGCCAATGGTGAATGACCTAGTAAAATGCTCTCAAGGAAACTATTAAAGGGCATATGTGTTGTTGTACGTAATTGCAGGTCAAAGGCATTATTTATGTGGAAATTCAGTGTTTAAGGTTTATGCAATTTAAGGGCCTAAGAGCCATGTTATTTAAGGGCCTAAGTGCCAAGCAATTTAAGTTTATGCACTATATTGTGATGTAGTGTGAATTTGGTGAAGTGTTGTGTGTGAGAAAGTTCTTGATGGACTTAGGTGTTCTTGAATGAAATAAGGTAAAAACCTAAGTGTTTGGATGTGAGAATATACAAGAGAAGCTATGGCAAAATTTGGAAAATGTATAAGAAGTTCTAAGTGTTTTAAATGAGTTTTGGTGAACTAGGAAGTGTTAAAAATGAACAAGTGCTTTACTAGGGAAGAAAGCATGTATTAAGGTGATTTAGAGTATTACAAGGATTTAGGTATTATCTTGGAAGTTCTAGGAATTCAATGAGTGTTTTTGAGGATGTATTAAAGTCTTGGAGAAGTTTGTTTAATGTTTAGGAATGTTGATGTACAAGGAGGAAATGATGTTTAGGTAAGATGTGAAAAAGGATATTTAGTTAGTAATTAAAGATGTTTGAGAGATGATGTTATGATGGTAAGGAAACATTTTTGGCATAGTGGTTATCATAATTATGAAACACCACTTGGAGAAACTAAGGAGAAAACAATATAAGTGTTAGGAATTTTGGTAAGAAAAGAGTATGTGTTAAGGGAGTTATAAAATGAGTTTTATGGATGTTATATGAAGGGTTAAATGTGCCAAATGATGTTAGAACACATTAGGAGGCTTGAGAAAAAGTTGGGAAGAAGTTTGACAAGTTTTGGACAAGTTCTGATGTTGTCCGACCCAGTGGTCCGACCCAGGGTGGGTCGGACAGCCCTGTTAATTCACCCGTTGATGTTTCTGGAATGGTCCGACCCATAGGTCTTGGGTCGGACATGGGTCGGACAGGTGGATTTGAAAGACATAAAAGTTTCTGGAACGGTCCGACCCAGTTGTGGGTCGGACGGTGGGTCGGACGGCCCAAAACATGTAAAAAAAACAAACTAAGTGTGGTTTAAGTAGTAAACCCTAGTGAGTTATAATGACAATTTAGTGGGGGAAAAGTTGTATTAAAATGTAAAAGTAAAACAAGTTAAAATGTGAAGTTATTTAACTAAGTTAACGGGGATAAGTTATGAGCATTAGACTTTAAACAATCGTGTTACCCCAGTGTTAATAAAAGTACATGTAATGTTACCAGTTGTTCGAGAATTGTTCGAGGAACATAAGTGGACATGATAGAGTGGACTCCGGTGACAGGTATGGTTTTCTTGCAACCTGTGTCCTACCGGATTACACCGGCTTGTATGCCAATGTGTTTTTCTGTATGTTTGCCACGTTGTAAGATAAAACATGTAATGAGTTTATAGTAATTCATATATGTGACGTGTCTAGTTCCGATACCATTTAACCTCGGAAGTGTTAACCTTAGTTAACTGAGTCTAGGATCACATGAGAGTTCGGTATTCGGATTAAACGACCCGAACCATGGGACGTTCTAACCACGGCTATGCGTGTGTTAATTGTGTGATATTTGTGTGTGTATGTAGGGACCTCCCTCGTATGTGTAACCCAGTTGTAATACTGTATGATGTGAGGATGTGATAGACTCCATATTGGGGTTCTAACTAGTATCTAAAAGTGAGTATGTACTAACAGGGGTGAGGAATCCGGTTAGGCCGGTCGCGCGTTGTTTGGGAGTGGGTATCCTTTTTAGCCTTACCCTTCTCTCTGTTATGGTTGTTTCCCTCACGGGTTATGATCTCCCATTAGCTTACTCCAAAGCTTAGCTATTCTGACTTATGATCGGTTTAGGGGGAACATGTGTTTGTGTGGTGTGTTCGGGTCACAAAACCCAAACCATCTTAACTTAAGTTACTCGTCCGACTATTAGGACGGTAATGAGTGTTGTATATCGAGTTTATCATGAGGGTGACATCATTCTCTAGGCTCACCAGTGAATTAACAATGTTTGGGTCGGTTCCTAAGAGAACCGTTCCCGTTATGTTATGTGTTGTTGTTGTAATGCAATTCCCATTGCGATGTTGTTATGTGCACGTTGGAACGTGAAATGTGTTGTTATGTAGTGTATGTTATATGTTGTAAAAATGTGGAGTATGTGGATCATGGATATGAATCCCAGTTTGTGATAAGAGGCGGTTAAGGATAACCCGATTAATGGGTGAGTGTCGTCTATTAAGGAAGTAGCTCCATTGGAGGAGAAACACTCTAGGGGTAATGAACACCATGAGTGACTTATCAAGTAAGGTGGTGTTATCTGTTTGTTGAGCCCATTAAGGTGGAATGTTATGTGTTGTGTGTTTATAGTTTACATGCATGATTCAAATATAATCAACCGCATGCTAAGACGACAATTAGTTGTGCGTGGCCCGATAACATGCGGGCTGCGGGATTACCATACCAGCAAAGGTGCTGAGCCCCTTGGGGGCCACCCTTTTCTCTTCTTTTTCCTATTTCAAGTACAAGGAGCTGGGAGCCGTTCGAGAGTAGGACGGGGTAGTCGTTTGTACCTGGGTAATCATTTAAGTTATTAATGTACAGTAGGCATAGTAAGACCGAAATTGTTATCGGCATTAGTTTGTGAATACTCGGTACAGTTGGAAGGTGTATGTTGTTTCTATTGTTAATGGAGAGGGACAGTAATGTGTAGTCGCTCGGGAATCTAGTCCATCAGACCGATACAATGTATATGTAATAGCCTTGTTAGCCACGTGGGTGGTTAACGGCGTGTAACACCAACGAGTTAAGTAATGTGATGAAGTATGTTTTCCGCTGCAGTTGATCGTTAAGTGTGTTAATGTTGGATGGGGTGTTACAGGATTATTTTACTGATTGGGTTATCTTTTTACTATATTAACTTTAAATGTTGTAACTTTTAATATATAAGTCCAAAATGAAAAAAAATATATATCATTATTCACCTAAATTCAAACTCTTCAAAACAAGACCAGTCATCAATATGTTTTGACAACTTTTTAAAAAAATATATTTTTACATGTATACTTTGATACACTTAAATGGTAATATGATTCATTAATTTTGTATTATGATTTATTAAAATTGATATTAAGATTCATTAACTAATAAGTGGTGAATTAGATTACAAAATTCGGAACCGATAAAAAATCATCATTGTTTTGTAGTGTATTATTATTGTTGTTGTATGGTGTATTTTATACCTTATATGATGAACATGTATTTTTCATACATATGAAATATTGTTTTGTGTTGTATTATTGTTTGAAAGCTTTTATTTTTACATATTTACGATGATACACTAAAATGAATATATGATTCATTAATTTTGTATTATGACCATTAAAATTGATATTATGATTCATTAGCTAATAAGTGGTGAATTAGATAGTAAACTTCGGAACCAATTAAAATTAGAGTAAATTACTCAGAACCCCCTGAGGATTTGGCATAATACATTTAACCCCCTTGTGTTTATCATAACTATTGGTAACCACCTTGAGGTTAAGGTATCTTTGACTATGAGCCCCTGAACTTTAACTTCGTTATTGATAAGTGTCCAAATGAGCATGTTTTATGGGTGTATTTCATATATTATATTAGCACTTTTCCTGCTCATTTCTCCACTTTGTTTAGTTTTCCTCTAGTTTATGTTTTATTGGTTATCTTACAGATTTATTGGTTAAACATAAGGAAAACCTATCTAGGAGCAAAGTAGACAAAGAGACGAACGCGTAGGCGCAAACGAGTCAAAAAACGGAGTCCAAACGAAGAATCTAGACCCGGTCAAAATTCGCAAAAGAAAACGAGTCAAATACACACGTCCGGGTCACGTCCGGGGATAAAAGGCCGGACGTGACACGGATCGATGTGTTAGAGATGCCCGTGTCACGTCCGGGTAAAGAATCACGGACAAGATCAAAGGCTGAGGGAGTCCGTGGGTTGTCCGCGAATACTTGGCCGGACAAGGGACAACACGTCCGTGTGTTGTCCGCGGAAGAAAGGCCGGACAAAGGAGTGTGTCCGTGTGTGTGTCCGAGGAGATTAGGCCGGACAGAGGGCGGACAAGGCATAAGTGTCCGTGGAAATTAGCCAGGACACAAGCAAGTCACAACAGAGACGTCCGTGGAAATTTTCCCGGACAAGAAATAAATGTGTCCGTGGATATTTGACCGGACAACAAATAGAGCTGCAACTACGCCGACCGTCTTCCCCAATTTTCTTCGGCGCCTGCAAACATATCTATCTACCCCATCAACAATATCAGGCGCCTGCCTTAAATCCCTCACGCGTGCTCCAGCACTGTCTCCACTCCAGCTCTGCCTCCAACCTTCCTCTGCTTCTATGTAAACCCAGCTCCTTCAACCATAAAAGACACACGGGAGATTAAAGAAAACAGACGATCGCTCACCACACTCCACCATTCTCTTCCATTCATCTTCTCCCGTAACACCACAACACTCCATACTCACGTACTCAGCAAAAACAAAAGAAATAGAAGAGAGGCAGCAGAAGTGAGAGCGAGAGCAGACCCGTTCTTTCTCCGAAATAATGGCTAATTCTATCTGTGCTATCTTCTTATTTCCGTTAATGTCTGAGTAACTTTCTTTTGTATCCTAGGATGGGGGTTTGATTCTAATATTACGTAAATCAATATTTATTACTTGTCTCACTTATTAAACTTGTTTTAATTCCTTTTAACAAATATTGTTAAATGCTTTAAGCGATAAACTACTGCATTTTTATGGTAACTATCAACATATGATTTTGAGATAGTCAAGTACCACAAAGGAATAAACCTTGGTATTTACGCTCCGGATTGAGCAGGAAAATACTGAGGCTATTACTAAGAGTTCGTAACTGACACCTATTAACTCTAATAACAATAAATAATTGAGACATGGTTATAAATTTGTTTAAGTAATTTAGGCAATTTCCCCGCTATCCTAGGATACCTTTTTCCATCCACATCAACTAATTTACCTTATTTTACTGTGTTTATTATATTTGCACTGATCCAACAACAAATCAAGCTTGCCTCCGGCTAAACCCCTTATTTGCTGTTTTTATTAAATACCGAGACTAGGATAATTGAACAATTTCCCCGTGGATACGACACTTGTTGTACTACTCCGACTAGGTGCACTTGCCTAATAGTTTGCTATAAATCTATATATATTAATGTATAGATTTTACTCAACAAGTTTTTGGCGCCGTTGTCGGGGAGATTGATTCCATCAATTTCCCTAGTTTTCGGTAGTTCACTTGCTATACTATAATATTCTGTTTATACTATTTTGTTGTTTGTTTATTTTTATTTCTATTAATTTATGTTATTTATTTTACAGTCATTTACTTTACTGTCATTTAATTCCTAGTCATTTAAATTTTCAGTGTCCTTTAAATTTCGGCAATCTAACTTCTAACATTTCTATTTCAGTAATCTAACTTCTAACATTTAATTTTCTGTCATTTAGTTTCTGTCATTTACTTTTCTGTCATTTAAATTCTGTAAACTAATTTCTAACATTTAATTTTCTGTCATTTAATTTCTGTCAACTAATTACTAACATTTACATTCTGTCATTTAAATTTCAGTCATTTAAATTCCAGTACTCTAACTACTAACATTTAAATTCTGTCATTTAAATTTCTGTCAATTAAACTCCAGTTCTTTATTTAACTGTCATTTAAATTCAGTTCTTTAAATTCCCTTGTCATTTAAATTCCCGTAATTTAATTCTGTCTTTTCTCTTTATTTTAATTTTATTATTTACTTAAACTGCATTAATTTTTGTTCCTTTCTGTTCATTTATTTTCGGTCTCTTTACTCTTGTTTAAAAAAAATTATAACAAAAAAAATAAAAAATAAAAAATATATAACTTTTGTTTAATTAAATTTTATAAGCCTATTTCAATATCTCTGCTTTTCTTATTCTATTTACTAATTAATTTCGTAGTTTCTCACAAAATCAAATTATCTTCTGTGCATGCCAAATAATCGAACCCGAGGTTCTCCACTTATCAGTCCGAGACCCGAACCCGAGCGCACTTTATTCAACACAAGAAGAAACCTGAGATATCAAGACATGGCCGAAAACCAAGTTATAGATGAAATGGACCATGAAAATCAACCACAACACCGTGCTCTCTCTGACTACCACCAACCGGATACTGAAGGAAGGGCATCAGCCATAGTTCTCCCCGAACTAACACCGCTAGAAACCGGACGATGGGCTTTCAAAACCCACTACATCACCGCCATCCGGGATTTAGGCAAGTTTAGTGGAGCAAATCCAGATGAAGCCCCGAATCATTTAAGTCTCTTCCTAGACTTCTGTAATTCCTTTGGTCAAACCGGCAATGTCAAAGAAAGAATCCGTCTACAACTATTTCCTCACTCGTTGTCAGATTCAGCAAACAGGTGGTACCGAAGTCTTCCCTCCCGATCAATCCACACATGGCTGCTAATGGCCCAGAAGTTCCTTGCCAAATACTACCCAACCAGTAGAACGAGGCAATTGATCGGAGAAATCAACACATTCTGTCAGGAGCCGGGAGAAACGTTGTACGATGCATGGGACAGATTTAAGGATATGCTGATGAAGTGTTCCCACCATGGTCTCGACGATCAATCCCTCTGCCTGTCATTCTTCAATGGCCTGGAGGATGGGAACCGACTACTCGTAAATTCCTCTGCATGAGGAAGTTTCATGATGAAATCTCCTCAAGAAGGGATGAACCTTCTCGAAATCATGACGGGCAATACAAGACAGTGGACGAGATCCAAAGGAAGAATGCCACGAGCAGCAGGTCTACTCCATGTTGATCCTACGGATCATTTATCGGCCCAGATCTCGTCCCTTGCAAAGATGGTGGAAAAGCTAACAACATCTCAAAACGAAATCGTAAAAACAATAGCTTCCTCACCTTCAGTTTCATCTGCAGAAGGATGTGCCATATGCGCCGGTCCTCATGAAGCCCATCAATGCGAAGGTAAAAGCGAGTACGAAGATGCACACTTCATAGGAAACCGCCCCGGTAATTCCTACAACAATAACTTCAACAACAACTACCCATGGAGAAATCACCCGAATTTCTCATGGAAAAACAATGATCAGAACCAAGGAGGGCAGAACAGCAGTTCCAATACCTATCAGGGAAATAGACCCCAACCAAACGCTAATATGGGTTATAGAGCACAAGGTGCCCCTCCAGGTTTCCACCAACAACAACAACCATCTTCATCCTCTGTTGATCCAAACACGGAACTCAAAGAGATGATGAAGGGATACATGTCTATGACTCAGAGCCAGCTTTATGCGCAAGAAGCTTTCAACCAAACAATCGAAGGTAAATTCAATCAAATTGCAGAACAACTTGCTCAAAGACCGCCTGGGACTTTCCCAAGCCAACCGAAAGCCAAATCCAAAAGAGCAAGCCAAATGCATCTATGTGAAGGAACACAGTGAAGAAAAGATGGAGGTGGCCAAAACAGTTGAGGTTCCAAAACTTCACCCTTCCCTTTAAGAGTGGGTAATAGCAATCGAAATATCCAAAGGGAATATAGCTTAACTGGAAACCACCGCCACAGTCTATAAAAATCGCATTCAGTCCGAGAATACCTAACTTAAGCAGTTGGTGGCCAACTATGAAAATGAAAAGCTCGATTTAGAAGAAGAAGAAGAAGAGGTTAAGGCGATAACCCTGAGAAGCGGTAGAAAAACCAACGAGATTCACATCCCGCAAAGGTCAGAAGAATCCAAAGAGGATAGTGAAGAAAGAATTGAGGTTCAAATATAAAAGACATCTCCCAGCATTCTCACTATTCCATCAGCTCCAAAATCTTCTCCACAAGAACCGCCTCTACCATTTCCCCACCGACTCCAAAAGCAGAAATTGGATTCTGAATATGGGAAGTTTTTGGCAATGCTGAAACAACTAAACGTCAACATACCGTTTGTAGACCTCATTGCCAAAATGCCAAACTACGCCAAATTTCTCAAACACCTTATCTCCAACAAAACAAAATTGGCCAAAGTCGGTACCGTACCACTCAATGTAGCTTGCTCAGCTATTCTGAAACAACCACTACCTTCGAAATGCAATGATCCAGGCAGCTTCACCATTCCAGTCACAATTGGTAGCACCTCATATCCATACTCCCTATGCGATCTGGGTGCCTCCATAAATTTGATGCCCCTCTCCACTTTCAAAAAGCTGGGAATTGGAGAAATGAAAAAACCAAGATGACCCTTCAACTGGCGGATGGTTCGGTAGCTTACCCAAGCGGAGTGGTGGAGGATGTTATCATTAAAGTGGAACACTTATACTTTCCATGCGATTTTGTCATTTTGGACATCGAAGAGAACTCCACTACACCTCTCATCCTTGGACGACCTTTCCTTGCCACAACCGACGTGCACATTTGGGTGGCCCAGGGGACAATCACCCTTCAAGCTTATAATGAAAAGCTGGAGTTTGCATCAGGAAGGTCTCCAGATAACAAATCCAAGGATCTCAAGTTTGTGAGGGACACTCAATCACCATCATCCCCACTTCTCTTTGTCACCCTTCCTGACGGAATGTCCATTACAGAGATACCACCACCAATCCCTGATGAAAAGCGGGATAAGAAAAGAAAACATAAATCCAGGTGGACACTCAAAAATACCTTCGAGTCCTGCTTTGGATCTCCTCCTCATAACCACCCCCCAGGTTTGATCTAACAACAAAGCGTCTAGCCAAAGACGTTAAAGAAGGGCAGCTTTCCGGGAGGCAACCCGGATGAACTTTTCTTTTATTTGCTTTTATGCTCTCTTAATTTTCAGGTTCTCTTTAAATTTTGTTTTTCAAACTTTTAACCCACTTTGTAGTATGCTTGCTTCTAGTGTCTTATGCAGGTGCAACTTCATTTCTACACCACAACCAAGCTACGCTACTTGTGGCTGAAGCTCAAGTGTGGGGGAACTCCTATAGACGTCAGCAAAAATAATCTCAGGGGAGTACCAGTTTCTTTACTTATGCTTTTATTTTAATAAAATCTGCTGTGGAGAGCTTCTGTGCTAAAATATTTATTTATGACCTTTGTGTTTTCTCTATTTTATCTACTTACCGAAAAGGTCTTCTGAAACCTTCCCTTGTTTTTCTGGTGAACAATGAGGACATTGTCCAATTTAAGTGTGGGGGAGTGTGCCCTTTTCGGTGAAATTCTGTGCTAAAAATGTTTAATCTCTCTACTTATTTTGCATTTGTCTAAAAAATTAAAAATTGTGGACCTTGCTGATGTAGTTAGTTCTCTTTAAGAACAAATACTGTTATGAATTGTGGGATAAATGGTACAAATTTTTAATTTTGATTACTTTTGAGGAGCATTTTTATGCGGTGTGACCAAATGATCTGAAATGGTTGGATTTTTATTGCTCAGGGGTTCCTTCTGTCTTCTTTCTTAGGGATTGCTAAGGGGTGCTTCTCTGTCAAAAAATAATAATATAAAAAATAAATAAGGGACTTGCGAGACACCATTGGTAACCAACAAAGAGAGTTGAGTGTTCTTAAATACAAAGGCTTGATGCCTACATATTACCTCCTCATCTCTTATGCAAAAGTGAAATAAATGTATAATCTATTTTTCCTTTTGTTTTCTCCTCAATGCCCATTCTTGAGAGAAGTTGGCCGTGGTAAAAGATCTCAAAGTCACCTTAACTGAGAAGCATTGAAGTACTCCGGATCATACCCCGAAACTCTATATTTTATTTTTACCCTAAGCACACCTATGCCACCAGTAGTTGATGGATCACACTCCTCAAAAAGTTTGAGATCATGAACTCTTCACATCTTTATCCTACCCTTCATAATAATATTTGTTAGTATTGAGCATTCCCTACTTGCTTGGGTACATGGTTTTGCTTGAGGACAAGCAAAAAGATAAGTGTGGGGGTGTGATAAGTGTCCAAATGAGCATGTTTTATGGGTGTATTTCATATATTATATTAGCACTTTTCCTGCTCATTTCTCCACTTTGTTTAGTTTTCCTCTAGTTTATGTTTTATTGGTTATCTTACAGATTTATTGGTTAAACATGAGGAAAACCAATCTAGGAGCAAAGTAGACAAAGAGACGAACGCGTAGGCGCAAACGGGTCGAAAAACGGAGTCCAAACGAAGAATCTAGACCCGGTCAAAATTCGCAAAAGAAAACGAGTCAAATACACACGTCCGGGTCACGTCCGGGGATAAAAGGCCGGACATGACACGGATCGATGTGTTAGAGACGTCCGTGTCACGTCCGGGTAAAGAATCACGGACAAGATCAAAGGCTGAGGGAGTCCGTGGGTTGTCCGCGGATATTTGGCCGGACAAGGGACAACACGTCCGTGTGTTGTCCGCGGAAGAAAGGCCGGACAAAGGAGTGTGTCCGTGTGTGTGTCCGAGGAGATTAGGCCGGACAGAGGGCGGACAAGTCATAAGTGTCCGTGGAAATTAGCCAGGACACAAGCAAGTCACAACAGAGACGTCCGTGGAAATTTGCCTGGACAAGAAATAAATGTGTCCGTGGATATTTGACCGGACAACAAATAGAGCTGCAACTACGCCGACCGTCTTCCCCAATTTTCTTCGGCGCCTGCAAACATATCTATCTACCCCATCAACAATATCAGGCGCCTGCCTTAAATCCCTCACGCGTGCTCCAGCACCTGTCTCCACTCCAGCTCTGCCTCCAACCTTCCTCTGCTTCTATATAAACCCAGCTCCTTCAACCATAAAAGACACACGGGAGATTAAAGAAAAACAGACGATCGCTCACCACACTCCACCATTCTCTTCCATTCATCTTCTCCCTAACACCACAACACTCCATACTCACGTACTCAGCAAAAACAAAAGAAATAGAAGAGAGGCAGCAGAAGTGAGAGCGAGAGCAGACCCTTCTTTCTCCGAATAATGGCTTATTCTATCTGTGCTATCTTCTTATTTCCGTTAATGTCTGAGTAACTTTCTTTTGTATCCTAGGATGGGGGTTTGATTCTAATATTACATAAATCAATATTTATTACTTGTCTCACTTATTAAACTTGTTTTAATTCCTTTCAACAAATATTGTTAAATGCTTTAAGCGACAAACTACTGCATTTTTATGGTAACTATCAACATATGATTTTGAGATAGTCAAGTACCACAAAGGAATAAACCTTGGTATTTACACTCCGGATTGAGCGGGAAAATACTGTAGGAATTAATAAGAGTGCGTAACTGACACCTATTAACTCTTATAGACAATAAATAATTGAGACATGGTTATAATTGTTTAAGTAATTTAGGCAATTCCCCGCTATCCAGAGATATTTTTTTCCATCCACATCAACTAATTTACCTTATTTTACTGTGTTATTATATTTGCACTGATCCAACACAAATCAAGCTTCCTCCGCTAAACCCCTTATTTGTGTGTTTTTATTAAATACCGAGACTAGGATAATGAACAATTTCCCTGTGGATACGACACTTGTTGTACTACTCCGACTAGGTGCACTTGCCTAATAGTTTGCTATAATCTATATATATTAATGTATAGATTTTACTCAACAGTTATCAAGATGTTAACTACGTATTGACCCGTCAGCTTAATCGCATTAATAATGACTAGCTTGATAAAAAACACTGCTTAATCAACATTGTTATTTCTTAAAAACATCAACCCTTCCTCAAAAATGCATCTGAAGTGAGATGAGGGAGAGTTAAACGATGTTGATTAAGCAGTTTTGGTGTCGAGCCTGACATTATTAATGTGATTAAGCTGACAGGTCAACAAGTAGTTAACTTCCTGATAAAGAAGTTATAGTTTGGGGGTTCGTAGTCAAAGATACATTAACCTCAACGTGGTTATCAATAATTATGATAAACACAAGGGGATTAACTGTATTATCCCAAAACCTCAAGGGAGTTCCAAGTTATTTACTCTAAAAATTATTATTGTTTTGTAGTGTATTATTATTGTGTATGTTTATTTTAAACCTTATATGGTGAATCGTGTATTTTTCATATATACCAATATTATTTGTGTTGTATTATTATGTAAAAAAATTTATTTATATGTTTGTGATGATACACTAAAATGAAGATATGATTCATTAATTTTGATATTATGATTCATTCAAATTGATTTTAATATACTAAAATGAAATTATGAATCATAAGTCTCATTGACATATATGGATATATACATGTAATTATATATATATTTTCAAAAGTTGTCAAAACATATCCATGACTGGTCTTGTTTTGAAGAGCTTGGATTTACATGAAAAATAATATAATTTTTTTACAATTTGAACTTATATTTTAAAAATACAACCAATTGAAGTAAATATAATAAAAAACAGTCCAATCAGCAGCTGACTGGACTACCAAGTCATCACTCCCATACCAATATCACGCGGGCTAATTAGTGATGAATTAGATTACAAATTTCGGAACTGATAAAAAATCATTATTGTTTTGTAGTGTATTATTATTGTTGTATGATGTATTTTAAAGTTTATATGGTGAATCATATATTTTTCATACATACCAAATATTGTTTGTGGTATATGATTGTTTAATTTTTTTTTAATTTTCATATGTTTACATTGATACACTAAAATGATGATATGATTCATTACCTTTGATATTATGATTCATTAAGATTGATATTATGATTTATTAAGATTGATATTATGATTCATTAATTAATATGTGGTGAATTAGATAATAGACTTCAGAACTGATAAAAAAATCATTATTGTTTTGTAGTGTATTATTATTGTTGTTTGGGGTATTTTAAACTTTATATGGTGAATCATGTATTTTACATACATACCAAATATTATATTGTGTGTATTATTGTTTACTTTTTTACTTTTATATGTTACGATAATACACTATTATAAAGATATGATTCTTAATTTTGATATTATGATTGATTAAAATTGATATCATGATTCATTAACTAATAAGTTGTGAATTATATAACAAACTTTGGAACCAATAAAAAATATTATTTTTGTTACTGTTTTGTTATGTATTATTTATATTTTTACGATGATATGTCATGATTTATTAACTTACATATTATGATTCATTAAATGATATTATGATTAATTAAAATTTATATTATGATTGATTAACTAATCAGCGGTGAATTAGATAATAAACTTCGAAATCGATAAAAAATCATTATTATTTGTGGTGTATTATTATTGTTTGACGATGTATTTTTTATTGTTCAGTGGTGTATTATTATTATTTATATTATGTATGTTAAGCATTTTATGTTGAATCGTATGTTTCCCTCACATACCAATTTTAGACTAATAATAGATTTTTTTTACTAGTGTATTATTTCTATATGATATATTTTAAATTGTATATGGTGAATCATAAGTCTCATTGATATGAGCAAATATACATGTAAATAATATTAAATTTTAATGTTGTCAAAACATATTTTCATATTTGGTCTTGTTTTGAATTAAACTTGAATTTAGATGAACAATGATATAATTTTTTTTTATTTTAGACTTATATTTTAAAAATTATAATCATTTAAAGTTAATTAGTAAAAAAAAACTCAATCAACAAAACAGTCCAGTCAGAAACTGACTTCTGACTGGACTACCAAAATAGCACTCCCGCTCCTAACTCGGTGTGGTCAGGCTGCACCATCGACGTGCTGTTTGACAATATGAGTCGAACTTGAGTATATTAGTATGACATTAGAAGTCGCTCTATTTGCCTACTTGCAGTGGTCCAATTTTCCATAATACGGTGGAATATGCAATAGTGCAAGTCTAAGACTGTAACACATCTGTTATAATTCATATACTGTATAAGAGGAGATTTCGTTTACCTTACGAAAAAAGTAAGTATACTCTAGCAGGACCTGTAGTTACTGGTTATGCCTTGCCTACCTAGTACGTACCCAGGACAGCGGCGATAATAAACATATAGCCCGTATAGGTATAGATGGATTATATATGGCACCAGTGGTTATGCTAAAAGCTATTAAATTGCCTTTATATAAAGACATTAATATCAGTCATACAGAGAAAAAATGTTAGCCATATTTATAGGATAATATTGGTCATATATATAAAAATTGATAACTATCAGATAACTAATAATAATATTTTAAGGAAGTTGTTATTTGTAGTTATAAAATTACTAAATGTACTCATAGACTGTTAGGGATAGAATACAAGCTATAGACTCAGTAGCCAGCCTCAAAAACGATTTTTTAAGATTACTCTACACCAACATTACCTATACCACAAACCATAAAAACCACTATATGATCAGTTAAAAATACTGAAAACATTTTTAGGGTTGTAATACAAGCATTGTAAGACCCTAAACCATAAACCCTTATATAAGCAATGGAATATTAACTATACAACCGTGGCCAATATTTTTTTACCTATAGCATACATATTTATGTATACATGGCTTACATATCTTATTGTCTATGACAACAATTTTTGTATATAAAAGCTTAAACTAATAAATAAAATATTGTTAGTCATACATAGACCCGAACATGTTAGTCAGCATAGATCTTAAATACCACCAGGAAAGCTAAAACAATGAAAATCTATTTTAGGGTTTGTAGTAAGGGTTTAAAGTTGCTACCACAAACCATTAAAATGTATCGAGTCAATGACGATATTATAAAATATAAAATGAGTTAAAAAAAGGATTCTCCTACACCACACACCCTAAAAACCACCATAGGTAAATTTTGTTCATAAACGTTAAGATTCACTTAAATTTATTACTAACAATTATTTATATATTAGATATAGTTTTTTATGATGGTTGCTATTTATATATAATCATGGCTAATATTATGTATATCAATGACATATAATTTTATATCTATGACCTATATATTGGCTTTATGGTAAAGACAAATCAGGTGTCTTTATGTAATCTGCCTACCCAACCACCTGGGAAATTCTGCCACTGGCCCATAATAGAAAAAAATCTTAAGAAGTTGGTAAACAAATTGATGGAAGAAGGTGCACAATGCAAGTCAAAGGATACTTTTGTAACTGCTGATATTGGGTTACGCGCACCAGAGCTGCGACCGAGAGCGTGATCCTGAGAGTGAGGAAGATATCAAGATAAGTCTGGTTCGTTGAAAAAAGAAGACCATCAGTCTTTTACCTCTTCACCTTCATGCCCAAAGTAGACCATCATAATGAAGTTGATGTGATCAAAGAGGATGATTGAGGGGCCGATTTGTACACGGGCGGCTTATGAGGAATGTGTTAAAGTTTTAATTCCTAACTAAGCACACAATTTAGATAATTATTTTAATTAAATAATTAGTCTTTGTTGTGCTACCGTTGCACGTTCAGATTTGTTTTTAGTTCCTACGATTTAGGAGAGTTTTTATATATTGATTTGTTATATAAGAATTAATTTCTCTGATTTAGTTAAGAGTGTATGCCTATATAATAGACTGATTACTATTGCAATAAACGCATCAAACATCAGATTTTCCTCTGCTATCTTCTCTGTTTCCATTTACTCTATTTTTAATTCCAACAAAGTGGTATATGAGCCTCCAGTTAACGATTCTGGAGTGAGAAAAAAAATAGAAAGAGGAAGAAAAGAATTTGAGCGTACCAAGAGGAAGAAAAAGAATATAGAGATCTTGAGCGTGGGAGAAGAGGTCAATCTCATCATCCCCCAATGGAAACCAAACGTCGATGCAACCGTCTCTTCCAATATTCACTGGAGAGTCATATGACTACTGGAGTGTGCAGATGGAGACATTGTTTCGACCCAAGAGCTATGGGATCTGGTGGAGAAAGGATACAATGCCAAAGAGAAAGACACTATAACTCTTCGTGACAATTAGAAAAAGATGTGAAAGCATTGTTCTTCATTCAGCGTGCGATCGACATGTCCCTTTTTCGAGAATAGTCGGAGCAAGACACCAAAGGAGGCATGGGATAGGCTAAAAAAACGGCTTTCAAGGTTCCGATCGAACAAAGGAGGTTAAACAGCAGCTATACCGCCAACAGTTCGAGAACTTAAAAATGAAGAGTGCAGAAACAATTCAAGCCTTCTTCACTCTTGTAATCACTATTGTAAGTCAACTTCATACTTACGGTGATAATATCGGTGATGGCGTGGTGGTCCGGAAGGTGTTACGTAGCCTATCACCCCGGTTCAATTATCTTGCAGAAACATTGGAGGAGACCAAAGATCTTGATAAATACACCCTTGATGAGCTGATGGGCGCTTTGCAAGCTCACGAGTCTCGGGTGATGATCCAAGAGGAAGAGCAAATTGCAGAAGAGAAGGCTCTTCAGGTGACAAGTCATGAAACAAAGGAGAAAAGAGGAGAATCAACATATCGTGGTCGTGGTGGCCGATCCAATCGTGGTAAAGGCAGAGGTGGTCGAGGTCGCAACCGCAGCTCCGTGCAATGTTATAATTGCAAAAAATATGGGCACATGAAATCTAAATGTTGGAGCAAACCAAAGGATGATCATGCCAATTACGTTGGCAACGAGGATGATATCAAGTTGTTTATGGCTGGAGATCCTTCTACTCAAACTGATGTTTGGTACCTCGACAGCGCGTGTACCAATCATATGATGGACAAAAAACAATGTTCCGGGAGATCAAAAAATCTCAAAAATTTCAGGTGAAATTGGGAGATAATAAGTTAATTGATGTAGCCAGGGAAGGTACAACAGTCGTCGGCAAAAGTCAAGGCAAGAATAAGGTGATAAAAAATGTATATTATTCTCCTAGCCTTGCTCACAATCTCCTCTGTGTTGGACAATTGATGGAAGCTGGATACTCCTTTGACGTTTGAAAACTGGGAATGTACCATCATAAATAATCCTGGAGGTGAAGTTGTCACTCAGGTAAAAACGCAGCGCAATCGTATGTTTCCTATCATTTTTTATAATCATCCGGAGAAGGCTTTGGTAGCAGAAAAACCAAATTAACGACTCATATATATGGCATTTGAGATTTGGTCACTTACATTAGAAAGGGTTGAAATTGTTGCATGGCAAAGGTATGGTTCATGGGCTGCCTACTGTAAATTTTATTGATGCATGTGAAGGGTGTATAAATGGAAAGCAATCAAGGAAGCCATTTCTTAAAGATAGAGCGTGGAGAGCAACAAGCAAACTGGAGCTTGTTCACGCTGATTTGTGTTGACCAATGCCGACATCGTCACTTGGAAGAAGTAAGTATTTCCCGCTGTTTATTGATGATTATAGCCGCATGACATGGGTTTATTTCTTGCTGGAAAAATCAGAAGCTTTTGCAAAGTTTAAGATATTTAAAGCCAAGGTGAGCGGGAGACGGAGAGAAGTATTAAAGCCTTAAGAACAGATCAAGGTGGGGAGTTTACATCAAAGGAGTTTCAGAATTTCTGCCAAAAAGAAGGGATTAAGCGAGAGCTTACAGCACCATATTCACCGGAGCAAAATGGTGTTGTTGAGCAAAAAATCGCACTGTGGTAGAGCTTGCACGCAGCATGCTTCAACATAAAAATCTACCACATATTTTCTGGGCTGAGGCAGTAGCTACAGTAGTGTATGTGCTGAATCTCTCCCCACCAAGGCTGTTATCAATTGGACTCCATATCAAGCATGGACCGGGAGAAAACCTTGGGTAGATCATCTCCATGTGTTTGGTTGTACAGCATATGCACTTGTCCATGCTCATGATCGTAAAAAACTGGATAGTAAGTCAATTAAATGTATTTTTATTGGCTACTGTTCAGATTCTAAAGCATATAAACTTATTGTACCTGAGACTAACAAAATTCTTGTGCGAAAAGATGTGGTTTTTGATGAAAATAGTGCATGACCATGGGAAGATAAGCAACCTTCTACTGTTCGTGAATGCGTGAATGAAAATTTCAGATTTAAATGATCATGCGGATGATTCTACTGCAGCACCTTCTATAACACTTAATATTTCCTCACCTACGGCGTCCCCAACATCGGCATCCAGCAGCCTATCAACTCCTGAAGTTCCACACTCATCAGATGATGATGATGATGTTACACCTAGATATTATCACTATTTGCAGGCGATCCTATAACATTTCAACAAGCTGAGCATGAAGAAAAATGGCACAAGGCCATGGAAGAAGAGCTGGCGTCAATTGAGAAAAATCATACATGGAGTTTAGCGGACTTACCATCAGTTAAGAAAGCTATTGGCCTGAAATGGATCTTCAAAACAAAGCAAGCAGCTGATGGGAGTATTCAAAAATATAAGGCCCTATTGGTAGCGAAAGGGTATGCTCAAATTCCTGGAATTGATTTTGAAGAAACGTTCTCACCGGTAGCCCGAATTGAGTGTGAGAATCGTTCTAGCAGCAGCAGCAAAGATGAAGAGTCCGGTGTATCAACTTGATGTAAAATCTGCATTTCTCAATGGTGAGTTGAAGGAAGATGAGTTTTTCGAACAACCGGAAGGGTTCATCGTTATTGGACAAGAAAACAAGGTGTTTAAATTGCACAAAGCTCTTTATGGTCTCCACCAAGCACCTCGAGCATGTTATAGTAAGATTGATGGGTATTTTCTCACCAAAGGATTTCTACGAAGTCCAAATGCTTCTACTATGTACGTAAAGCAAACAGGGAAGGACATCCTAATTGTTTGTCTTTACGTGGATGACATTTTATATTTCAACTCATCATATAAAATGGAGGACATGTTTAAACATAAGATGCAGCGTGAATTTGAGATGACTGATTTGGGTCTTCTTAAATATTTTTTGGGTTTGGAAGTGAAACAAGAAGCTGGTGGTATATTTGTCTCTCAGAAAAAATATGTAGATGATTTGTTGTTGAAATATGGGTTGAAAAATTGCAAACCAGCTGCTACTCCAATGAATACTAATGAGCGGGTGAAGCAAGATGATGGCTTTGGTGCTGCTGATGCGAAAGAATTCCGAAGCTTGGTAAAGTATGAATTAAGGAGGATGTTAAAGTTTTAATTCCTAACTAAGCACACATTTAGATAATTATTTTAGCTAAATAATTAGTCTTTGTTGTGCTACCGTTGCACAGCATTCAAATTGTTTTTTAGTTCCTACGATTTAGGAGAGTTTTATATATATTGATTTGTTATTAGTTCCTACGTTTGGAAGTGAAACAAATTAATTTCTCTGATTTAGTTAAGAGTGTATGCCTATATAATAGGCTGATTACTATTGCAATAAACGCATCAAACATCAAATTTTCCTCTGCTATCTTCCCTGTTTCTATTTACTATTTGCAATTCCAACAGAATGAACTGATCCTACAATGCTATCCCTTTGTATTTTCTAATGCTCACTTCTGCTCGTCTACTTCTGAGCTCTTTCGTTCTCTTCCTTGCCGTGAGCTTTAATTCGACTGGCTTGAGAATCTAGGGTTCTGGGTGTTTGGATGATTCGGCACCACAATTAGTGTTATTCACCAATTTGTTTTTTCTATTAAATTTACCTTTTTTATTTCTTTCCGCAATTATTTTCTATCCAACTTAAATATTTATAACAAAAACTTGTTCATGAACAAGCAAATATTAAATATCATTAGTCATATCATTGGTTGTCTGAGAAAAATATCGCGTTTACAATAATATAATTTCGAGTACATGAATGAGACAAATGCACATTGCACAGAGATGATGAATATTATTTTTAGATTAGGTTAATTGTTTTTATAGAATAATTTTATCATAATTCAATGATTTATATAAATTCTTTTAGAATTTAAAATTTATGTGAAACCATGTAAGTAAATATACAAATAGATGATATAGTATAAGAAAAATATATTTAACACTAATACGAAAAGACTTTAATTTAAAACATGGGTGTTTTTACTATGTGCTCTAATTTTGTTTTATTGTGTTTAATATAAAAAATATTAACCATACAAATTCAAAAATACATAGATTTAGATAGGTGAATAGTAATAATAAATATCCCATATAATTTAGTTGGATGAAAACTAAGTGTTAGGGTAATTAAATGAAGACTTTAAATAGTATCCTGAATAATTACTAAATAAATCAGCATATAGGCAAATAATAAAATGTAAGTGATACTAATTGTTGTAAGATTTAAAATTGTAATTGAAATCTGTTCAGTGATATCAAATTATGAACACATAAAATGATTACAAATAAGACAGTACTCTCTTGGTTTAATAATATATTTATCGTTTTAGGATGTGAATTTTTTAAAAAAAATATATGATATTTTAGCTGGAGACACTTTTTCACATTTGATTTACTATTTAACACAAAATTAATTATTATTTAGATATATAATATGTGTCATTTTTTTACTTTTCTTAATAAGTATGTAATTAAGTTCTAAAACGTCTAGAATTTTTTAACCGAGGATTATGAAGGAAATAAAACTTATAATATACAATGATACTATTAGAATTAGGAAAATAATATAAATATTTGTAATTTTACTACTATATATATTATAGTGAACTCATAATTTTACTAAGATGTGAACATTTTCTTTTATCTCCATTTTGTCATGTCTATCTTTAACCTCCTTTAACCCTATTTCACATTATACATCTCTTATATAATTCTTCAGATTATTCAAAACTTAAAAGTACAAAATTATTAAATATATAAAAATTTCAAAAGTTAGAATATATAAAAAATACATCGATTATAATTTTTTAAATGATTATAGTACTTTAGATCGTCAGAAATTATAGATGTCATAAAAATCATAACTAATCGTTATAATCATAAAAATGTAGAGAATTGATTAAGATTTCTAAATATAGAAACAAAAAGGCATTATTTAAAAATTTCATAAATGAATCTCAACTCTCAAGATTACGTTACTATACATTTCACCAATAAGTCTTTGAATACTGGTCCAATAAAGATTAGCTTTCATGTCAAGTTTATTCTTGTCCAAATAGGATTCCCCTTACAACCTACATACAGCTTGCCAATAAGAGAAGGGAAACCATGAACTAAATCAAGATAAAAGATTCCATGAAACCACTCAACATCTAGATTACAGAACAAAAGCCATTAAAAGAGTAATGGTGTACCTTACTTTTTATATAGGAATAATACAAAAGTAAGTATATCTTATTGCTAAGACACATTACTAGAGTGCAATGTTACTAATAATTAAAAAGTATAAAGGTCAGAAACATTCATTGTAACACCCCATATGGGTAACTGTCCAACAACTAGCTCCCAAACCATTCGGGCTTGAAAACTAGCCACTTTAGCCCCTTAATCCTCACTTGGGTTTAAAAATGGAAGGTCTTGTTGTGGTCAACCCATATATATAACTATTCTTCACATTACTACTCATATCCCAATGTGGAAAGTGGGTATTACATACTCTCTTACTCAAAGAACACGACATCCTCGTCGCAAGCCTAACATCCAAGTCCCATGGACCTCCTAGGAAGGTGTCGGGTAGCTCATCCCGGCACGGTCCCGAGTCAGCTCTGATACCATTTGTAATGCTCCATATGGGTAATTGTCCAAAAACGTAGCTCCCAAGCCATTCGGGTTTGAAAACTGGCCACTTTAGTCCCTTAACCCTCACTTTGGTTATAAGTAGCAGACCTTGTTGTTGTAGTCAACCCATATATATTCTTATAAACTACTTACATTAATACTCATATCCCAATGTAGGAAGGGGTATTACATGCATGTATAACTAAAACATGTGGCCAATTGGCTCCCTCTCTGGCGAGGGTTGTTTTGCCTCATCTCTCACTTTTTTATGGTGCTCCCTAGTTTGTGTCGGTGATCTTCTGCATGTCGCGGCCTTTGACCTTCTACCACCTTCGCGAACTATTGGATCTAGTTAACATACAGGTATGTATTTGTGCTTCCTTGCTTATTTAGTGGGTGGATTTAAGGCTACAAAGTGGGTTTTGGCTTGTCCCCCTGGGTGTGTTTGGATTTGTATTATTTTGATGGAAGGGGTATGGGTTTGTTTATCGACGAATCGGTCATCTTGTGCAGGATCGAATCTAAAATACTTAGTGGCAGTGGCCGGTGGGTTTTTTTGGTGGTGGGAAGTGTGAAATTAATATGCATGACTCTGATGATGGGAGATTGTTTCGGGTGGAGGAGGTAGCAGTTAGCAGAAAGAAATATGTTACTATCTCTATCTAAGCAGTGTACCTATTGTGTTTGTGAAATAGTGAATTGAGTGGGGTTGTCGATCAGGGATCTCGTTCAGTAATTGACAATTTATTAACTTACTGAGAAACCTAAACTTAACTAAGAAAACAGGAAACATCACTTTTTTCAGGTTTTACTTAATTAATCTAACTGCAACTAAATAAAGAAATAAATAATTAACTAACAATAAACTGAAACAAAGTGAGATTAAAGGTGATTAATGTGATAATAAAAGGTGTTCCCCGGGTTGTTCTGCTAATTAACCTACAAATCCTATTAAATAACAATTTCACCAATATTGCAATAAACTCAGGAACTATAGATAATTCACTGACCAGGTCATGTACAATGAACTCTAATTGTCTGAAGAACTAGCAGCAGACTAATGCTCTAATCCGGAAACAGATCAATCGCTTTAAGAACAGTTCCTATTGGAGACAGATTAACCTATAGGCGGGGTCACGCTTCTAGTCGTTAATCCGGTTTAACTTCTTATGTCTGTTAACTAATCTCAGCACCGCATTTTGATTAGAAGACTACAAACGTTACTTTGATAATTAGCTAGAGAATCAAAGCGCATGAAGAATAGGAATTAAACTATTGCATTAATAAAAAGTAGTGAAATAATTACATGATAAAATTCTACGAAATAGGTTCACTTCCCTAACCCTAAAATGACTACTCACTCTCATGAATCCAAGAACTAGAATAAATACAAAAAACATTAAGGGTGCGTTCGCTTCGGGGTATTCAGCAAAGGGAAACGAAATCATTCCCTTTATGGTTGTTTGTTTTGTATTTTTAGTGATTCGTTCCCCCAATTCAAGTTTTGAAAACCCCCATATCCCTTTTAGCCATTCCCCCCAGATTCCTAGGGAAACGTATTCCCTTTCCTTCCTCTTTCCCTATCATCATCTTTAACATAAACAAATATTAATATATATGGTATATAATTTATATAAATACTAACATATAATACAAATTTTTATTAATATTAATATAAAAATTATATCTAATATAAAACTAATATATTTTATTAAATTATATAAATATAATGGATATGAATATAATATATATTATATAAATATTTATATATATCATATAAATTTTAAATAAATATCAATATATAATTATAATAATATAACAGATATTATTTATATTTGAAAAAATGATGAATACTATATAATATAAATATTATTTATAATATAACTAGAATAAAATTCTGAAATAATAATATATATTATTAATAATTAAAAATATCAACAATATTATCATTTATAAATATTAGATAATGAAATAAATATGAAAAAATATGATATATGAATTAAAAATTATATTTATACTTTAAATGCTATAAAGATAAAAAAAATTTATACATATTGTTTATGATGTTAAAAATATTTATATATAGATGATAATAATATATGAATAATTTATATATATTATTTACAATTAATTAATATTTTAAAAAATTATTAATAATATTATTTAAAATTTAAATACATAAATATAAAAAATATCAATATATATATTTATATAATTCTTTATTTATATTATTTACAATTTAAATAAAAAATTTTATATTATATATATTAAAATATTATTTAAAACTCAAATACTACTACTCCGTCCCAGTTTGACTGTCTTGTTTACTTTTTGGCACGTTTTCCACTTCAATATTAAACATATTAGATAAATTAATTTTACAAAATTAATTTTTATAATGTATAGTTTATCACCTAAGGAATCTACTACAAAACTTAGATTTATAAAATTATATCATCTTATATGTTAAATATTGAAGTCAAACGACATATCCAAATAGTAAACAGGACGGTCAGAAGGGACGGAGGGAGTATAAAATTTAAAAAAATTAATATATTAATATAGACAACTTTCAAAAAATGTTATAAATATATATATTATCATTCATAATTTAAAACTATTTATATATGCTATATAATTATATAAATATTAGTATAGTTACATACAAATTAGATAAACATTAATATATATTATTCATAATGTAATTAGTATTAACACTCACTGTTTGGAACCAAACAACAATAAAGACAATCATGAGAATTTTATCTGTTTCCGTGTTAGAATCAAACAGATCTTGATTTGGGGGAATCCCTTTCCTTTCCTTTCCATTCCCTTTCCTGATTCCATTCCGTTTCCTCATCTCGAAGTGAACGCACTAAAGAGAGAAGAAGGGAAAAAGAAAACATATTAGAAATCCGCTCTGAACTGGTGTGGTATATGGTGGTGATGTTGGTGGTGTGTGTGGTCGAATGACTATGAAAGGATGCATGGAAGGCTAAATCTCATGGGGAAAAATGACAGTAACAATATTAAATATTAATGTGTGATTATTAATTGATTAAACATTAACCTACATTATGAACATGTTCTATTACTAAATTATTATCAACTTTTAGAATGGAAACTATACTTTTAAAAAAATTGTGAAAAGCTATGGGGTGGGACCCCGCCGGTGGTCCGACTATGAAAGGATGGATGGGTTGAATTAATGGTGTAGTGGTGGTGAACGTTTGGTTGGCTGGCGAACTGGAAATGGCTGGGGTGGTGGTCGTTCGTGGATGCTGGGCGTGGTGAATTGATGTATGGGAGCTGGGTATGATTTGAAGCAATGGTCTGGAGATTGATGTCGAGATAGCCCTTCTGTCTTCAATTTATAATAGCAGCGATTGAGTTTAGATAAAATAATTTTTTATCTTTTAATCATGATAGAACGCGGCGTCGGGACTGCTGAGGCGGTCGCGTCTAGACATGGGTCCGACTTGTATGTCCGGACGCCTCTATCTGCGTCACGCGAGATTCCTCTTCTATGTGCGTTCGGACCTGTGTCCAGCTAACTCATCCGGACGCCTCTTGTGCTGTCCAACCCAAGTCATCCGAACGGAAGTCCGGACGTGTGTAACATTTGTCTCGGCCTCTGTCCGGCCTTGCAGATTCGGACGCAAGGTTGGATTCAACTTCGGCGGGGCCTAAATTCTTCGTTTTAGCTCCGTTTTGCTCCCCGTTTGTTGCGTTGGATTCCTCATGAGATAATATATGCATTTGCTAGACTTTTATTGCATAAGACACATAAATGTATCAGTTCACATCAAAACATAAATCTAAGGAAAAACATATGATAAGTGAGAAATACGACATGAATTGTTGTGAAAATAGGAAGAACTAAAGCCCTAAAATAGATGTATTTCGCACTTATCAAACTTCCTCACACTTATCTTTTGCTTTTCCTCAAGAAAATAGAGAATAAAACTATCTCTAAGGCCATAGTTTCGAACCTCAGGATCAAACATATGCAAACAGGAAGCAAGCAAAGTGACAATCAAAAGAATAGTTCTGCTCCCGGTTGTAGGTTTTCACAATCAGTGAAAAAGAATGATTTTAAAAGTATGGAGAAGTTAGATTACAAAGTCTGAATATAGAATAACTTGGGATCTTCTGCCATTCATTTCCTCTAACCTTTAGATGACAAGGGGTGTGAAGTAACGTCTTATTCCGTGATACCTTTCAACACCACGTACTCATGATCAAAAACAAAAATTAAACTGAATTAACCTTTTTGCATGCAAAAATATTCTCCTTCAAGAAATATATACAAAACAAACGAATTATTATGAATTGCAGAGTTATTCCGTAACCCAAACTGTTCTCTCTATCCCTGTAACGGTGTTGGGCCAACTATCCCAGATTCTGAGACCTTAGGTAGATAGGTGTTAAGGCACCCTAGGACTTAATAACCGGATAGACGAGGCCTGCTTTTGTTAGGAAACAATTTTGATCAGCGGAGTACCTTGTGTTATCCTTTCATTCCAAACTTTCACATCATTTCCAAAATCCCAAGCTAAACTAATTCAGTTTCCACAATCAACCAATCCATCAAATTTCAGTGAAAACGGATTAATTTGAATAAAACTATATATATATATATATAAACAACCTAGAGCAGAAAGATTCTTGATGTGGTCACCACGCTCGATTTCAAAATCTGTGCAAAAATTTTCACCCAAGAATTCAACATTTATAAGCACTTAGAGAAGTGATTCTCTCAAAGCAAGAAGACAATAAAAACAAGTATGGCATTTAAGTGCAACTAGCATATTTAAAAAGATCTTCTACTCTTCCTCACACTTAAGAGGAGCAATGTCCTCATTGTTCAAACATAAAAATCAGGAAAAGACGTTTCAAAATATGCTAAACTCATGAAGAATTTCATTCAGGACCATAAGGATTGATATAAAAATAAACTTTAAGCATAAAAGTCATGATAGGCTGAACATAAATATTAAAAATAAGGAGAAACTAAAACTCCCCTGATATCATAAACTGAGGAAGGTTCCCTTCCTCACACTTAGGCTCGTACAAGGGGGGTAGCGTTCCTCACACTTGCATTCAAGCAAGAGTCTAGCCTGGGGGTGCATCAAACACCATGATAAAAACTTCACCTGCACACACTCACTACTACCACAAAAACGCTGAAAGCGTTGCATTAAAGCACAAACACAATTGTCACCTCTGAATGATATAAAATAAACTTAGAAAAAAAAATCAGTAGATAAAAATAAAAACTACCTAATACCAAAATAATGCTGAAAAAGGAGAGAAAGCAAAAAATTTCATAATTCTGGGCCTGTCCGGACTTGTGTCTGGACCTATATGTTCGGACCCCTGCAAGATTTCTCTTATTATGAGTCATATCAAAAGAGACCTGCTCATCATGGTATCGCAATATTATTTTCCCTTCTTCTGCATCTATTAAAATATGAGTAGTGCGCATAAAAGGTCTACCTAAGATAATAGGCACTTTTGAATCCTCCTCCATGTCTACAATGATAAACAGCAGGAAAAGAAAATTTTCCTACCGTCCCTATTAAGTCTTCCACCTTACCCTTTGGATAAACTGTGGAGCGGTCAGCCAATTGCAATCGAATGGAAGTAGGGGAACATTGACCAACTCCTAGTTTATTAAAAACTAATAAAGACATTAAGTTGATACTAGCACCTAGATCGCACAAACCTTTACTGCAATTTACCTTTTCAATAGAGCAAGGTGTGATGGGGAGTCCAGGATCACTAAGCTTAGGAGGGAGCTTCTTTAGAAGGACTGTTGAGACCGTCTCTGTTAACTCACTGTCTTCTGCTCCTGTAAATTACGCTTATCAAATCTGGGATTCTTATTGGGCATCCTAGTACAAATATATTCAAAAGAATACTTAGTAGTTAACGGTTCCATAAAGCTCAAAAATTTCTCAAATTGCTTATCATAAACACTCATTAAAACTGGAACGGGATATGACAATGATTTTATTAATGCAATTCGAGAATAAAAAAAGAATAAAGTAGATTGAGTTTTAGGAAACTCATCCTCCTTGGATTTTTCTACTTTGCTGTCGGAGTCCTCAACTTCTACAATTGCATGTCTGAGAGTTTCCTCTGGAGCTTCAGGAGCACTTGGTTCTAGTCGCTTCTCACCGTCCAATGTTATTGATTTACAATGTTCTGCCGGATTTGGTTTTAGTTGACTTGGAAGCGACCCTGCTTGCATTTGTGCTATTTGCTGTGACATTTGACTCAATTGCCTCTCTACACTCTGATTTATGTATGCCTGATCAGCAAACTTGGCATCCATATCAGCAAATCTGGCATTAGTGGCTTGACCTTGCTTCAGAATCTCCTATAACATGCTCTCAATTTTGTTGTTTCCCCCTTAAGAATTCTAAAATTACTCCTGCTATCTATTACCATATGATGGCTCATATGAGGGTAACCCTGGCTTCCTAACTGTTGACCATTTCCTCTCCACAGAGGCTGCTGGTTACCTCTTCAATTATTTTGATTATAAGTATCAGAATGAGAGTTACCTGTTCTGTTGTTAATTGAATTCACCTCTTCAGGATTTCCAACATAACCAGCCCCCTTGCAATTGTAAGTTTCATGGGCCCCTCCATAGATGTCGCAGCAAGAAGTACAAAGAGATGAAGTCGTGGTTGTTGCCTTAACTATCTACTGTGCTTGATTCAAGGTAAGTTTCTCGATAGCTTTTGCTAATGCTGACAACTGAGATGAAACATGATCTTGCGGGGGAAAACTATGAATTCCAGCTTCTCTCTTGCTTCTCCTCTCCCCTTATTCTTGCACCACTGTCTGGTGCTCTCGGTCGTCGAATCCAGGAGCACAATTGTTTCTGCACCTATCTTACTCATAAAATTTCCTCTAGAAGCAGAATTTAGCAAAAGCTTATTAGAGTCACTTAAACCATTAAAGAATGACAAAACAAGGTCCCTATCACTCATGCTGTGGTGTGGACATACAATTTGAAGTTCTTTGAATCTATCCCATGAATCATAAAGTGACTCACCTGGAGATAGCCCTTCCGTCTTCAATTTATAACAGCAGCGATCGAGTTTAGATAAAATAAAATTTTATCTTTTAATCTTGATAGAACACGGCGTCGGGACTACTGAGGCGGTCACGTCCAGACATGCATCTAGACTTGTATGTCTGGACGCCTCTATCTGTATCGTGTGAGATTCCTCTTCCGTGGTGCGTCCGGACCTGTGTCCGGCTAACTCATCCGGACGCCTCTTGTGCTGTCCAATCCAAGTCCTCCTGACAAAAGTCCGAACGTGTCTAACATTCGTCTCGGCCTCTGTCCGGCCGTGCAGGTCCGGACGCAAGGACGAACACAACTTCAGCGGGGCCTAAATTCGTCGTTTTAGCTCCTTTTTGCTCCCCGTTTGTAGCGTTGGAATCCTCATGAGATTATCTATGCATTTCCTAGAATTTTCACTGGGTAAGACACATAAAATGTATCATTTCACATCAAAACATAAATCTAAGGAAAACATATGATAAATGAGAAATACGACATGAATTATTGTGAAAATAGGAAGAATGAAAGCCCTAAAAATATATGTATTTCGCACTTATCAGTAGCCAAGTAGTGCACTTGGCTTACTTTGGCTAAGGAGAAGGGTTCTGCACGGGGAATGGATGACTTTTTGGAGTGTCCATGGCTTTTTCTCTAGAGAGATGTATGCTAGGAAAGATGTTCTTGAAGAAGGATCAAGATCTTCAGGCGTTGAAGATGACTCTGGGTGGGGGTGTGGCAGGCTGAAAGGGCAGTACATCTTGATGTAACAATTAATTGGGTGAGTGGTTATGTATTGGTGTCCCTAACCCACAATTTGTCTAAGAGGCGATCTCGGTGGAGTACTGGGACTGCCTAGGGAAATGACCCTATTAGAGACTAACTATCAGGTTAGTGGTGACCCCTGGACAGTTAGAACTTAGAAACATCCAGAGCCAGATCTGGCTGTGACTTGGGTTTTTGTTTTATCTGTTAGTTTTCTACTACTTGTGGTTTTGCTGTATTTGTTTGTGGGTTTAGAGTATGTGTTGATTTTATTATGGATAGATATGTTCGTACCAATACTATGTTCGGTTTTTTATGACACAAATGAATGATGAAGGGAGTAAGGGCATAAATATGGTGTTAAAGTATTGGAAATATGTGCAAGAATGGGTGGTGAAGTTCAGATTAAATTGGAGTTTGGAAGCATCATTCACTAATGAATATGATGTTTAATGCTTGTTATGGATATGATTCAGGGAATATGAGGGGAATGTGTATAGGGGGGTGAGTTGCGGTTGAAGTTAATGGAGTATGTAACACCCCATATTTTTTGCAAATCTATATAATTACTTTTATAAGAAAAAAATATGTATAATCAAATAATTGATAATATATTAGATTTGGCAATATTAAGTTTTTTTAGAAAATAAATATATAACCGATTTATTTTATTCATAGATCTTCCGTTTTTATTTAGTAAAAAAGTAATTAATAATTAATGATTTTTAAAGTAACTTATATAACTCTTTTAGTTTGTAGCACCAATTTATTTGTATTATCATTTTCAAAATTTTATATCATTATAGAGCTTAATCCAAAATTATAATATTATGACATAACTAAATCAATTTTCTTGTATTTATATTAATTAATTGTTATAGGGCCTCATTTTAAATGTTTAGCACAGAGTCCCATGAATTATAGAGATGCCACTGCATTACTACTCATATCCCGATGTGGGATGCGGGTACTACATACTCCCCACTCAAAGAGTACGACTTGACGCAAGCCTAACATCCAAGTCCCATGGACCTCCTCAGTAGGTGTCGAGTATACCAACCCAACATGGTCCCGAGTCAGTTTTGGTACCATTTGTAACACCCCGTAGGGGCAACTGTCTAATAACCTAGTTCTCAAGCCATCAGCTTGAAAAACTAGCCACTTTAGGCCCTTAATCCTCGCTTGGTTGTAATCATCCACGTGTATCCTATAAACCACTCACATTACTATTCATATCCTGATGTGTAGGGGTGAGCATTCGATTCTGGTTATTCAGTTATAACCGAGAACTAAAATTATTTCGGTTTTTACCTGAAATGTTTAACCGTTTTTAAATAATTTGATTATTCAGTTATTCGGGTAGAACCAAAATATTATTCGGTTCGGTTTTTGGTTCCAGGGTTGGGTAATTTGGTTTACCCAAATAACCAAATTACATATATGGAAAATATTGATTAATTCGGTTCTTTTTTATAATTTGGTTCTTTTTTATAGTTCGGCTCCTTTTATAATTAGGATCCTTTTAAAAATTTGGTTCTTGTTTTCATTTTGGTTCTTCTTTGTAATTCGGTTCTTTTTTATATATCGGTTCTAACTAAAAACAGAATAAAAAAATTTGATTTTCGGTTCTCGATTCCAGACTAAAAAAAAATTAGGTTATTCAGTTCTTGGTTATTTAGGTTCTCAATTTAAAATTCGGTTATTCGGGTAGAACCGAAAAAAATGGAAAACCGAACTATTTTTCCTAATTCAGTTTTAGGTGGGACGAGTATAAATGCTCTAGCCTTTCAAGTCAGACTGACATGGGAGTTGGCTATTCTAAGAGGCTCTTTATTTTCTAGTAGTTTGGGTTGGTATGGTATACACAGGATATCGCATGAAATTGTGTCCAAGTCAAGGATGATATTGACAACATCTGTATGAGGGATGTAACCTTTTAAGTCTTTGTGCTAACTGCATGGGTTTAGGCATTGACCATGCAGATAGAGGCTTTATGTTTTGTTGGGAGGATAGTGCCAGTTTTTATGTTCCCTTTACTTTGCATATCGGTCTTGCGGTGCAGGTTTGTTGCAGTGTTGGAAAGGTAAATTACTTTGGTTTTTTGAAGTTCTGGGATGGGATGAAGGTTTATCCTCAGGATGTCTATTGTTGTCGCTTCATTGATGCTAATGCTTGTTTGGATTGGGAGTGACACTTATATGATATCAGGAGTTGTTAGCTGGCTTGACTTGTTTTTCTTTGTCAGTGGTTCAAAGATGGTAGTGTTGTCTAGAAGACCATACTCAGTCTATTAGGAGATGTTAGGAATCATATTATTTCCCTATTAATCCTTAAGTTATTTTATTCTTGTACATGTATATATTTTGTAGGTCTATAACAACTTTTAGTTGGTTAGGTAGTCTTTAGTGTATATAAGTGTTGGTACACGTCTTTATTTATCAAGTTGTATCTGTACATTCCTTTCTGGTTTAGTTTAATAAAATTTTCCTTTCCTTCCCTCTTTGGGTATGCGCTTAGAGTTAGGGTTTCTTGTTTTTGGCAAAGCTCTCGTTGTGCGACGGCCGCTAACATGGTATCAAAGCAGCGATTGAGCTTAGGCCATTGATTTTCTTTCTATTGTCTTCTCAACCTTTCTTCTTCAATTCGTGAAGTCTCTGTGTACTTTTCTTTACCAAACCCTAAATTTTCCTTGCCAAACTTCGACCTCTATGGCCGGTGAGGAGGATGTTTCCAAGATTGTAAGTGACAAGAATACCTCCCCAAATGGCAGTATAGTCATCGACACCGGAGATCCGCTCTATCTATCAAGCTCGAACCACCTAGGGCTTGTTTTAGTGAACAAATTTGGAAGCCAAGGATTCACTTGTTGGCAAATGCAAATTTCGATTGCATTAGGAGCAAAGAACAATTTTGGATTTGTTGATGGTTCGCTATAGCTGCCCTCAGACACTATTCAGAAAGCTCAAGCATGGACAAGGTGCTCGATGGTAAGGGCATGGATTCAGATTAGCCTTGAGAAGAACATAGCGGACAGTGTCCTTTTTGCGCCATCTGCAGCCCAGATTTGGAAGGAACTGTGCAGTCGATATGAGCAATTGGACGGTACAAGGATATATGACCTTGAACACCATTTGGCAGTAGCAAATCAAGGTAACGAGTCAATTTGTGATTATTTTACAAGGGTTAGGGGTTTATGGGATGAAACGGATGCTAGTAATACCATTCTCACGTGTGTTTGTCAATCCTGTAACTGTGGAGCTTCTGACAAATTCAAGAAATATGTTAGAGAAAGAAGATTGAATCAGTTCTTGATGTGTTTACTTGATAAGTTCTGTATAATATGTGGGATCATATTGATGAAATACCCCTTGCCAACAATAGACCATGTCTTTTCCCTTCTAATTCAAAAAGAAAGACAGGAGTTTCTCACATATTCAAGCTCAACAAAAGCCATTTCCTTCTCTTTTGCTACAGAACAGAATAAGAAGTATTTTTCAAAGGGTTAACCCTCAAACATCAAGCACACAACACTTCACTATACCCACTGCAATAAGATGGGTCATACAGAGGACCGGTGCTACCAAAGCATTGAATTTTCGTAAGGTTGGAGGAATTCAAAGGGAAAAGTAGCAGCACCAACACTACAAACTTTTAAAAAGCAAAGGAAGAGGAACATAAAGATCATTCCAAGGACCCTTTCGGAGGAATTCTCTACACATAACAAGTAATCAAATTTCTTGACTACATCAGTAAGTCTCGGTCAAGCATCACATAGAACCAGAATGCCTACTCTACCTCTTCTTGTGGTTTTGTCGGTACATATTTTCTTTCCCTAACTTGCTTAAGATCTATGAAACATTTAAGCATGAACGCTCAGATGAATAATGATTTGTTGACTCAGATTGGATTTTAGATTCTGGTGCTTCTGACCATATGTGTGGAAACTTGAGTTTATTCAATAAATATATTGTTCTTAATGATACTCACTCTGTGGGAATGCCTAATGGACACCCACAGTACGTTAGAATTATAGGAGAAATAAGGATTAATTCCTTAATTACTTTGAAAGGTGTGTTGTTTATGCCTGCTTTTAAATTCAATCTTATCTCAATTAGTAAGTTGTCTCAAGATATGAAAGCGAAATTTACATTTGAATCTCGATCATGCTTTTATCAGGATTGTATGAGCAACAATGCTATTGAGATTAGGAGACTCGGCAGAGGACTTTATGTTTTGAATTCTAGTTGTGATAGAAGAAGTTGTAAGGATTTTGATCCTTTGGCATGTAATAACAATGTCACTAGTGTTGGCTTTGATTGTAGTGACGAGATAAATCTTTGGCATCATAGACTTGGCCATGTGCCAAAAGATAAACTTGTAAAGCTTCATTTAATAAAACAATTTGAAAGAAATATGCAGTTTGTATGTGAATCGTGTTGCAGATCCAAGAGTCACCGGCTCCCTTTTAATTCTAGTTTCAGCACGACAAATGTTGTTTTTGAACCAATACATGATGATTTATGGGGCTGTTATAAGGTCAAGAATTATGATGGGTATTCATATTTTCTTACACTAGTTTATGATAAGAGCAGGGCTACATGGACACACTTATGTGCTACAAAGTCAGAATCTTTTGATGTTATTATTTTATTCTTTTAAATTATTGAAAATCAGTTTAATTAAAGGGTAACAATCTTGGGAGGGGACAATGCATATGAACTTGGGAGTTCTAAAAGCACTTATGATTTTCTTAGAAACAATGGGATTCTACATCAAACAACTTATGTTCACACTCCACAACAAAATGGTGTTGTATAGCGTAAACATAGACATATATTGGAAGTTGCTAGAGCATTGATGTTTCACTCTAATCTTCCTTTAAGGTTTTGCGGAGAAAACATTCTTATAGCAACTTATCTTATCAACAGAATGCCATTTAGTAGTATTGACAATAAAAGTCTTTTGAGATAATTTATACTGCTCAACCTAATTATCATGATTTGAAATGTTTTGGATGTTTATGCTTTGCAAATATTAACAAACTACAAGATGACAAGTTCGCTTCAAACTCTATTCAAGGTGTTTTTCTTGGCTATCCCCAAAGGAAGAAGGGTTATAAATTGTTAGACTTGGATAATAATAAAGTTATTTTTAACAGAGACGTAGTCTTACATGAAAATATTTATCCATTTAGAGGAGGTTCCACCTGTAACAGTGAGAACAATCCTATTAATGCTCTTTTGTTTTTCTATGAGTATTATTTGTGAGGAAAGTGCAGAGAATATTTTTGGAAATCAGGAAAGGGTCTGTTTAGAACATATTGTACCTGCAGCTTCAGACTAGCCATAAGAATTAGAATAACAAACAGAGGTTGAATTCTTCAGCCTATGAAACCCATTTCAGATACACCAAGCACTGGAATAGAAGAACAAGCCATTCTTAGGTGTTCATCAAGGGAGAGACAATGTCCAAGATACTTGGATGATTATGTTGTTGGTCACTCTTGTGTCAACAAACAAGATAAGATTTATATAGATCCTTTCTCTCTTATTCTTAGTGATAGAATTTTTAGATCTGTTAATCTGGTTTCAACAACCAAAGATTTTTGTTTCACGGTTTCAGATTATCAATACTTGAGTGAAGACCAAACTATAGAGTACTCCATCTGCTGGACCCGAAGCACCACGAGGTAGCTACACGGAGCAGACTCAAGCCGATACAAGCAATTAGAAGGGGATAGGAGTCACTAGGGGCAGGATACCCCTAATTTCATGGAACCTTAGGCGCTGGTACTAGTACGCAGCGCGATCTAGGTAACCGCACACCTTTAAATTAATAAATCGACTGCATGAGAGTATGAATCATGTAACACCCCCAAAACCGGCCTAAGAGTTAGGGGCATTACACGCCGCGTATTACTACCTAATAACGTAAGGCTCTAAACTGACATTCGCAATAAGGCCCAAAACAATGCTTTCATAAATAGTATAAACCAAAGTATTCCAAAACAAATGAAGTTATCACAACTCCCCAAATACAAATCCAAGTCAGAAACAGAGGTCAAAACAGTATAAGGCCCGAGGGCTACAATAACACAACAAATAGTCTGAACGACCAAAAGATAAACACTATGGCTTCCGAACTTAAGTTGATCCTCGCTGATCAATCTGCAAAAAATTATGATAAGAGTAGGGGAATGAGCACGCAACTATGCCCAGTAAGCAGCGACTGTCATCAGTGAGGTCGCTCAAAACAATTGAAAACAGAGGAGAAACAGAGGTTAGCACAAAACCATAGTTCTCAAAAACAGTCAGAGCATTACTGAAACTAATACGGAATGGAACACTAGAGTTCCCAGTTCAGAAATAACCAGAGTTCACAAACGGATGGGGGACATAGTACAATGCACACACTCAGAAGGGTCGAAGACCCATAGATCATAACAGATCTCTCGGCAACCAAGAAATGACTCGAAAGAGCCAAAAGGTTGGTCAACCCCACAGAACGGAAAGGGAATGACCCACAGTCAGAATGACGTCTACATGGTATACCACGGAATAGCTCGACCCAGCCATTCACGGCTCAGAAACAAAGTAAAGTGTCCCAAAATAGAAGGTTTGCAAAAACAGAATCAACATTGCATGAAATCATGCCAAAACACTTATAATTCAGTAGTAGGGACTTAGAGGAGTCCAACACCACAAATGGCACCCAAATCAGAGTTCAGACGGAGAAGTTATTCAGAAAACAGTACAGTGTCCGAACTTGGGTCCGGACGTCGAAGTTCGGACGCAAGTCAAGACTCAGAAACCAGAATTGCCAAATGTCCAAACTTGTGTCCGGACATCAATGTTTGGACACAAGTCGATTTGAAATCAGACAGAGGATTACAGAATGTCCGAACATCGAAGCTCGGACCGATGTTCGGACGGGTTTACGAGAAAAGTTATGCGGAAGGTCCGACCTTGTGTCCGGACGTCTAAGTTCGGACACAGGTCGAACTAAAATCAGAGAAGAACCAAGGGAGTGTCCGAACATCAATGCTCGGACTGATGTTCGGACATACCCCGAACTTTGAAAACCAGAAGGGCAAAACACACTGTCCGAACTTCAAAGATCGGACGGAAGTTCTGACAGTGCGAAAACTGCATTTTCCAGAAGTCGAATAGAGCAGAAAAACAATGCAATTCGACATTACGAATTGCCAATTCAGTACACACACCAAAACAATCATAAACACAGAAGACCATGGGGTTTAACCATTCCAAACGTAACTAGAACAGCCAACAACAATCAGAATTGGCACCCAAAACAGACAATAAACCTTGCAATACCCCTTGGCTGAACTTCCAAACCGAATCAAGCAACCACCTACCTCAATTAGCAGAAACGACACCAAACTGAGTCCGTCGGCGCAATCCACACAGAGCCACAACCGGCACAACCAACAGCCACTGAAATCCCGCAATAGACAATCCGAAATCAGAGAACGAAAGGGGAAAACTGAGAACAACACAACCTCAATTCTGCAGCACAAACCTGATCGAGAATGCAGAACAATCCAACAACAGCGTAGTCCCAACAATCTGAATTCCCACGCAGGATTGTCGTCGCTGAATTAACATAGTCAAGGTCCCAAAATCAGAACTGAGAGGAGAGGAAACCAACAACGAAATCCAGAATTCTGTAGACAAACCTGATAACGGAGAGAGTAAATCCAGCAACGAAGATCCTCAGTCCAGTTGCAACAACGGCAACCCCAGAGCTTGGCAAGGAGAATTTGAGAGAGAGAGAGAGAAGAGGAAGAAAGTAAACTGTCGTTCTGAAGACTAAGACTGCACGCTCCCACGATTCAAACTGGCACCCTTAATAAATCGAGAATTAGGGAAAGGAGAAATAAGAATTAATAAGTAAATCCTTTACTATTGGATAATCTATTTACCTTAATTAGCAGGGGCAATGACCTCCTCGCCCTTGGCTAATAAAAGAAGGCGTCGGTGTCCCAACTGATAGCAAGGAATCAAATAGTCCAACTTAGAGTAACGTCGTAACTGATATAATATAAAGTATGAATTATGGGTTGTAACATCACCTCCCCCTTAAAAGAATTTCGTCCTCGAAATTGACTTACCTTACTGCTCGAAAAGGGAGGGGAACTTGGCACGCAGCTCGTCCTCGAGCTCCTAAGTCGCTTCGCTCTCCGACTGGTCAGCCCACTGGACCTTGACCATTGATAGGGTCTTACTACGAAGCCGACGCACGTCTCTGGCTAGAATGCGGGTAGGCACCGCCTCGAAACTGAAATCCTCCCTCAACTGAAGCTGGCTATAGCTGATCACATGGGACGGATCATGCAGGTACTTCCTCAACATCGAAACATGGAAAACATTATGCACAGCTGACAAAGATGGAGGCAAGGCTAGACGGTAAGCCACAGGGCCAATCCTCTCTAGAATCTCAAACGGTCCAACGAACCTTGGGCTAAGCTTCCCACGCTTCCCAAACCGGACTACACCTCTGACCGGCGACACTCGCAGATAGACATGATCTCCAATCTCAAACTCAAGCGGCCTGCGCCTCTGGTCTGCATAGCACTTCTGTCTACTCTGAGCAACAAGTAGACGCTCCCGAATCATCCTGATCTTCTCTACTGCACCCTGCACCAGCTCAGGTCCAACCAGGACTCTCTCCTTCAGGTCATCCCAACAGACGGGAGACCTGCACCTCCTACCATACAACGCTTCAAACGGAGCCATACCGATGCTCGCCTGAAAGCTGTTTTGTAGGCAAACTCGATTAGAGTCACTTGCTGTCCCAACTACCTCCAAAATCTAGAACACATGCGCGAAGCATGTCCTCCAGGACCTGATTAGTCCTCTCTGTTTGGCCATCCGACTGAGGATGGTAGGCTGAACTGAAGGCTAGACTCGTGCCCAAGGCCTTACGCAAACTGCGCCAGAACCTCGAAACAAAACGCGGATCACGATCAGAAACTATAGTAGTAGGCACACCATGCAGCCTCACTATCTTATCGAGATACAGACGAGCCAAACGCTCCAAACTGAACGTCTTCTTCACTGGCAGAAAATGGGCAGACTTCGTCAGTGGATCAACTATAACCCACATAGCGTCACAGCCCGAAGAAGTCCTGGGTAAACCCATGACAAAGTCCATTCCCACACTCTCCCACTTCCACTCAGGAATGGGAAGGGGCTGAAGCAAACCCGCTGGCCTCTGGTGCTCAGCCTTCACCTGCTGACAGGTCTGGCACTTCGAAACGAACTCGGAGATGTCACGCTTCATCCCAGACCACCAGAATGACTCCCTGAGATCCCGATACATCTTCACCCCTCCTGGGTGCACCGAGTATGGAGCTCCATGAGCCTTCTGAAGGATCTCCCTGCGCAGAACTGCATCATCTGGCACACACACTCGGCCTCTGAAACGCAGACAACCATCACTAGAGACACTGAAGTCTGAACTCTACTCTGAAGCCAGCCCCTCTCTGATCAAACACAAAGCTGAGTCTGCCTCCTAACCAACCCTGATCCTATCGACCAATGAAGACGGGACCTGAAGCACTGCTATCATACTGGCACTGGCTGGTCTGACTACCCAAACACCCATACGCTGGAGCTCTAAGGCGGACCTATGAACTCCTGTCAAAGCACAAGCTACACCTGGAGCACCTCTCCGACTCAAGGCATCTGCCACCACGTTCGCTCTACCCGGGTGGTAGAGAATCTCTAAATCATAGTCATGAAGTAACTCCAACCACCTCCTCTGCCTCAAGTTCAGTTCCTTCTGAGTGAACAGATACTTGAGACTCTTGTGGTCCGTGTAGACCTTACACGACGCTCATACAGATAATGTCTCCAAATCTTCAGCGCGAACACTACAGCTGCCAACTCCAGATCGAGGGGAGGGTAGTTCTTTTCATAAGGCTTCAGCTGCGAGAGGCATAAGCCACTACCTTACCCGCTGCATCAAAACAAAATCCTAGTCCCTTAGGGGACGATCACAGAAGACCTCGAACCCTCAGTCCTAGAAGGCAAAGTCAGTAGCGACATGTCGTCAACCTCTATTAATCTCCAGGAAGCTCTGCTCATAAAGCCTCCAACACTCATACTTGATCTCCTTCCTCAACAGACGGGTCAGCGGGATGGATACGATCTTAGAAAACCCCTCAACGAACTTCCTGTAGTACCCAGCTAACCCAAGGAAACTATGAATCTCAGCGACATTCGTGGGCCTCGCCCACTCCATCACAGCTCTGATCTTCTCGGGATCCACCGAGATGCCGTCCTTCGAGACTACATGTCCCAAGAATACTGCACGATCGAGCCAGAAGCCACACTTCTTCAGCTTAGCATAAAGCTCCCGCTCGTTTAGCGTCTGCAAAACAATCCTCAGGTGCTCCTCATGCTCCTCCGCGCTCATGGAGTACACCAAGATGTCATCTATGAAGACCACTACAAACTGATCCAGATAGGGTTTGAAAACCCGGTTCATCATATCCATAAATACTAAGGGAGCATTAGTCAACCCAAACGGCATAACTAGGAACTCGTAATGACCATAACAAGTCTTAAAAGCGGACTTAGGCACATCCTCAGCCTTAATCCTCAACTGATGGTAGCTTGAACGAAGGTCTATCTTTGAGAACACTGTGGCACCCGCCAACTGGTCAAACAAATCGTCGATACGCGGAAGGGGATAGAGGTTCTTGATGGTCACCTTATTCAGCTCCCTATAATCGATGCATAGCCTGAAGGTTCCATCCTTCTTCTTCACAAATAGCACTGGTGCTCCCCAAGGCGAAACACTAGGGCGGATGAAGCCCTTATCCAGCAACTCCTGCAACTGAACCTTCAGCTCCTTCAACTCTACCGGACTCATACGATAGGGGGCCCTAGAGATGGGCTGAGTCTCTGGCGCTAAATCGATGGTGAACTCCACCTCCCTCTCTGGTGGAAGTCCAGGTACGTCATCCTGAAACACTTCAGGGAACTCTCTGACAATCGGGGTGCTCTCCAAGCTAGATCCCTCGCGTACCTCCGGAAGATAGCACAAAAAGCCCTGGCAGCCCTTCCTCAAGAAGCTAGCTGCCTGCATCACTGACACAACCACAGGCGCACACGGAACTGCATTCCCAGAGAAAATAAAGCAAGTCCCGTATGGCAAATCAAATATCACTCTCCTAGCTGCATAGTCTATGTGGGCATGGTGCTCTGCTAGCTAGTCCATGCCCAAGATCACATCAAAACAGGCCATCCGCATCGGGACGAGGTCAGCATAAAAAGCCTTGTCCCTAACTGCTATGGGACAAGCCTTACACACAGAGTTTAGCACACAAGGGGCAACCCCACCTACTGGACTATTCACACACAGGTCTACCTCACTAGGCATAGAAGATAGTCCAAGATTACCCAACAAATCACAGCAGATAAAGGAGTGCGTAGCTCCAGAGTCAAACAGACAAAATACATCCTGAGAATGGATCTGGAGGATACCTGAGACGACGCAATCACCAGCTCGATCACGCTCCCCCGTCATAGCATAAACTCGGGCCTGAGTCTAAGGCTTCTTCTGGTCGGAACTCGCCCCTGAGTCTAAACCGGTGCCTCTATCTCCTACGCCTCTACCGGATGCCTGAGGGCACTGAGAAATCCGGTGCTCCATCGACCCGCACTTAAAGCAGGCACCAGTCTTCTTGTAGCACTCCCTACCAAGATGGGAGTGACCACAAGACCCACACTTCGCCCCAGCTAACGAAGATGAAGAAGCTCCCCGGCGATCTCCATAAGACTGCTTCTTCTGAGGAGGAGCAGCCTCCTTCTTATGAGACTCTTCAGCACGTCTCTTCCCTTTGTGGTCCTTGCCAGCCTGTCTACCCTTGATGTCGGCCTCTACCAGCAGAGCGACATCCGCCACCTCTCTGAAGGTCCGGTGACGAAGAGGTGTCACAGCGGACCTGATATCTGGTCTGAGCCCGCTCTCGAACTTACGGGCCTTCCTATGCTTATCTGGCTCCGGAGCATACTTCGAGAGAGTCACGAACTTCCTCACGTACTCCTCAACTGACATGTCTCTCCCCTGACGCAGCCGATTGTACTCATTGATCTTCTGATCCTTGTAAACGTCAGGGTAGAACTGCTTGTTGAACTCCAAGTAGAACTGATCCCAGGTCCAAGGCTGGGGATGCCTACCCATCACCATACTCCCCACTCCTTCGCCTCCCCCTTAAAGAGGAACGTGGCGAAGTCGACCTTCTGATCGTCCTCTGAACCCATCACTCTAAGCAGGTCCTCAACCTCGGTAATCCAGTGGCTCACCTCCTGAGGGTCACCACAGCCGTCGAAGGAAGGCGGCTTCAGCTTCATAAACTCTTGGAGCACCCTAACTCGGCCTCCCACAGCATTCGCCCCAGCTGGCCTGTACCACAGCTCCTTCACCAGCTCCCCCAGCAGCTGCAGCCATTGTCTGCATGAGTTGCACCACAAACTGCTGCATTGCCTCTGTAGCATCTCCCTGAGGGGTCACTGGTGTCCTACGAGGAGGCATTCTGAGATACACAAATCCAAAACTTGTCAGAACTGACTCAGACTCCCAGAAGCTAACACAACTGACCCTTACACAAACAAACACACCCACAAACACCAAAGAAAGCCAAACCTGGCTCTGATACCACTAAATGTAACACCCCAAAACCGGCCTAAGAGTTAGGGGCATTACACGCCGCGTATTACTACCTAATAACGTAAGACTCTAAACTGACATTCGCAATAAGGCCCAAAACAATGCTTTCATAAATAGTATAAACCAAAGTATTCCAAAACAACTGAAGTTATCACAACTCCCAAATACAAATCCAAGTCGGAAACAGAGGTCAAAACAGTATAAGGCCCGAGGGCTACAATAACACAACAAATAGTCTGAACGACCAAAAGATAAACACTATGGCTTCCGAACTTAAGTTGATCCTCGCTGATCAATCTGCAAAAAAATGATAAGAGTAGGGGAATGAGCACGCAACTATGCCCAGTAAGCAACGACCGTCATCAGTGAGGTCGCTCAAAACAATTGAAAACGGAGGAGAAACAGAGGTTAGCACAAAACCATAGTTCTCAAAAACAGTCAGAGCATTACTGAAACTAATACGGAATGGAACACCAGAGTTCCCAGTTCAGAAATAACCAGAGTTCACAAACGGATGGGGGACACAGTACAATGCACACACTCAGAAGGGTCGAAGACCCATTGATCATAACAGATCTCTCGGCAACGCAGAAATGACTCGAAAGAGCGAAAGGGTTCGTCAACCCCACAGATTGGAAAGGGAATGACCCACACTGAGAATGACGTCTACATGGTATACCACGGAATAGCTCGACCCAGCCATTCACGGCTCAGAAACAAAAAGTGTCCCAAAATAGAAGGTTTGCAAAAACAGAAGCAACCTTGCATGAAATCATGCCAAAACACTTATAATTCAGTAGTAGGGACTTAGAGGAGTCCAACGCACAAACGGCACCCAAATCAGAGTTCAGACGGAGAAGTTATTCAGAAATTAGTACAGTGTCCGAACTTGGGTCCGGACGTCGAAGTTCGGACGCAAGTCGAGACTCAGAAACCAAAATTGCCAAATGTCCGAACTTGTGTCCGGACATCAATGTTCGGACACAAGTCGATTTGAAATCAGACAGAGGATTGCAGAATGTTCGAACATCGAAGCTCGAACCGATGTTCGGACGGGTTTACGAGAAAAGTTACGCAGAAGGTCCGACCTTGTGTCCGGACGTCTAAGTTCGGACACAGGTCGAACTAAAATCAGAGAAGAACCAAGGGAGTGTCCAAAAATCAATGCTCGGACTGATGTTCGGACATACCCCGAACTTTGAAAACCAGAAGGGCAAAAACACTGTCCGAACTTCAAAGATCGGACGGAAGTTCGGACAGTGTGAAAACTGCATTTTTCCAGAAGTCGAACAAAGCAGAAAAACAATGCAATTCGACATTACGAATTGCCAATTTAGTACACACACCAAAACAGTCATAAACACAGAAGACCATGGGGTTTTAACCATTCCAAACGTAACTAGAACAGCCAACAACAATCAGAATTGGCACCCAAAACATACAATAAACCTTGCAATACCCCATGGCTGAACTTCCAAACCGAATCAAGCAACCACCTACCTCAATTAGCAGAAACGACACCAAACTGAGACCGTCGGTGCAATCCACGCAGAGCCACAACAGGCACAAACCACACACCACTGAAATCCCGCAATAGACAATCCGAAATCAGAGAACGAAACGGGAAAACTGAAAACAACACAGCCTCAATTCTGCAGCACAAACCTGATCGAGAATGCAGAACAATCCAACAACAGCGTAGTCCCAACAATCTGAATTCCCACGCAGGATCGTCGTTGCTGAATTAACATAGTCGGGGTACCAAAATCAGAACTGAGAGGAGAGGAAACCAACAGTGAAATCCAGAATTCTGTAGACAAACCTGATAACGGAGAGAGTAAAATCCAGCAACGAAGATCCTCAGTCCAGTTGCAACAGCGGCAACCTTAGAGCTTGGCAAGGAGAATTTGAGAGAGAGAAGAGGAAGAAAGTAAACTGTCGTTCTGAAGACTGAGACTGCACGCTCCCACGATTCAAACTGGCACCCTTAATCAATCGGAAATTAGGGAAGGAGAAATAAGAATTAATAAGTAAATCCTTTACGTATTATTGGATAATCTATTTACCTTAATTAGCAGGGGCAATGACCTCCTCGCCCTTGGCTAATAAAAGAAGGCCGTCGGTGTCCCAACTGATAGCAAGGAATCAAATAGTCCAACTTAGAGAAACGTCGTAACTGATATAATATAAAGTATGAATTATGGTTTGTAACACATCAAAGTCCTCCTTCCACCATGAAGAGGTTTAAAAACAAACTCAGAAAAGAACCCATGAAATACCCCGAACATAATTAGGGTGATTAAATTACTCTAATATGAAAATTGAAGGCCTATTAGTGCCAAAAGAATTTTGGTAAAGAAAATAAATCCAAAAGAAAAGAGAAAAACGCCCAAAAAGCGGAAAAAACGCTAAATTGAGCGTTATGTGACCGTAGGAGGAATACGACCTCGACCAGGGTCTTAGATGAATTCCTAAGGCTTAGTTATGCCTAATTAATATACGGAATGATTCCCGAAGAAAACGGATCCAAATAATGTGTTAAAACGCTAATAAAGCTTTAACACATGTTTTCGAGAGAACCCAAAAACATGACATTGAGTGGTCAAATGAACCCGTAAAAATTATAGTTCACCGAATAACTATATTTAAACATTAATGGAAGTTTAATTAACCATTAAGATTAAAGAAACGAGAAAAATCCAGAAAACGGGCCCGGTTAGTGAATAGTGCTAAAACCGGGTAAATTAATGAGTGTTTTCTGTAAAAGACGAAAAATGCTCCCAGCTGGTGTTATTATGGGGCCGGTTTTATAAGAGTAATCAGCCCTCTCACATAACTAGCTAGCTATTAAAATAAGTCAAAAGCAAAAAGGTGGGAAAAAGTAAAGAGGCCCCCTCTCTCTTCTCTCTCCTCTCATTCTCTCTTTCCTCTCTTTCTTCCCTTTCTCCTTCCTCCAGCCGGCTCCCCCTTCCTCTCTTCTGGTTTGAATGATTTTGAAGGGCATCCATGGCTCCTCCACCTTCCTCCTTATGCCCAAGCTCCATTCAAGCTCAAAACACAAAAATAACCACATATTCTTCTTCCCCTCATCAAGCTCTATCACCCTCTCTTCACAAAATCTCAAATGGAGATAGTTGACCTCCATGGGTATCCCATTTGAAGATAAAAGCACATCTTTTTGAAGCTTGGAGTCCCCTCTTTCCATTAAGGTAAAAATTCCAAGGAAAATCTCATCTTTTCCCCATTTATGGTCTTGGCCGATTTTTCCCCCTTCTCATGCCATGTTCTATCCTTGTTTGAGCTTCTTTCCAAGCCTTCCATGGTGGTTGGGAGCTTCTCTTTGATTTATGGCCAAAAGCCCATCTTAGGGTTTCAAGGTAATCCTTCATTCTTGTGCTTTAAGCACGTTCTTGCGAATCCTAGCTAGATTAAAATGTATAAGGGTGTTAGTTAGTGCCTAATTCCTCATTTGAATATTGATTTTTGAGGTTAGAAAGTGATTGGCCAACTTGGCCAATTTTGAACAAGAATGAGAGAAGGAGAAGATTGGAAAAGAAAATGAGAAATTGTGAGCTTAAGGTAAGAAACTCACCGTAATGCCTATTTTAATTATTCTAGAATATGGGATGGGTAATTTAATGAATGAACCCAAATTGTGAGGAAAATGTGTTTGATTGTGGTTGGTAAGAGTTGTGAAATTTTGTTTGAATTAAGGGCCTTGGAGTCATGCACTTTATGTTTAGTGCTTATGTTGTTGTTGATGGGATTTTGAGGAATTGTGTGTGCTGGTAGGACAGTTGTAAGGGTGTGGATAGATTAGGTTTGAAAAAAAGAAGAGAATTGATGTATTTGGACGTCTTAGGTTTATGGGCAAGTTATGGGAAAATTATAGTAGAAAATGAGCGTTCTTAGGTGACTTAATGAATTGGAGAAGTTGGGTGTGTATTGGGTTGGTAGAGATGTTTGATAACCTTGGAGTGGCAAATGGAGGATGGATAAGGGAGTGGGTAAAAATCATAGCTATGAGGGATAAGGATATCTTAGAAATTCTAGGAATAAGTTAGTGTGCAAGACTTAGGAAAGTGAGAATTGGACTTGGGTTTTAGAAGTGCATTTATCTAGGAATGAATTTTGGAATGGTCATTAAGTGATTTGGTAAGGTTGGAAGGAGGTAGAAACTATCAAGAAGAATTTAGGATGCACAAGTGAGCAAAATGTAAAAGTAAGAATGGAAAATTGTTGAATTTGGACAAGAAGTTGAGCAAGGATTAAACTAAGAATTTGAAAAGGTTTAGAGCATGTTTTAAGGTGTTTAAATATGTAGGAAACTTGTGGAAAGATTAGGGAATGATTAGGTGTGGATTAAGGGTTGAATTGGAGTTGAAAATCTACAATTGTAGTAGGTTTTAGCAGGGTCCGGGACTTGGTCCTTGGACAAAGTCCCGGACCACCCTTAAATTTAGGCCGAGAGTGCAACCAGTACCTGGTCCGGGACTTGAGCCATGTACAAGGTCCCGGACCACCCTGAAAATTCAGCCGAGAGTTAAGTCTTTGATTGGTCCAGGACTTAAGGTAGGGACCAAGTCCCGGATCACCCCCAGAATTCTCCCGAAAGTGTTTTAAAGGGCCTAAATGATGGGGGATTGATTGGTATTGGTTTTAGATGTAGTTTAGGAGTTGTTTCGTGACATATAAATGTCCTAAGAAGCTTAAACAAGATTGAGAAGTGATGAGTAAGTTGTGAGTTTAAGAACACATGAACAAAACTAAGGAATAACGGGATAACAGGGTTAACTACGGGAGTATTAGTTTTGGATACCGTAAAGCCTTAATCTTAATAAAACAATTGAATGTTATCAGTGGAACAAGTGTGAACCAAGGAATGTGAGAACACACGGTAAAGCTAACCCCGGTGAAAGGTATGATTTTCTCATGCCCCGTACGCTAACGGTGTTACTCTGATTTGTGTGCTTGTTTGATTGCCCTTGTGGAATTGTTTATTAAATTGAAGTTTGTATAATTCATGAAATGTGTGTGTGGATGAAGTTCTTGTTGTTGATTGTGCATTGTAGATCGACTCATAGTTAAGTCTTGTTTGAGTAGAGACTCGTAGAAAGAGTCTTGTTGCGAATTAATGAAAACATGGGAACCCACTAAACCATCGAACCAAGAAACGATAACGCAAACCCTTGAACTAACTAGAACGTGAGAGAATTATACGGGAATTAGTAAACTCCCGATAACGGTTAGAGAACCGGACTGATTTAATCCACAAAACAATCAATAGTGGAAGTGTATAAGTAACCTCTACTTAGAGGACTGATGCTTGTTCAAACATGAACCTTGAGATAAGTAAATAATGGTAAGGGTTCACCAAACCCCATAGAAAGATAGTCAAACCCCAATGAGAGGATCCGACTAATATAAACAATGTCCCGAACATGAGAGTATTCGATAAGTTGGGTAAAACCTTAAATCTGAGAATACTAGACATTTAGAAATTCCCTAAGCTAATAGATTTTATCGAGTGAGATACCTATAGGCAAATCCATGAGATTGTGAAATGACTCCGAAAGAAGAGTTTTGGGAATTTGAGTAGTCCGGTAGAGAACTGGACATTTGAGAATTTGAGGAGCTAATTGTATATCTCCATTTGTATTTGTAAGCCCGGTGGTGAGTCTTGTGTATGAATCTGCCCGGAGGTCGTAGGCAAAGACTTAAAAGATGCCTTTGAGTATTTGAGAATTTAAATTGAGAACTTGAGTTGAGATTTGAGAATTTGAGTATTTAGAATTGAGATGAGACTTGAGAGACTTGGGAAATTGAGTTGAGTTGAGTATTGTAGAACTTGCTTGAGGTTGAGAGTAAGAGCATTTGAGTAAGAGTACCCAAGAGAGTGGGTAAGATAATGAATAATTGAATAAGGCATAGTGAGGTAGAAACCCTCAAGGCCTAAGTATAGGGTATATTAAATTAACCCCTTGATGTGTGTGTTAGTGTTTGTACTCGGTGTTGAACCTTGATTGTGCTAACATACATATATAATGTATTGTTGCCTTGCATGCTGTTTGAATTAAAATGAAGAGCATGTTCTCGACAAAAGTAGTCGGCGTACCCCGTTAGCACGCGGGGTATGCGAATTTCATATGCAGCGTTTTGGTGAGCCCCTAGGGGCACCGTTTTTATTTTCCAGGTACACTAAAGCCGATCTCCGTTCGAGAGCGTAAGACGGTGTGGTTGTATAAAGTTGGGTAGTTGATTAGTGAAAGTTGTATTTATTTGAATTGTTAAAGTGTAAGCCTGAATTGTGTCGGCAGCTTGATGGTTGTCTCGGTATAGATTTGGTTGAGGGTTGTATTGGTATTGTATATGAATTGATTAAGGAATGAAAATATTGTTTGAATTAGTCCACTCGGTATATTCGTCATCAGACCGATATTGTAATTTGGTTGGTTGCATTGAGATTGGTTGGCCTTGTTAGTCACGTGAGTGACTAACAGCATGTATCACCCACCGGTTGTAGTTTGAATTCCGCTGCTTTGTGGTTGGTAATTGAGACGGGTTAGGAGATAATGGTGTGATTACCGGTAGGGGTGTTACAAAAAGTGGTATCAGAGCGAAGTATCGCTCTGATGGTCTAAATACTGAGTTTAGGAAAATACCGAGTTAAGAATTAGAGACTTAGGGCTAAGGGTTGAGTGTTAGCGTGTGAGGTACACTAGTTAGGAACTTCCAGTGTGATCTGGATACCTACATAACCAATCCCGCCCTCCGCAACCCCCGTTATAAGTTGGGAAAAGAACGCCAGAGAGATGGAAAGACCTCTCACACTCGGGTAAAGCCCGATCTGGCAGTTGTAAAATAAACCTTATAAGAGAAGGAACCTGTCACACGGTAGATTCCGAGAACCGGAAATCCCGAAGACGGTTCACGTTCGAACGACAACAACCACATTTAATAGCTGAAGAGTGAACATCCTATTCACAGGATAATGAAATTTACGGCACCATGGGGCGACGTGCTTCGCAGTTGCGAGAAGCATGCGTGGCCGGCAAGAAGGGAAGCACAACCACGCAACGAAGCGAAAAGACGAAGTGACAAACCCGAGACAAGAGAGTCTGCAGGCTGCACACGTTTGACAATACCGTCAACAGTATACAACCGATTAAGGGTTAGTCAAGGCTGGATAACTCCAAACCTACAACACCAAGAGGCTGCAATGCCTGAATAACATAGCTCAGACAACTACGAGAACACTTACGGGATGCCTCCTGAAAGGACTACGAAGTAGTTCCTAGGGATAAGTCAACCTCGTTAACCACTGAAAAAGTGTGGGAACGAGCACGAAGTAAAGCACACGGAGTACCTCAAGGATCGGGAAAGCACCCGAATTGTCGACAACCTTGTCAAGAACGCTGAGAAGCTACTCAGGAAATCGATCACTAAAATCAAAGGAACGATGGAAGAGCTAATAAAACCACCAAATACGGATGGGAACAATACCGTAACTGGCATAAGCTACCCTGAAAACCGACCTACCCGCGCATTTGCCAAGGCAAGTGCAGCAATAACCGAACCATTTGGAAAATCTTTAACGACCGAGAAGTACTTACTAAAGTACCGCTATGGAGAATGGAGCAATTACAGGAACGCCAATCCTAATAATTTGAAACAACGAAGCCTTGGAAACCACTGTATTAACTAATATACCAGTCAGCAAGAAGCTGGACTTGGTCAAGACCCCAGACTTGGCGACACCATGAAGATTTTCTTTCAAAACCCAAGATTTTATTCTAAACACAAAACTTTTCTTTCAAAACCCAAACATTTCTTTTTAACCTCAGATTTTTAAAAACAACCCAGAGAATTACGATAAGTTATCATAGTATGATACAAGAGGAGTTGACAATAGAATACTTCACCTAGGCTTGTGACGAGCACTACGAGTGTACCCAAATATGGGATCTCCGAAGGAGCTTGCGGGCCTGACAGACCATTTGTGAGTTAGTCGGGTAAGTGGTAACGTACCAATAAGGTACCCCACGTATGTATACAAGTGGTGTTCAAAACACGGGAAGTAGTCGACTCTGTTCTACGGACCATAAGGTAAATTCAAACCGAAACAGTTGGACACCTCGAACGATCGAAGAACCCAGATAGCTTATAAGCCAAAGGAGTCAAGAACTTACTCCAGGAGGATGATTAAGAGTTAGGAAGTGTGAGAAGCACGAGCAAATGAGTAAAGACATTGGACATGTCTCAAGAAATCTTGAAGTAAATACGGGATAGCCGGGACGAATACTCAGTCTAAACCCGGTAAGACAAATGCCTAACATGAAAACGTCAATGTTCAATGGACAAGATATAATACCCAGAGTGATCATCTAAGGTACCGGAGGATACCATTCACCATCGAAGGAAATACCAAACCGGTTAAAACCATAAGAAAAGGTATTTGTGGTCTACCCTAAGAACGGGAGACGTATAACCCCAAACGGGGCAATCTGAAATCTGAACCGCAATGCGGAGTAAACTGAACATACTCAAATACTAGCCTGATGTAACGGCATAATCAACAACACCCATGAGCAATCCATAAAGGGGATAAAAGTCAACATAGTTGAACGAAGTGTCGTAATAAGAGCACCAGAGCTATAACGAACACTCGGTTAGAACACCAAAGGGATCCCACTTGACAGGGGATGCCCTAAATTGACAAATAGTACCGATCAATATCAAGATACTTAACGGGCCTCCAATAAATGGAAGCGTGATGCAAAGACTTTATCACGGAGTCCAACGTTATCTCCAAACCATTTGATGGTATAAGGAGAAGCAATGCTGGTAAACAGCCTAAGATGAGCGGAGCTCTAGGCAACGTGGCTTGTATGCCACGAAACTATTACAATGCATAATACAACGGTTGCAAAACCTAATGAGAGTCATAAAGAGAACTGCCGATAATGGCACAAGTAGATTGTCTAATATATAACGAGCAAGGATACCCCTCGTTAATGTGAGACCACGAGAGCGGTGAACACATAGACTCCAAAGAAGAGGATGTCATCAACAAATGTCTGAAAATACACCTCTTTCAGAACTACTAATGTAGTGAAGCTTGAGCATACAATTAATGCCAAGCAATATGGGAATAAGCTGTTATAGCAATTATCAAAAACCGAAAAGTAATCGGTTAAGAAGAAACACCGTAGGCGTAAAACATAAAGTGTAAAGCCAATAACGCTCAAGGAGCTCAGAAACAGAAGGAATAAGGTACTCTATAATCAGCCAAGTAAATGGCGAACCATTGTTTACATGGTGGATATACATGAGCAGAAGCTAATGCAATAGCAGACGCCATGAAAACCAAGTCATGAATAAATACGAACAGGGTGCGCAGCAAGCGACCAATACATGTGAATAAATCACACAATGATATGGAGTTGATTAATAAGGATGGTAGACAGACCGGGTAACAAGGAAACAGTGTTCATTCATATTGCAATCACATAAGAGATTTACTATCAAAGGTTACGCCTCTGCACTCTGTAGGACTGAGTGTTTTGGTATTGCACTTGTGCAGTAATGATCTAGTGGGATAGCTAGGAATATGGGAAAGGTCAATTGTGGTAAATCCTTCCTTTCACCAACGAACATGGCAGAAGCCAGTTGAGCGGAAGCTTTGAAATAAACTGTGCGGCTAAGGCTAAAGAAGCATGAGTGAATTCCATGGAATATAAGGAAACCTACGTATATTTGAGGACATAGAAATGCAAGAAGTAAGAACACTTGTAAACCGTAATAATTAGAATGACAACAGCACTAGATAAGTAAATGCATCGAATACAATAAAAGAAGCACTAAACAAATCAATAATAAAACGTAAACAAATAAAGCACTAGATCAATAAGAATATAACATAACAAACAGAATGACCAAAAATCATAGTGACTCAATCAGCGACAATGAACAAGTGAATGATCACTATATACACAACAGTATGGATATAGATTCCAAAGAGGGATAGAAAATCCGAAGCTCATTGAGTTTGCGTACGGTAAAAGAATACCACGCTTGATTGATAAACCTTATTCCCAACATAAAAGGGATAAAAGGTGATGTAAAGCACATTGAGCATAACAAGAAGGGCAAATAAACCCTAAGCTATCAGGGTCGCGCAGCAGAAGCTAGTGGGCCCAGAATTTAAAGGTTTGATATACCTAGTCGATTCATGGCTAATTACCAACGCCTTGAAGCCTCTTAGGCTAGAACTGAACCCGTTTTAGAGTTAAATAAACTCCAATAAAAATTCTTGATGCAGGGACTAACCGGTAATACGGTTAAGAATCTTTAATCAAGGAACATTGTATAATAGACCACATGGAAGTTAAAACACTCCATGACGGCTGAATGCCTTCGGCCTATGTTCAATGTTGACACATGGTAGATTACGTGGGCGTAATCCCTATTTAAGGGGGGTAGAGCGAAAACCGCGAAGTGTATGTTTTCGTAATAGTGTGTAAACTACAATGCGCATAGCGCAAAAGAATTTGTTTTGATGATTGATACTTATGATACATAAACATTTGTATCCACTTATGGTGTAAATTTTGGGTATTGGTGAGATTGGAAGTGGAAAGGAGTAGAGAAACTCCAAGGGAATGAGAACTCCGATTGATAACCGTATGAGATACGAGTATGTTTGAGGAGATTTGATGAGTATAAATCGGTATGAAACCGAGGTTGAACCTAGTGGGAATTGAGTCCCTAGGTAACTTGATTTGATTATATTGGTGAACAATTGGAGGATAGCAAAACTAAATGGAAATTACGCTTTTGAATTTCTTGGGTATAGTAGTTGGAGATAATTAAGTAATAATTGATGAGATGATTAGTAAGTGAGTAAAAGAATCCTAGAATTGGAAATGTATTGCCTTGGTGATTATGACTAGCAAGATTAAGAAGATAGAAAATGAAATAATGTTTGACTATTTGATTATGTGAATTGAGGTGGAGGTGGAACTTGATTTGCTAGCGATCAAGGGAAACCGAACACAAATTGGGATGGATGGATAGTTCAACACCAATGCTGATCACATTGGGGTTGAATGTCTCTTGAAGCTCCCTATAAGTGGTCACAAGAAATAACGCTAGTAATAGGTGTAACTAACATAAACTGGAATTTGGAGTTGTATTGAGCTTTCAAAATGAATTTCCAAACTGATTTTGGCATAAATGATTTTCTTCAAAACGAGAATGAGGATCGGTTTTGAAACCGCTCCCACGGGAGCTAGTTGGACCTTCCCAAGGCTAGGCACCGGTATCGGGTCGAACCTAGGAAGTAAGGCTAGTTGTGAGCCGGTGGAAATGATGATTAGTTTTGAAACCATTACAACGGACGAGCAACGATACTAAGTGACCGGTAGGACGTTTGTAGTGCGTGTTTTGTATTTTCCAAGGGCCGCCGGATATGAGTAGTCCGGTCAGGGAAGAGTACCCACTTTAGAGCCTAAGGATCTCTAGATGTGTAAATGAATTTGATCAGAACCAAAGGACCGTAGAGCCTGAGAGCGTAAGTGCCCAAAGTCATGATGGCCGTGAACCAGAAAGCATAAGTGTTCAAACGTGACCGGTACCTTAGGGATCACTCGATATGGGAGAGGACTGTTGTGCCTTCTTTATCTGCGGATGGACCCCATGGAGAATTTGGAAACGGATATTTTTGATTGCTATGCATGCATTGACATGTTGTTTAGATGTGTGTTATACATCGAGTTAGACTTTTGGAGTTTGACGGGTTATAGAGAGATTATAACCTTAGCCTTGAGTACTTAGGTGACTAACAATCTTAGATTCACCAACTTTGAGGGCAAAGTTCTTTAAGGGGGTAGATTGAAATACCCCGAACTTAATTAGGGTGATTAAATTACTGTAATATGAAATTTGAAGGCCTATTAGTGCCTAAAGAATTTTGTAAAGAAAATAAATCCAATAGAAAAGAGAAAAACGCCTAAAGAGCGAAAAAACGCTAAATTGAGCGTTATGTGGCCGTAGGAGGAATACGACCTCGACAAGGGTCTTAAAAAAATCCTAAGGCTTAGTTAGGCCTAATTAATATACGGGAATGATTCCCGAAGAAAACAAATCCAAATAATGTGTTAAAACGCTAATAAAGCTTTAACGCACGTTTTCGAGAAAACCCGAAAACGTGACATTGAGTGGTCAAATGAACCCGTAAAAATTATAGTTCACTGAATAACTATAATTAAACATTAATGGAAGTTTAATTAACCATTAAAGTTAAAGAAACGAGAAAAATCTGGAAAACGGGCCCGGTTACTGAATAGAGCTAAAACCGGGTAAATTAATGAGCGTTTTCTGTAAAAGACGAAAAATGCTCCCAGCTGGTGTAATTAGTGGGGCCGGTTTTATAAGAGTAATCAGCCCACTCACATAACTAGCTAGCTATTAAAATAAGTCAAAAGCAAAAAGGTGGGAAAAAGTAAAAAGGCCCTCTCTCTCTTCTCTCTCCTCTCATTTCTCTTTTTCCTCTCTTTCTTCCCTTTCTCCTTCCTCCAGCCGGATCCCCCTTCCGCTCTTCTGGTTTGAACGATTTTGAAGGGCAGCCATGGCTCCTCCACCTTCCTCCTTATGCCCAAGCTCCATTAAAGCTCAAAACACAAAAATAACCACATATTCTTCTTCCCCTCATCAAGCTCTATCACCCTCTCTTCTCAAAATCTCAAATGGAGATAGTTGACCTCCATGGGTATATCCCATTTGAAGAGAAAAGCACATCTTCTTGAAGCTTGGAGTCCCCTCTTTCCATTAAAGTAAAAATTCCAAGGAAAATCTCATTTTTTCCCCATTTATGGTTTTGGCCGATTTTACCCCCTTCTCATGCCATGTTCTATCCTTGTTTGAGCTTCTTTCCAAGCCTTCCATGGTGGTTGGGAGCTTCTCTTTGATTCATGACCAAAAGCCCATCTTATGGTTTCAAGGTAATCCTTCATTCTTGTGCTTTAAGCACCTTCTTTCGAATCCTAGCTAGATTAAAATGTATAAGGGTGTTAGTTAGTGCCTAATTCCTCATTTGAATATCGATTTTTGAGGTTGGCAAGTGATTGGCCAACTTGGCCGATTTTGACCAAGAATGAGAGAAGGAGGAGATTGGAAAAGAAAAGGAGAAATTGTGAGCTTAAGGTAAGTAACTCACCTTAATGCCTATTTTATTGTTTTAGAATATGGGATGGGTAATTTAATGAATGAACCCAAATTATGAGGAAAATGTGTTTGATTGTGGTTGGTAAGAGTTTGTGAAATTTTGTTTGAATTAAGGGCCTTGGAGCCATGCACTTTATGTTTAGTGCTTATGTTGTTGTTGATGGGATTTTGAGGAATTATGTGTGCTGGTAGGACCCTTGTATGGGTTTGGCTAGATTAGGTTTGAAAAAAAGGTGAGAATTGATGTATTTGGATGTCACAGGTTTATGGGGAAGTTATGGCAAAATTTTAGTAGAAAATGAGCGTTCTTAAGTGACTTAATGAATTAGAGAAGTTGGGTGTGTATTGGGTTGAGTAGAGATGTTTGATAACCTAGGAGTGGTAAATGGAGGATGGATAAGGGAGTGGGTAAAAATCATAGCAAGGAGGGATAAGGATATCTTAGAAATTCTAGGAAAAGTTAGTGTGCAAGACTTAGGAAAGTGAGAGTTGGACTTGGGTTTTAGAAGTGCATTTATCTAGGAATAAATTGGAATGGTCATTAAGTGATTTGGTAAGGTTGGAAGGAGGTAGAAACTATCAAGAAGAAGTTAGGATGCACAAGTGTGCAAAATGTAAAAGTAAGAATGGAAAATTGTTGAATTTGAACAAGAAGTTGAGCAAGGATTAAACCAAGAATTTGAAGAGGTTTAGAGCATGTTTTAAGGTGTTTAAATATGTAGGAAACTTGTGGAAGATTAGGGAATGATTAGGTGTGGATTAAGGGTTGAATTGGAGTTGAAAATCTACAATTGTAGCAGGTTTTAGTAGGGTCCGGGACTTGGTCCTTGGACAAAGTCCTGGACCACCCTTAAATTTAGGCCGAGAGTGCAACCAGTACCTGGTCCGGGACTTGAGTCGTGTACAAGGTCCCGGACCACCATGAAAATTCAGCCGAGAGTTAAGTCTTTGATTGATCCGGGACTTAAGGTAGGGACCAAGTCCCCGGACCCCCCAGAATGATGGGTATTGGTTTTAGATTTTGTTTAGGAGTTTTTTGGTGACATATAATGTCCTAAGAAGCTTAAACAAGATTGAGAAGTGAATGAGTAAGTTGTGAGTTTAAGAACACATGAACAAAACTAAGGAATAGCTGGATAACGAGGTTAACTACAGGAGTATTAGTTTTGCATACCGTAAAGCCTTAATGTTAATAAAACATTTGAATGTTATCAGTGGAACAAGTGTGAACCAAGGAATGTGAGAACACACAGTAAAGCTAACCCCGGTGAAAGGTATGATTTCTCATGCCCCGTATGCTAACGGTGTTACTCTGATTTGTGTGCTTGTTTGATTGTGTGATCACCTTAACAAGATAAATGCACGAATCGGATTTTTGCACTTTCTTGTGCTTGTTTGTATTGCCCTTGTGGAATTGTTTATTAAATTGAAGTTTGTATAATTCATGAAATGTGTGTGTGGATGAAGTGCTTGTTGTTGATTGTGCACTATAGATCGACTCATAGTTGAGTCTTGTTTGAGTAGAGACTCGTAGAAAGAGTCTTGTTACGAATTAATGAAAACATGGAAACCCACTAAACCATCGAACCAAGAAACGATAACGCAAACCCTTGAACTCACTAGAACGTGAGAGAATTATACGGGAATTAGTAAACTCCCAATAACGGTTAGAGAACCGGACTGATTTAATCCACAAAACAATCAATAGTGGAAGTGTATAAGTAACCTCTACTTAGAGGATTGATGCTTGTTCAAACATGAACCTTGAGATAAGTACAGAATGGTAAGGGTTCACCAAACCCCATAGAAAGATAGACGAATCCCAATGAGAGGATCCGACTAATATAAACAATGTCCCGAACATGAGAGTATTCGATAAGTTGGGTAAAAGTAAAACCTAAATCTGAGAATACTAGACATTGAGAAATTCCCTAAGCTAATAGATGTTATCGAGAGAGATACCTCTAGGCTAATCCATGAGATTGTGAAATGACTCCGAAAGAAGAGTTTTGGGAATTTGAGTAGTTCGATAGAGAACTGGACATTTGAGAATTTGAGGAGCTAATTGTATAGCTCCATATGTATTTGTAAGCCCGGTGGTGAGTCTTGTGTATGAATCTACCCGGAGGTCGTAGGCAAAGACTTAAAAGATGCCTTTGAGTATTTGAGAATTTAAATTGAGAACTTGAGTTGAGATTTGAGAATTTGAGTATTTAGAATTGAGATGAGACTTGAGAGACTTGGAAATTGAGTTGAGTGGAGTATTGAGTTGAGTATTGTAGAACTTGCTTGAGGTTGAGAGTAAGAGCATTTGAGTAAGAGTACCCAAGAGAGTGGGTAAGATAATGAATAATTGAATAAGGCATAGTGAGGTAGAAACCCTCAAGGCCTAAGTATAGGTATATTAAATTAACCCCTTGATGTGTGTGTTAGTGTTTGTACTCGGTGTTGAACCTTTTTTTTTGAAATAAGGTAAGCTATATTAACAACCAAAATAACAAATTACACCCTAACAGTATAAAATCTAGTAAACTGCAACAGGCTGCAGTTATATGTACTCCAGGTTACTCGCACACCCAACAATCCAAACATTCCCCTGCAACCACCTACGTATAAGTGCCCACTGTTTTTCCAAAGAACCCCGTTAGCCCAAAACATTACAGATCCTATAATTTCTCCTAGAAACGAAAAGAAAACTTCCCCATCTCAATTTAAGCTCCTGTTTAATGCACACCACACAGCTTCTCCAATCTGGGACAATCCCAGAGAAAACCATGTCATTCCTTGCTTTCCAAATATGGTAAACCACCACCCCAACCGCAGCACTCCTCAGATTATATACCAGCCCTGATTTCCATTAGACTTCCATAAACATGTCATGCAATCCGAGAAGCTAGTAGGCAGTTTACATAACAGCCATGAATGCACCACTTCAGTTAAAAACCCTCCTACTGAAATCACACTTAAAAAAAGGTGATTTCAAGTTTCCACCTGTCCACAAAACACACAATCTGCACATATATTTTGATTCCAAAGCCTCAATCTATCTTTACTTGCTAACCGATTATAGCAGGCTAACCACCATATGAACGACGCATGTGGTGTACAATACTTAGACCACAAGATTTTATCCCACATTTCCTTAGGTAGCATAGGATGGATAATGTCATACACCTCTCGCACTCCAATAGTACCGCATTCACCCATCCTCCTAACCAGCACATCCTTCAACCCCAATTCACCATCATCCCTCATTTTCAGACAACTCTTCCACCAGTATGCGTGTGCCCCCTTTAATTTCACATTCCTAATATCACAACCTCTCAGTAAATACTCTTTACTTCACTTAACCAAAGCTGACTGATAAACTCCATCTAGATTCAATTTCAGCAACACACATAATATGGCAGCTTTATTCCACAACAAGACCTCCTCAATACCCAGCCCTCCATTACACTTAGGCCTACACACTTACTCCTAGCCACAGGGGCTTTTCTCCCCTCATCACCTCCACACCATAAAAACCTTCTACACTTCTCATCAATCCAGTCCACAACAGTTTTAGGAAACAAAAGATATTTGCCCAAAACCGTTGTATACTTACCAGAGTGCTTTGTACCAGCTGTAACCGCCCCGCATAGCTCAGCTTCCTGACAGTCCAGTGAGATATACGAGAAGTAATTCTGTTGATCAAAGGCATAAACTCATTACACTCCAATCTGTGACAAGAAAGCGGCACCCCAAGGTATTTAACCGGCAATGTACCAGCTTCAAATCTCAAAACCGCTAAGATTTTCTGTTGATCCTCATCCTTAACACCACCAAAATAGACTTTACACTCTGTTGGCTGACCATCAGCCCAGAAGTAGCAGAAAACCTATCCAACAAACCTTTAACAATACTTACTCGGTGTTGAACCTTGTTTATGCTAACATACATATATAATGTATTGTTGCCTTGCATGCTGTTTGAATTAAATGAACCGCATGTTCTGGCCAAAGTAGTCGGGTACCCCCGTTAGCCCGCGGGGTATGCGAATTTCATATGCAGTGATTTGCTGAGCCCCTAAGAGCACCATTTTTATTTTCCAGGTACACTGAAGCCGGTCTCCGTTCGAGAGCATAAGACGGGGTGGTTGTATAAGCTTGGGTGGTTGATTAGTTAAAGTTGTATTTATTTGAATTGTTAAAGTATAAGCTCGAATTGTGTCGATAGCTTGATGGAGGTAGAAACTCGGTATAGATTTGGTTGAGTGTTGTATTGGTATTGTATAGGAATTGATTAAGGAATGGAATATTGTTTGAATTAGTTCACTCGGTATATTCGTCATCAGACCGATATTGTAATTTGGTTGGTTGCATTGAGATTGGTTGGCCTTGTTAGTCACGTGAGTGACTACGGCATGTATCACCCACTGGTTGTAGTTTGAATTCCGCTGCTTTGTGATTGGTAATTGAGACAGGTTAGGAGATAATGGTGTGATTACCGGTAGGGGTGTTACAACCCAACTCAGAGAACTCAGAATTAGAATTACCCTAGGAGACTTATCATACCTCAACGGGCCTAAATAACTCCAATACTACACTTTTCAAGGCATACCATTTCAACTATACCCAAACGACCAAAGCGTCAACGAGACCAACCATTATAAAACCAATAACTCAACCTGCATGGCGCACTTGCTACAACAAGTGCTATAAAAAGCAATACATTAACAATTCTGTCTACCTCACACACTTGCTACAACAAGTGCTGCAACTACAACTGCAACTACAACTATAACTGCAACTATAATTGCAACTGTACCTACAACCGTAACGACAACTACAACTGAAGTCTACAGGCCATGTAGACCACAGGTGCAACACCATGGCCACCAATAATTCATATATTCGTATGACCTTCGTACAAACACCATCGTATAAACCCGTCACAATTAGGGACATACAACCCTTAAAAAACATGAGGTACAAACCTAGAAGGACTCGATGAGTCCGACTACTGTAACTAAAGAACATACAACAGCCTTACATCAAAATACATTAATTAAATGTTATGAACAATTAACATCGGCTAAGAGCCAAGCACCATAAACATCTATGGCATTGAATGGCCAATCACTATCAGTGATGAGTGTTTAGTCCTTAGGACAAACGCAACCTCATGTGGAATTTTAGAACACCTTCTAGATGCACCACCATCCTTAATAATGGTGGAAGTCAAAGAATCGTGATACACCGACTGTTAAACAGCTTGAATACATCCAATTTAATGGATGGGGTACCAGATACTAGTACCCGGCGTAATAACTCATTCCCAACCTCATAGGGAATTGTAGATGTGATATAACCATATAACAATCAGGGCCAACCTAAGCCCGTAACAGCACACGCCAATACACAATAAATACTTAGAAAATGGGAAACCCGTTATCCTCAGTAGAACCAAGATGGAAAACCACGATGACCATAACAAGAAGAATGATTGAACCCACTATATACCGTAACACGGATATCACTTAAACCATTGCAGCCACATACGTAAATTGGCATTGACTGCTTAAACAATAAACATCCAAGGCATTATCCTTACAAAGGAGTACCATAACCAACAAGGACAAACAAATGTCAAATAGAAAAAGACATAATTGTTACCCCACTTGATCACAATTGATCATGGGATGGAATTCCACAAAAGAGAATGGTTATTGTCACCGGTATGCCACCATACCATAGGTGACAAAAAGAGAAGTACGTGCTTAAGACATGTCACTTGCTACCGTGATGAATGTCAGTGATAATGATTATGCAAGTTAAATAATGGCAATAATTTAAACAATAATACAAGACATTAGGTCTAACATTGTAAGGCACAAGCCTAGGTGAACATAACCAATATACTACTAGAAGGACACGAGTCCAGGAGAGTGAAACTACCACCCTCCGACTACCCTTCCAAGGCATGCCCCAAGAGCAACAACACTTAAACAAAATGACTAATGATGAAAACGGATTAAAACCAAACTACAACAAGGATTTCCATAGAGAAGGAAACACGAACCTTCACCCCGAGTCAAGATTACAACAAATGATGTAACCCAGGAATAGGGTAAAGTTAGAAGAACAAAAAAAAACACGTACCGCAAACAGCACAAACAACCTGTAAAACATAAGAATGAGAAATAATGAACAAACGCCAAACGGCGCACATGAAAACCAGATAACGGTAACTTAAAACTGATGCACAATCACTCCAATAGAGAACTTAATAAACAATAGACCCACAATGACTGGTCAATACAAGAGGTCGTAAGAACCCTCTAAGACATTAGTGAACTCACGCCGAAAACAATGACAGAGGAGGAAACCACCTCGTACAGTAACAGTGTAAATCAACTATTCGGACGTAATATCGCGACCACTTACTAACATAAAATACGTAATCATGCCCATTAGGAGAGATACCCAGGAACCTAAAATCCCTTTGGGACACACCAATACTGTTTGAGAAAGAGAAAGGCAAATGAATATTTCACAAGATTGTAACTGTGTGACAGACACTACGAAAATATGTAAAAACAAATATGGAACGACCGCACTCCATAGGAGCTTGTGGGCTTGACAGACTTATTTAAAAGTTAGTCAAATAAGTAGTAATTTATCAGTAGAATATTCCGTACATATAGATAAGTAGTGTAAAGAAAACGAGAAGTAGTCAACTCCACGCCAAGGCTAGTGATACTAATCCAGACCAGTGCAAATAAACACCTCGAATGAATTAACAAGAAGGGTCTCAGTTTAACGAACGAGACTAGAGGAACCAAAAACCTTAGATACAGCACGACTAAAGTCGTGACTCCACAAAGGAGTGATTAATATACAATAGTATAAAAGGAAACCTCCCAAAAGATGAGAGAACTAATAGTCAACTAAACGACGAATGCATGAGAACCCATTAAATGGGTAAGTAAACAGTGAAATCCTAATAAGGACCAAGAGTCCATAATGGCACAATTCATGCCATCCACAAGGAACCTACATAATGATGATAGCTGCCACCCAATAAAAGGGCATAAAGAGAACTATTCTCCAAACAAAACAAAAACACGAAACAATACTGTATGATATAACAGTCACCACATGCCCAAGAGTAAGGGCAATGCTATGTTTTCACCAAAAGGGGGTTAAACATAAACACACCACTAATCGATTAAAGAAAGGCAGAGCTAGTACACTAGCGGATGCCCTAAGCCTAAAAGCAAGTGTAACAATAACCGTCGAATCGACGATGATATGGTACGCACATAAGCGACCATTATAAGCAGCCATTAGAAATAAACATGTTGGCACGAATCAGACGAGTAAAACTCACATGAAACTCAATAATGAGGAACACAATTATTGGAAAGGCAGACTATAGTAGTCTAGACCATTCAAAAAGACATTCCAAGTGAATACAACTTTCAACGCTACACACCCACGTGGAGACTCATAAATGTACAAATACACTCATGGTAAAGCAACATGAGAGAGATACAAGATAAACCCTGAGGCAAATGCCTCAATGCCGTAGAGCATACCCACATTGGATGCTGAAAGAAGCATAACACAAAAAAATAAGAAGAAGAATAACAAATGAATTTCCCCTAGCAGAAGCGCAGGGCGAACAATACAAGTATTGTTGTTAGGCTGACATACGAGAAACACAAATATACATCCACAAGAAACACCTAACAAATACTACAACTAACTTATTACTCCGAAACAAAACAACCTGGAGACACGAGATCACAAGGACTATCTCAGTGAATATATAGAATGGTACGTCTCAAGATTTCTGAGACAAGTGCAAAAAGCACTGAATGCTAACGATTGCCAATATCGCATCTCACCTCAACTGAAAGCAAGTAAGTGAAGACAAAGACGGTTGAAGATATAGTACGCACACATGCGCTAGTAATCCGAATATCGAGACAGCCAATGTAAATCTAATCGAGCGCGCACACAATAAAGATACCACTCCGATTAAGATACCCTTGTTTCCAAAAGTAAGAAAGACCGTGCATAGCACCGTCACATTGGAACGGGATCAATAATAACTTGCTACCAATAAATAACTCCTAATACATCCATAAGAAAGGAAAAAATGCAAATTGAACCCTATGTTCGTGGGTCTGCACCTCACTATAGAGCGAGCGGGCCCATTACAACGTGTTGGGAGAGCGCACAAAATACTTCACGCTTCCCAGCTAGAGAAGTAAGTGTCTCACTCTCCACATATTTTTAAGCCCAAAAAGACTAGAATTAGACCCGTCTCTCAGATAAGAGAAGACTCCACTCCTCATCCCCGATACGGAAATGAGGGAGACCAGACCAAGACCATTTAAGGTCAAAGGTCTTTAGTCAAACCATGAGGCAGAAGAGGCCACATGAGAGTTGGAGGACTCTATACGAGCCAAGTATCCAGCGCTCTTCTTATAGTGTTGTTAGATACTTTGGGGTTAACCCTTTTTAAGGGGGGTAGAGCCTCTTGGCGTGCACTGGTGTATACCGGAATTCTGTGTTGTTAATGTTGTGCTTGTGGTACGTATGCAGGGCATACTTAGTTGCTTGTGGTACGTATGCGGGGCATACTTAGTTGTAATTGTTTGTATGTGTATTTGTGCACTTGTATGTGTGTTATGTATCCTACGAGATACTCGATTATGTTGTGAATACATTTGTTTATGACATATCCTTGGAGATACTTGTGATAGATATATATATATATATCCCTATGTGGAAAGTGAAAGAACCAATATGGTATTGTGCACTTGTGTTGCACCATGTGTGGATGTGTGAATATTGTTCCGTGCACTTGAGTTGCACCGTGTATGGATTATATTTTCGTATGATATATTAGAAGTGCTTTTATTGCACTATGCTTATGAGATATTAGTGCACTTACTACACCTTGATATATGAAGATACGAGACTTGATCCCTAGGAGTGATACTAGTCATGGAACTAGATTATATAGGACCAATTGATTAGAAATGAGACTTCGGGACGAAGTCTTTTTAAGGGGGGTAGACTGAAATACCCCAAACATTAATTACCTTAATTGATAAGGAATTAAATCAAATGAAGGTTATAAGTACCAAATATTCATCTAATGAGTAATACTCATTATAAACATTAGTGTATAAACATATAGTCCAAAATGGACACCAAACTATACATGAAATCTTTAATCAAAGAGAGAAGATTATTAAGGAGAAATCAACGCCTAAAATCAATACTACATGTAACACATTAGTACATGTATTAAATATCATCAATATTACTCATTAGACTATATAAAACATTTTATATAGTCAAATTATTAAACACAACAACCACTTATATACACACTAAAACAAAAATAACACATGTTACCACCTAACACATAATAATCACAAGTGTACAAACTTATGTCATAATATTAAACTTGGAACAAAAAATGCCCCCCCCCCCCCCCACACACACACACACATGTGCAGCCGTCCATACATAGAGAAAAGAGAGGAAAGTGAAAAAAGGTGAAATATGAAAGATGACAAGGGAGTACAAATGAGGAAATAAGCAAATGTGATTTTCTACCATTCTTCCTCTCATCCTCCCTCACACAAACTGAAAATTCACCTCATCCTCCCAATGGCCTCGGATGAACAAGAAAATGAGTCAAAAGCAAGCTAGAAATAAAAGAAGACAAGAATGTACCAAAGAGGAATAAAGCAAAAGTAACTTTCCACACTCTTCCTCTCATCCCTTCTCACACAAAATAAATATCTTCCAACACCTACTGCACCTTACGGTTGTATATGCTGGCAAGGGGAGACAATAATCTGACATGGAATATTAAGAAATAAAAAGAACACTAAAGAAACTAACAAAAGACAAAATAAATCTTACATGCCTAAACTTAGCTAGAAAGATTTTTCCCTTCTTAAATACCAACCCAGCCATCCTTTACTCTCTTTCCCATACTCCATCTCTCTTCTCCCCTCTCAAGCCATCACCAACACCCACCATTCACTATCTTCATCTTCTTTTCATGCTTTAAGCTCTAATGGAGTTCTAAGACTCATTTCACCTCAAAAACTCCATTTTCTTGCATCAAAATCATCACCCACTCTTCTTTATCATTCTAACCAAAATTCTAAGGGATTATGGGCCATTGGTGAGTTGAAACTCAAGGGAATCAGATTGGTAAGTCAAGGTAAGAAAATGTGTTTTAAGACACCCTTCTTCCTTTATTTATGTATATCGCCGAATTTAACTCTTCCCACTCCATCTAAGGCACCAATACTGACTTGGAGGACCGAAAACACATCCAAGATCAACCCAAGGGCTGGGGGACCTCTTAAGAACCTTAAGGTAAGGAAAATGCCTTAAAAACATTTTTTCATCCCTTCAATGCTTAGTCCGAAAATGAACTTCCACTTACTCATTTTTCTACATATGTTTACACACTTATGAAGGTTGGTTCCAGCCCTCTTCATTGAGCTAAAGAGCTGCCCCAAAACACTCATTAAAAGGCTCCAAAGGAAGGTAAAATCATGAATCTCCATGGCTGTTCAAGCCTTTAATTTCCCTTGATTTTTCCCACATAAACTAAGGGTATTATTACCTTCTGTAGGTGGCTGAAAATACCACCTGAAACCCTCCAAAATTCCAAGGTAAAGTTCTTCTTTAATCATGCTTTAAAACTCCTTAAACTAAGTATCTTGTTAGAGTTATTAACTAATACTTTGTTCCTGATTATTATGAGTCAGAGTGGGTCTTGAAATCATCCATGGAGTGCTGTGGCAGTAGGGACACCATTTTTTCAGAAGGTAAACTACTACTAAAACAAGCCTTAAGGTCTATGGTAGTGTTTAAGCTTAATTTCATGAAATGAAATCTAACCTAAGGTTCTGTAAAATAGTGCCGAGAGGGGGAGGAGCATTGGAATGGACTTCCTTGTGGTTATAACAAGGTAATGATGCTTAAAACCCTTAATTATATACATTAAATTTATTAATGTCATGAAACAAATAGGGCCGAGAATGGTACATATATAGGTGCTGTTTAAACCATAAAAATGTGTAGAAAATTATGGCTACATGTTTGGTTTGTGAATATAGGTGCTAATTACTTATTAAAGTCAAGTTTATAAGTTAAAAATGAAAGAAAATTGATTTTTATAAGTTAAATGAAAAATCTGTAGCAAGCAGTGTATAACCTATAGTTTATGGACATTTTAATGTCATTTTATGGTTAAGTTTATGTTATGTTGAAGGCCATGTGTTTAGGCCATTTTATTATAGTTGTTTAAAGCTTTAATATTAAATTATTAAGTTTTAGGTGGTTAAATGAATTAAACATGTTTCTGGTGCTAAAGTGTAATTTTAGTGAACATATTCACCTAGGAACATTTTGTATGAATAATGATGAATATAAATTGAATATAAAGTTATAATATGATTTATGAACTTTATAAGTGTTAAAATGAACAAAAGATTTACCATGTGGGTCAAACCGTAAATGAATAAAGTTTAGGGTGCTAAACAATAATTAAAACCGAATGGGGGCTGTTTAGGAATTTTAAAACATAAAATGTATTTTTTATAAAGTTTAAACACTTAAGTGTAAAACTGGTGAAATAAATGTGGTAAAACCGTAAATTGTATAAGTATGGGTCAAAGAATACTTGGGTGGTTCAACCTTGACCACATGTGAGGTTTGACCAAATTAAATAATAAAAATAATTATTTTGCGATTTAAATGAAGTATAAGTTAAAAAAATGACATTTTTAAAACTATTTGGGGTGTTTGTGTAATTTCCAAAAATTAGTGGTTGAAGTGAAATTAAAATGACCCTAGGGGTCTATTCGAATTATTGAGGATTTTGGGCTAATTTTAGTGATTTAATAAATTAAGGATTATAATATATAGTTTTAAGTATTAAAATGTAACATTATAAAAAATGGGGTTCTATGTAAATAACAGAAAGTTTGGGGGTGGAAAATATATTGGGACATCCTAGGGGTTGTTTGAGAATTTAGGAAATTATTTTGGAAATTTTGGGATTAAATAAGTTAATGTGTATAATTAAAGTCTTAGGTATTAAATTGAAAGTTTACAAAATAAAGAGGAGACATATGTAATTAAAAGAAGTTGTGGGTGAAAAGAATAAATCTGGAAAATAAAGGGGTGATGTCCGAATTCATATCTGTATGTATATGCTTGTATATTATAATGTTTTGGATCTTAGGTTATAATTAAATAAGGTTAGAAATGTAACAAGAATAATGTTTTGGGTGATTTTGTAAATAACCTAAAATGAAGGGGGAAGGAATTTAAATGCCGAAAATAATATGGCTGGTTTGGAAATTTCATAAACAATAAATGATATATATTAAAGTTTAAGATGATATAATGACCTTATGTTGAAGTACAAGAGGGTATATTATAAGAGATTAATGGGGTATAAATATACCTTATAAATAATCACATATAATACTGGGTTTAAGTTGGAAACTTGGGGAGTATAAAATATGATAAGAAACCTTATAATATAAGGAAGGTGACAATGTGTAAAATACCTTGTATAATATTAAGATGAATTCTTGGGAAAAAGATTTGCGAATAAAGGACACAAATAAATAAATGTGTACTCCACATGAAGTATTGAATAAATGCATTATGGAAAACCTTATAAATTCACACGATAAGAATAATATAAGGTGTGAAATATAATATGATTGATAAATCATATAGGGTTAATGTGGAGAGAATTGTGGATTTGAAATATAAGTATAAGTGTTATATATGATATAGTATGAGTTGATAATTAAATATGGATATAATGAAACATTTACTTGTAACATTGACCAAGTCAAACTAGATTGAACAAATCATCACAAATTGACCAAGCGGTTAGTTGATCGATACATAAAATAATATGTAACTAAAAGTTAGAATATAACTTAGACAAGTAAAGTATAGCAATGGACTATTGTATGGATATAAATATATATGTATCAATACATACATATATGGGTATATAAATATATAAGTGGAATATAATTTGGCTGAACAAGTATACCAAAGAACTATGTATATAAATATAGATAGAGACCAATATATATGTGTGTGTATGCAAATATACAAGGGTCAAATAACCTTGATAGATAGCATGGGCTACTAGGAATTTAATCCTTAAGTAATGAATATTATTGCGCTACAAAAATTTACTCTTACAACTATAGAGAGCTTAAACTCAATCCCGAGACTTAATACAAACCCGAGCCAATCAATAACCGATTAAGGGTATAACTACGGGGCAAAGATTAGAATCTATCTATGATGGTTAAGTAGACTCGTAATATAGACACTGATATCACAGTGATGTATTCTAGAGGTACGAACTGTTAAATACGAGCTACGGGATTGCTAGAGGATGGGCGTGAGTCATCATGCTAGCATTGTTCAACGATGAACAGTATGTGAACTGTGTGGTCTAAAACTCCGAGGGATTCCTTGGGTTCCGGATGTAATTGTGTGCTTGCATGTCAGATAAATAATGTTATGCATGTGTTTGTATGCGTTTATGTTTCCAATCGTCAAAGTGTTTATTAACTGTCGCGTATCGTTCGGACTTATGATATCAATTATCACCTAATTGTTATGAACTATTAGGAGAGAAACTCCAATTATCATCTTGTGAGAGTGAAATACTCCTAACAGCACTAAGTGAGGAACTTAGTTTAGAGACCCGGTATTAACCGTCTCTAGAGCGATGACTCTACTTTTGAACATCACCTAGCAAACTTCTAGGTTGCGTGTAAGACCCGATAGGGCATCCAATAAAAATGTGTTTTCTCCAATAACAAGATTGAATCTCCAGGAGACTAATTAAAATACGCTAACTTATGAGAGTGTGATAATTAATGATACAATGTTTCATAAACCCTGGTCTGCATACGTTCCAGCAGGTTGCGCATAGTGATCACTAGAGTTTACACCCGTTAGGGTCTACTCTTGTTTATCTAACGAGCCGGATACGATCGTTAGTCGTAGTGTGCTACCGTTGGCACCATACTATGGCTTCGGCCACATGGACATCTACCACTGTAGATCAGTAAGCCCACCTACTCACTGTAGATGGCACCGGACTACTGTCCAAAATATAAATGTGTGAGGTTAAACGGGAATTTGTCTTTAACATGACACCCGTATGTTTATGTGAGATTGTGGAAGCGGGGCTTCATGTGATGGAAATAAAAAAGTGAGACTAACTGGACTCCAGCTAACTCTTACCTTACCGTTGACTCGAATTTATTGTTCAATTATAAATGTCGTGATAGCATGTCTTGTGTGAATGTTTGAATTCCTGTTGTGTGTTTTACTTCCGTATTTACAGTTATGTTATAAGCATGTAAACGGTACAGCATGAAACGAACCCCATGTTAATCAAGATGGCTAAAATGACCTAAGTGGCCTAAAGGGTCTAGGATCACATACTAGCATGCTCAGCGTTTTGCTGAGCCTATACGGCACAACATTACAGGAATTGATCGAGACTTGAAGCCTGAGTGCGAGACCGTTGGGTAGAGGACGATGCCTTCTAGTTCCTACATGATTCAGATTTTCGTTATGTATCATTTACTATGATGTAATTATTGGGAACGTTTTTAGACGCTCACTGGTCTTCATTATCGTAGTATGAATTTAGCATGTGTAGGTTAGTAGTCTAGTATCTCGGTTCATCATAGTGGTTATCGATTCTAGTATTGTGATTATTAATTGCTTCATTACTCACATGGGTGAGTAATGGCGTGTGATACCCGAGTGATAAATATTAGTATTTAACTTCCGCTGTGAGACGTCTTTAATTATGCTACGAGAGTGATTATTACGAGTTTATTGTGAGGGGTGTTACAGTAGTGGTGACCCCTGGACAGTTAGAACTTAGAAACATCCAGAGCCAGATCTGGCAGTGACCTGGGGTTTTTGTTTTGTCTGTTAGTTTTCTACTACTTGTGGTTTTGCTTGTATATTGGTTTGTTTTAGAGTATGTGTTGATTTTATAATGGATAGATATGTTCGTACCAATACTATGTTGGGTTTTTTATGACAGTAATGAATGATGAAGGGAGTAAGGGCATAAATATGGTGTTAAAGTATTGGAAATATGTGCAAGAATGGATGGTGATGTTCAGATTAAATTGGAGTTTGGAAGCGTCATTCACTAATGAATATGACGTTTTAATGCTTGTTATGGATATGATTCATTGGGAATATGAGGGGAATGTGTTTAGTGCGGTTGAAGTTAATGGAGTATGTAACACCCCATATATTTTTGCAAATCTATATAATTACTTTTTATAAAAAAAATATGTATAATCAAATAATTGGTAATATATTAGATTTTGGCAATATTAAGTTTTTTTAGAAAATAAATATATAACCGATTTATTTTATTCATAGATCTTCCATTTTTATTTAGTAAAAAAGTAATTAATAATTAATGATTTTTAAAGTAACTTACATAACTCTTTTAGTTTGTAGCACCAATTTATTGGTATTATCATTTTCAAAATTTTATATCATTATAAAGCTTAATCCAAAATTATAATATTATGGCATAACTAAATCAATTTTTCTCGTATTTATATTAATTAATTTTTATAGGGCCTCATTTTAAATGTTTAGCACAGAGTCCCATGAATTATAGAGATGCCCCTACATTACTACTCATATCCCGATGTGGGATGCAGGTACTACATACTCCCCACTCAAAGAATACGACTTGACGCAAGCCTAACATCCAAGTCCCATGGACCTCCTCAGTAGGTGTCGAGTATACCAACCCAACATGGTCCCGAGTCAGCTTTGGTACCATTTGTAACACCACATAGGGGCAACTGTCTAATAACATAGTTCTCAAGCCATCAGCTTTAAAAACTAGCCACTTTAGGCCCTTAATCCTCGCTTGGTTGAAATCACCCACATGTATCCTTATAAATCACTCACATTACTACTCATATCCTGCTGTGTAGGGGTGAGCATTCAGTTCTGGTTATTCAGTTATAACCGAGAACCAAAATTATTTCGGTTTTTTACCCGAAATGTTTAACCGTTTTTAAATAATTTGATTATTCAATTATTCGGGTAGAACCAAAATTATTCGGTTCGGTTTTCAGTTCGAAGGTTGGGTAATTTGGTTTGGAAAATATTGATTAATTAGGTTCTATTTTATAATTTGGTTCTTTTTTAGTTCGGCTCCTTTTAAAAATTTGGTTCTTTTTTCATTTTGGTTCTTTTTTATAATTTGGTTCTTCTTTGTAATTCGATTCTTTTTTTATATATCGGTTCTAACTGAAAACAGAATAAAAAATTTTGATTTTCGGTTCTCGATTCCAGACTAAGAAACAATTCGGTTATTCGGTTCTTGGTTATTTGGGTTCTCAAACTAAAATTCGGTTATTCAGGTAGAACCGAAAAAAATGGAAAATCGAACTATTTTTCCTAATTCAGTTTGGGTGGGACGAGTATCAATGCTCTTCCCTTTTAAGTCAGACTGACATGGGAGTTGGCTGTTCTAAGAGGCTCTTTCTTTTCTAGTAGTTTGGGGTTAGTATGGTATACACAGGATATTGCACGAAATTGTGTCCAAGTCAAGGATGATATTGACAACATCTGTATGGGGGATGTAACCTTTTAAGTCTTTGTGCTAACTGCATGGGTCTAGGCATTGACCATGCAGATAGAGGCTTTATGTTTTGGTTAGGAGGATAGTGCCAGTTTTTTATGTTCCCTTTACTTTGCATATCGGTCTTGCGGTGCAGGTTTGCAGCAGTGTTGGGAAGGTAAATTACTTTGGTTTTTTAAGTTTTGGATGGGGTGAAGGTTAATCCTCAGGATGTCTATTGTCGTCGCTTCATTGAAGCTAATGCTTGTTTGGATTGGGAGTGACACTTATATGATATTGGGAGTTGTTAGCTGGCTTGACTTGTTTTTCTTTGTCGATGGTTCAAAGATGGTAGTGTTGTCTAGAAGACCATACTCAGTCTATTAGGATATGTTAGAAATCATAATATTTCCCTATTAATCCTTAAGTTATTTTATTCTTGTTCATGTATATATTTTGTAGGTCTATAACGACTTTTTAGTAGGTTAGGTAGTCTTTGGTGTATAAGTGTTGGTACACGTCTTTATTTATCAAGGTTGTATCCGTACGTTCCTTTTTGGTTTAGTTTAATAAAATTTTCCTTTCCTTCCCTCTATGGGTATGCGCTTAGAGTTAGGGTTTCTTGTTTTTGGCAAAGCTCTCGTTGTGCGACGACCGCTAACATGGTATCAAAGCAGCGATTGAGCTTAGGCCATTGATTTTCTTTCTATTGTCTTCTCAAACCTTTCTTCTTCGATTCGTGAAGTCTTTGTGTACTTTTCTTTACCAATCCCTAAAATTTTCCTTGCCAAACTTCGACCTCTATGGCCGGTGAGGAGGATGTATCCAAGATTGTAAGTGACAAGAATACCTCCCCAAACGGCAGTATAGTCATCGACACCGGAGATCCACTCTATCTATCAAGCTCGAAGCACCTAGGACTTGTTTTGGTGAACAAATTTGGAAGCCAAGGATTCACTTGTTGGAAAATGCAAATTTCGATTGCATTAGGAGCAAAGAACAATCTTGGATTTGTTGATGGTTCGCTACAGCTGCCCTCGGACTCTGTTCAGAAAGCTCAAGCATGGACAAGGTGTGATTCGATGGTAAGGGCATGGATTCAGATTAGCCTTGAGAAGAACATAGCGGACAGTGTCCTTTTTGCGCCATCTACAGCCCAGATTTGGAAGGAACTGTGTGGTCGATATGAGCAATTGGACGGTACAAGGATATATGACCTTGAACACCGTTTGGCAGTAGCAAATCAAGGTAACGAGTCAATTTGTGATTATTTTACAAGGGTTAAGGGTTTATGGGATGAAACGGATGCTAGTAATACCATTCTCACGTGTGTTTATCAATCCTGTAACTGTGGAGCTTCTGACAAATTCAAGAAATATGTTGAGAAAGAAGATTGAATCAGTTCTTGATGTGTTTACTTGATAATTTGTATATAATACATGGGAACATATTGATGAAATCCCCCTTGCCAACAATAGACTATGTCTTTTCCCTTCTAATTCAAGAAGAAAGACAGAAGTTTCTCACACATTCAAGCTCAACAAAAGCCATTTCCCTCTCTTTTGCTACAGAACAGAATAAGAAGTATTTTTCAAAGGGTTAACCCTCAAACATCAAGCACACAACACTTCACTATACCCACTGCAATAAGATGGGTCATACAGAGGACCGGTGCTACCAAAGGATTGAATTTCCGAAAGGTTTGAGGAATTCAAAGGGAAAAGTAGCAGCACCAACACTACAAACTTTTAAAAAGCAAAGGAAGAGGAACACAAAGATCATTCCAAGGACCCTTTCGGAGGAATTCTTTACACATAACAAGTAACCAAATTGCTTGACTACATCAGTAAGTCTCGGTCAAGCATCACAGAGAACCAGAATGCCTACTCTACCTCTTCTTGTGGTTTTGTCGGTACATATTTTCTTTCCCTAACTTGTTTAAGATCTATGAAACATTTAAGCGTGAACGCTCAGATGAATAATGATTTTATTGACTCAAATTGGATTTTAGATTCTGGTGCTTCCGACCATATGTGTGGAAACTTAATGATCCTCACTCTATGGGAATGCCTAATGGACACCCATAGTATGTTAGAATTACAGGAGAAATAAGGATTAATTCCTTAATTGCTTTGAAAGGTGTGTTGTTTGTGCCTGCTTTTAAACTTAATCTAATCTCAATTAGTAAGTTGTCTCAAGATATGAAAGAAAAATTTACATTTGAATCTCGATCATGCTTTTATCAGGATTGTACGAGCAACAATGCTATTGAGATTAGGAGAATTGGCAGAGGACTTTATGTTTTGAATTCTAGTTGTGATAGAAGAAGTTGTAAGGATTTTGATCCTTTGGCATGGAATAATAATGTCACTAGTGTTGGCTTTGATTGTAGTGACGAGATAAATCTTTGGCATCATAGACTTGTCCATGTGCCAAAATAAACTTGTAAAGCTTCATTTAATAAAACAATTTGAAAGAAATATGAAGTTTGTATGTGAATCGTGTTGCAGATCCAAGAGTCACGGCTCCCTTTTAATTCTAGTTTCAGTACAACAAATGTTGTTTTTGAACCAATACATGCTGATTTATGGGGCTGTTATAAGGTCAAGAATTATGATGGGTATTCATATTTTCTTACACTAGTTTATGATAAGAGCAGGGCTACATGGACACATTTATGTGCTACAAAGTCAGAATCTTTTGATGTTTATTATTTTATTCTTTAAAATGATTGAAAATCAGTTTAATTAAAGGGTAACAATCTTGAGAGGGGACAATGCATATGAACTTGGGAGTTCTAAAAGCACTTCTGATTTTCTTAGAAACAATGGGATTCTACTCAAACAACTTATGTTCACACTCCACAACAAAATGGTGTTGTGCAGCGTAAACATAGACATATATTGGAAGCTGCTAGGGCATTGATGTTTCACTCTAATATTCCTTTAAGGTTTTGGGGAGAAACATTCTTACAGCAACTTATCTTATCAACAGAATGCCATTTAGTAGTATTGACAATAAAAGTCTTTTGAGATAATTTATACTGCTCAACCTAATTACCATGATTTGAAATGTTTTGGATGTTTATGCTTTGCAAATATTAACAAACAACAAGATGACAAGTTCACTTCAAACTCTATTCAAGGTGTTTTTCTTGGCTATCCCCAAAGGGAAGAAGGGTTATAAATTGTTAGACTTGGATAATAATAAAGTTATTTTTAAGAGAGACATAGTCTTACATGAAAATATTTATCCATTTAGAGGAGGTTCCACCTGTAACAGTGAGAACAATCCTATTAATGCTCCTTTGTTTTTCTATGAGTCTATTATTTGTGAGGAAAATGCAGAGAATATTTTTCGAAATCAGGAAAGGGTCTGTTCAGAACGTATTGTACCTGTAGCTTCAGACCAGCCAAAAGAATTAGAACAACAAACAGAGGTTGAACTTCTTCAACCTATGAAACCCATTTCAGATGCACCAAGCACTAAAATAGAAGAACAAGCCATTCTTAGGCGTTCATCAAGGGAGAGACAGAGTCCAAGATACTTGGATGATTATGTTGTTGGGCACTCTTGTGTCAACAAACAAGATAAGACTTATATAGATCCTTTCTCTCTTATTCTTAGTGAGAATTTTTAGATTTGTTAATCTGGTTTCAGCAGCCAAAGATTTTTGTTTCACTGTTTCAGATTATCAATACTTGAGTGAAGACCAAACTATAACTTCTTATAAGTAAATTAGAAACAATTTATATGCGCTGACTGATGAAGCTCATGGTCATATGTTGCAGTATTGTTTCTTTTAAGTTGTAGAACATGTTTTCTATGCTGATGTTTAAAGATCCTAACTGGAGAAATGCTATAATTGAGAAGTTTAAGGCCTTAGACAGGAATAATACTTGGGATATCGTTAGTCTTCCAGTAGGAAAAAGGGCCATTAAATGTAAATGGGTTTACAAACTCAAATATCATGTTGATGGTTCTTAGAAAGACATAAGGCTAGACTAGTAGCTAAGGGTTTCACTCATTAATATGGAACTTATTATTTAGAAACCTTTTCCCCAGTAGTAAAGTTTACAACCATTAAAGCTTTGATTTCAGTAGCTGCTAAAAGGAGTTGGCACACAGGACAGTTAGATATAAATGATGCATTCCTTCATATGGATTTAAATGAGGATGTGTTTATGGAAATTCTTGAAGGTCGTGAATTAAAAGGTTTGGGTTTGGTTTGCAAACATGAGAAATCTTTGTATGGACTGAAATAGGCTTATAGACAATGGCATGAAAATCTTAGTGAGTTTTTGAAATCCTCAGGTTTTAAACAGTCCATGAATGATTATTCTCTGCTACAAGAAGTGCTAATGATGGAGTTGGTTTTCTTGTTGTATATGTTGATGACATACTTGCTACTGATGATGATTTTGATTTTATTAGAAAAATTAAGTTAGATCTTGACCATAAGTTTAAAATTAAGGATTTAGGAAGACTAAGTCTTTTCTTAGGGATGCAATTTTTCATACACCCGAAGGTATTTCTCATGCATAAAGCTTATTGTGATAATTTGGTGTCTAAATTTGACTGTGTTGATAAAAGGTCTGATGTTAGTCCCTTGGAATTCAATGTTAAGTTAAGGAAAGGTGAAGGAGAACCATTATAGGATCCTTGTTCTTATAGGCGTGTGGTTGGTAAGCTAGGTTTTCATGCGCATAGTAGACCAGATTTATGTTTAGCTATTCAGGTGTTAAGTCAGTTTTTGGATTGTCCAATAGGTTTGCATTTTCAGCCAGCTTTACATGCTTTAAGATATGTGAAATGGACCTCTGGATATGGACTTCTGTTTAATAATAATAGTAAAGATTTAATCTGGTGGCATTTTGAGATGCTGATTGGGCTAGTTGTCTAGATACGAGATGTTCTGTTAGTGGTTATTTCATTTCTTTTTGGAGAGAGTCCATTGTCTTGGGAATCTAAGAAACAAACTTTTGTTGCTTTGTCCTCTGTAGAATCAGAATACAGGGATTTAAGGCAAATCACAACTAAACTTAGTGCTAAAGAGAAAATCGTAGGATAAAACTATATACGAAATGAATGAAATAATAAACTAAACCTACAACTCTACTACGGGTAGCAAATAAAACCCGGTCGGAGTATAGTGTAAATATATTACGACCGAGAGTATCAAGCCCAAGGGACTTATAGAAAACTAGTCCTAATCCGGGCAAAAGCCTATTCTATAACAAGAGGGGAAAAGTAAATATGGTTCTAAACTAAATAACTAAACAAATAAACTATCTAAATGTATGATTCGGGACTAGATCAACCCAAGTACCACTATGAACACTCAATACATAACAAGTCTCTGAAACCACCTGAACAAATGAACATGCCGAATGTCCTGCCGGATAGTTTCTGCGCTGCATATTCAAAGACATTGAACGTGCCAGACAGATTCAACCCGGCACTAGACCCGGCAAGAACGAAAATGCAAATTCCTGTCCCAGTCTCAAACATTAAAACAAGGACTTGCTACCCATTACGAACCCAAGGATCTCTTGTTAGTATTCGACCGGAATAACGAAAATGGATAAGGTTATTCAACTCTTTCGGTTTTGTCATCTGCACTCTGCAACCTAACAATGGTGAAAGACCACCAAGAGTCTCAACCAAAACACCTTTTTAGAAGATAGGAGAAACAAGTAGCGATCTCATTCCGCCTCTCATGAAGATCTGAGTCTTAGCAAAACTTGGGAATATATATATACTTAATGGTCAAAGTGTTTACAAGGAAAGAACTCATCCCTAACCAAACTAACAAGGATCTCTACTTCACCATCCACTCAAATAAAGAAATACATGGGGGGACAAGGAGATTGATCAAAAAGCCTTAACCCGAAAGGAAATCTTCTCTTCTTCTTCGTGGATGGATCCGTAGAAACTCTTGGACACCAACAGATGGAATGTGGTGGAAATAGAAACGTGGATGTAGTGTATATGTATGTTAGAATGTGTCAAATTGCAGCCTTTCTCGGCCTATTTATAGGCATCATATGTGTCTACTGTCGGGCGTCATGCCGGATCGTCAGTAGCCGGCACACGTGGTAAATGGCCCAATTGTTAACGGTCGAAACCGTCAATTCCGTGAAACAGTGCATATGTCGGGAAGGAGATAACCGGCATCAACACCCGGCAGCGGTTGGAAATCACATTGAACACATGTGCTGTCGTATGGTCAACCGAAGCGACTTTACACTCATGCCGGATAGCATTTACCCGGCATCGCATCCGGCAAGGCCTCTTTTCTGTTCTGTGTTCATGCCGTGTAGAACCAACCCGGCATCGAGTCCGGCATTGATGGAATTTCTGCCTAGAGATTCGTTCCTTGCCCATAAAACACATAAAACATAAGACTGTACAAATAATATACTTTAACGCATAATATAACATAAATAACACATATATAACTTATTTAGATAAATATAATACTAAATCTAGCCCATAAAATATGATAAGTCTGCGGCTTATCAAGGCCCTACACTTACCTTTTGCTAGTCCTCGAGCAAAACAAGATTAGAAAGGAGTAATTACTTATGCACAAAACAGATAAACTTTAGAATGACAATTAGATAAATATTTCTAACTGTCTGACTCTAATTCACAAGTATCACTTAATCTACCTTATCTATCCCAAACATACTAATGGGTATAAAATAAAGAATTCCAAAACCGATCAAAAACTTTTGGGTTATTTTGCATAAGGGATTTGTAATCTCTCCTTTTTCCGGTTTCCATCATTCAGCTCTATTTTACAAGAGTTTCTGAATGTGGCCAAGACACTCATCAATGGTTTTTTATTGCTCAGCCCTATTTTGCAAGGGTTTCTGAATCAACCATGATTTTTTTGCATTGAAGAACGGGAAATTTAGGAGAAAAATAAAAGGAAAAACTCTCGTTTCTTGCTTATATTCTGAGGCATCTTTTTTCAACCTCAAGGAATATAATGCTTTTCCTTTGGAAGAAGATTTTTTTCTTCTTCTTCTTTCTTTTTTTCACAAAAACCCTATTTAAGATTTTCACCCAAAAGATTTTTCACAATTTGAAAAGAAAAGAAACAAATACCCAGAAGTATAAAGGAAAGAAGTAGGAGAAAGATCATATACTCATGTTTAAATAAAAAGAATCAAGAAGTTAAAAACAGAAATCTATAAGTCATTAGAAAGCTTACCTCTTGAGAGAACAAGCATTTAATAATTCCTAATCTCATCTTAATCAAAAACATGCAAAAAGTTTAGTAAAACATTGTTTAAACGCAAAACTTATGCATATTATTATAACTTATTTTTTTAAAGAAGGGGATCCCTGCCCTACACTTGGCAGGAACACTGTCCCCAGTGTTCAAAAGACGAAAAGAAATTTTGGTTTTTTTTTAAGAAACTTGAAATAACCGAAAAGGAACAAAATAAAGAGAAGACAACTAAAAATAACAAAGTCAATAAAAAAAGAAAGAATAAAGATAGAGGGAACTCCCCTGAGGTGAGAAATGCATGAGGAGGAACCGCCCTACACTTAGCCTTTTAGGCTACTTGACATCATTTGAGATCCGTGGCAGGATAGTAACCGAATTTGCATGCTCCCTTGGATTGTTTGCGTTTGGGATGGGAGCTGACCTTGTTGTCGTGGTTGCGTCAGAAGTTGTGTAATTGCAACTGCAATGATTTGTGCTCCTTGCGAATGGTCGAGATCTCGTTGTGAGCGTCCTGGGTCTTGTTCATCAGGGCTGACATCATGTCACGAAGTTCGGCCATTTCAGCCTCTGATGATGATGCAGGGTGGGGTGGTCTGTATTGCCTCTAACCTCCCTGGTAGCCGGCTTGACTCTGGAAGTGTTGAGGGGGTTGGTTCCCCTATTTCCATGGTTGCCGATACCCTTGGTTACTCACATAATTGACTTCCTCAACATTCTGAAAGTCGGGCATGTCAGGGCTTGGAGCGTGTGGTCGTGCACTAACCATGTTAGCCTGTTGAGGAAGTTTGTTCATTGCTATTTGCTCCACCACCTTCTATAGAGCGCTAACCTTCGTGGATGTTTGAGCATTGCTCTCCAACAATTGCTCGTGACTTTGCATTAGTTTGTCAAATTTTGCATCGCTCTCTCCCACTTGATATAAACCAGCGGTACTACCCCTGGTTCCACCGGTGGCCCAATCCCTAATCTCTTCACAAAGAGATTCAACCCCACTAAGGAATTGATCTCCAGGCTTCTTTAATATATCTGCACCAAGGGAGGATAAGAGCATCGTCTTGCATTGATTGATCAATCCTTTGTAAAACAACTGAGATAGTTGTTCCTTGGTGAGGCCGTGGTGTGGACATGTGCGCAGCAACCCTTTGAATTTGTCCCAAGTCTCACAGATGTTCTCCGAGTTAGGCTGTCTGAAGTTGTATATCTCGGCGATCATCTCCAGGGTGCGACTTGGAGGCATGAATTTTTCATAAAACTTGGTTGCCATGTCCTCCCAAGTGGTGATGGTACTGGGGGTTAGACTATGGTACCACTTGCTGGCATTCCCTGTAAGGCTATGGGGGAAGAGGGAAAGTCTGGCATATTGGAGGACATTGTTTGTGGAGGTTAGGCTGTTTGTGCATTGTAAAAATTTGGTGATGTGGAGCAAAGCATCGTCCGGGTTTGTACCGTCGAACATACCCAACTCCTTGATGCATCGGATTTGATGATATGGCTTAAGTTTTCTGCAAACGATAATATTTGGTATATTAAATACTAAGAAATAATCCTAGAATTCAATAGTTTGATATATCGTCAGGTTGCAAAAATCCCGGTCGAAATAGTATAGTAATTAAAGAAGCGACCGGGTGTCAATCCACGGGACTCGATGAGTAAGTCTAGCCTTAGGTATTGGTTAACTCGAAAGGGGGTTTTTTGTTTTGGTTTTGGGTTGCAAATAAATAACAGGAAAGTAAATAGCAGATAAAGTAAAGTGATAGTTTTGGGAGTGTGAACGGTACTCTAGGTTCAGGGAGTTGTTTCACTAGCTAGGTTCTGCATATCCTACTGCTTAAGTGGAGACTTGGATCGGCTTGTAATTCTCAATTATCTATTCTGTATTAAGTCATAATTCCAGATAGCTCATCTAGACAGGGCATGTAGTCTAGTCTAGACCTAGCAAGTATATCTAGATGGCTTTAATGCTCAGAATTACTAGTCTGGTTGGTTCAATCCGGACTAAAGCTCCTAGTGACTAAAGTAATCTATCCGATTGCAATTATCACAGGTAACAGGTTAATAGGACCGTCAATGCTAATCACCTTATCTGATCATAACATGATTCGAGGGCTTATAATAACTTAGCAACGTTTATTAAAAGCACTTAAAAGCATTAACCTGAACAATCCAAATTGTCTCAACAAGCAGCAAAATAATGCAGAGTTCAACTAATTACAACATCCCTTCCCCTAGAGTAAATCCTTTTAACTAGACATAGCAGTCATAATCATAAATAAGAGAGAGTTAGAAGAAATCATCTGTTACGAAGATCTTCTTGCTCGCTCCGTCCTTTGTCCTTGCTCCGTGCTAGCTTCAAGGTTGATCTCGGTGATAATGGAGTGGATTGGGTGAAATGGGGCGAAAGTGGAAGTTTTGGTGATTTTTGTGAGGTGTCCGGCTGACTAGGGTCGGACAGGGGTCGGACGTGAGATGTCCGGATCTGTCTGGGTCGGACGTGATCCGGACGTGGGTGGAAGGAGCTTGTCCGGGTCCGGACAAGGGTCGGACACGGCTAAATCTGGTGAATGGATGCGGGGTGTTGGCGTGGTGAAAGCGAATGGTTACGGGGGATTTTGAGCGAGGTTGATGATAAAACTGGGCTGAGATATGGAGGAGATAGAGGAATGAATGGAGATGGAGCGTAAGGTGAGTGAGGAAGTTAGAGAGGGGAAGGACTGTGAAGTCAGGTGCGAGTTGGAATGAAGGTAGAAGGGGGGTTTATATAGGGTTAGAAGGGAAACACAAATTAGTGGGAGTTTGGTATAGTTGGTGAGAAAAATTTGGTTGAGCTTGGAGTCTTCTTCATTAATGCGCCGCTCCCGTTATCGCCGCCTGTCTGTTCGATAATTAGCCGAAAGGCTAATTATCGGTGCGTGGATTTTTATTTTTCAATTCTGTGACGTCCGGATCGTGTCCGGATTGTGTCCGGATCCGGACGTGACACAGAATTCTAGATCTGAAACGCGAACTCTCGGATCTGGAATTTTAGTCATGTCCGGCTTGCGTCCGGCCCAATCAGATCCGGACAAGAGATGTCCGGCTTTGTGTCCGGCCAAACTGATCCGGACAAGACCAATTTTTGTCTCTTCTCCTGATTTGTTCCCCGTTTGTTGTGTTGTAATCCTTATGATGTATAATCTTTATTTCCTGGGTTTTTCCTGCATTTAACATATATAACACATCAGTTCTTATCAAAGCATCAATTTTAGGAAAAACACATAATAAGTGGGAAACATTGCCTGAATTGTTACAAATTATAAGGTATTTAAACCCTAAAAAGCCTATATGTTTCACACTTATCAACTTCCTCACACTTAAGCTTTTGCTTGTCCTCAAGCAAAATAGGAATAAGAATATCTCTAAAACCTTCAAGTAATCTTAAATTTGAAACAAGTGCAGGGCGAAATCAAACCAAGTGATAAATGAAAGAATAATCTCGCTCTCTGAGGTAGGTTTTCACAAACAGTGAAGCAGGAACAATTTTTGTAAAAGCATAGAGAAACTAGATTGTAGAAAACAAGTTAACTTAGCTTGGGACTTTCCACCATTTTCATTTCTCTAACCTTTGGATGACAAGAGGTGTGAAGTAATGCCTTATTCCGCAATACCTTTCAACACCACGTACTCATGATCAAAAACAAAAATTAAACTGCAATGAATTCTTTTCTTTCACATGCAAAAATATTCTTCTTCCAAGAATTATATACAAAACAAACGAAATATTGTGAATTGCAGAGTTTATTCCGTAACCCAGACTTTTCTCTCTATCCATGTAACGGTGTTGGGCCAACTATCCCAGATCACGAGACCTTAGGTAGATAGGTGATAAGGCACCCTTAAGACTTAATAACCGGATAGACGAGGCCTGTATTGTTAGGAAAAAAATTTTGATCAGTGGAGTACCTTGCCTTACCCTTTTTCATTCCAAACATTCACTTCATTTCCAAAATCCCAAGCTAAAATAATCTGGTTTCCACAATTAGCCAATCTACCAGATTTTTAGTGAAAGAGAGTATTTTTAAATAAAACTATTTTTATACAAACCTCATCAAACAAAAAGATTCCTACGGTTTTCACTTTGGTTTAACAACACTCGTTGTGCACAGGCATTAGAGAAGCAAAAAGCAAGTGTGGCATTAAAGCACAATTAGCATGTTTTCAGGGAAAGGTCTCTCCTTCCTCACACTTAAGATGAGCAATGTCCTCATTGGTCAAAGATGAAAAACAGAGAAAAGAGCTTTCAAAACATGCTATACTCATAATAGATGCATATGCAATAATTAACCCTCAACGCAACAAAGGTGGAACATCAAATAAGTTAAATGGAACTGAGACTCCCCTGGTGTTATGGATTGAGGAAGATGTTCTTCCTCACACTTGAAGTTTGGCAGGGGTCGAGAGATTCCTCATGAGTCACAGACAGTATGTTGTGCAGATTAAAAGTTGCTAATTTTCACTGGTAAGTACAACCACAGAATAAGGTGCATTAACTCGAACTACAGAGAATATTGGAATCGAATGAGTATATTTAGAGAAAGAATACTCCCCATAGTTTAAGCTTAGCAGACATTCGCAAGTAGTGTGGTTCCATTTCCTGTACTTATAGCCGGTTGTTTCGCAGTAGAGATGACATGTAAAGTAATCATTTTAGAACGCTGCACTGCTCAGAGAAACAAGAATTTTAGCAATTTAGAATTTAAAATACTGCTAATATATCTAATACCACTTCACCTGCATCCCATGTTTCCGTTAGTTAACAAACCAAAGTAAAAATAAGGCAAAGAAAAAAAAGAAAATACAGAAAAAACAACAAAAGAAAAGAAAGCAGTAAAAATAGAGTGGCTGTCACTGAGGCGGTGGGTGGTGGCGGTGGCTGTCTCGCTCCCAACTGGGCAACGAGCATCTGCATGAGCTGGTGTTCTGGGCCTGCTGAGTGGATGCATCTGCCATGTACCTAGCAGCCTCTCTGTGTAAAGCATCACTGCGCTCTAAACGCTCAGCGATGGAGATCTGCTCTGCCTGGAGGGTGCCCTGTGTCTGGCGGATCTCATCTATATGTCCCTCCATGCGCACCTGGCGCTGCTGGACCTCCCCAACCTGCTGCTGTACAGAACCGAACTGCTGCTCCATACCCCCGAATCTCTGCTCCATCCTCTGCTGCTGCTGGAGAATGGAGTCCATCATGGTCTGTATCTCTGGGGGAACACTCATCACAGGGACTGTGGGGGGCGCCATGGTAGCAGTGGCAGGTGTGGAGCTGGAGCTCGCAGATGTACCCGTAGATCCTAGGCCCGAGCTGCCCTTCACCCAGCTGCCGTCGTCAAGGCGCATGAAGCCCCATCTCCTAAAGGTCGTAAGGGAGATGGGTGTCTCACCCTCCCACATCTATATCAGTGAAGATCTCCTCGGGGAGGGTAGAGACAGAAGATGATAGATAGAATAGGGAAGATGGGTATCTTCTTCTTCTTCGTCCACAGATAAGTGACACCTTATGCAGCTGCCTAAACATGATGAGGGAGAGAGCTGCTGGGCTGGCTGATGTGGTGAGGCTAGGAGGTAGTCTAGGAGGACACAATCCTCGTCAGAAGCATCATTCCCAGCCTGAGGCCGGATCTGATGACTGAGGATCTCAGCTAGGGTCCTCTGCTGAAGGGATGGGAGAATGGCATATGGTAATACAGTCTTGTTCTCCTCACCTCGTCGGCGAGTAGTACTCCCGACCTCTAGTAACCACCTAGACTTACTCTGCCTAAGTGCATCCTCCGAAAAATCTACATGCCTATCATGGTCGTCTGGGAGGAATAATAGAGCAGAAAAGGTCTCAGGGGTTACCTCCACCTCATAGTGCTGTACGTAGAAGTAATGCTGTGTGTCGTGTCTGACGCCACAGCATTGGCGTAGAATTCGCGGACCAGCTCTGGGGAGAAAACCCCACGCCCATGCGCAGGATACTGCTGGCGCCAATACCCTCGAATATGGCAGAAAGCCCGGTCTCAGCTACTGCCTCGTCTGTAATGCGTCTCTCTATGACGAAGGCGCCACCCCTCGTACCAAGCCCTGGTGGTAGCGGATCTGAAACCATCCTCTCGGAGTGGTGACTCGACCGGCTCTGACTCGTCATCAGGGCGTGGGTTCCTCGAAGAGGAACCCTCAGCAGGACCACCTCGAGTGCGAGCCATCTATATAAAACACAAGCAATAAGTAAACAGAACACAGTCACATCAAAACCGAAACCAATCGAGCAGCATGTTCTATTTGAACATATGCTTTCACACAGTTTTTTTACAAAAAGGCTTTAAACAGCCAAACATTGCACATACAACATAAACAAGACACAATCACCTAGAAAATTGCACAAATTTGAAATTTTACACATGTCCGGACCTACGTCCGGGTCACCTTAGCCGGACGCAGTCCGGACACACACAGAACCCTAAAAAAAAATTCGCGCCGAACTGAAGTTTCAATTTCATCCCAAAATCATCCAAATTCGCACAGCATTAGCCACAACTACTCAGATTTCGCAAACTAATCATGTTTTCACTCCACAAACAATTACTAGCCAAATCCACATATCAACTACCGATTTTTCTACATTTGACTGAAATCGAAATTATTTTCAAAAACGGAAACCTGGTTTGTAGAGTTTCGAATTTGAAAATCGGTGGGAGTAGTGCGGTGCTGCGTCGGTCTTGTGGCGGTGCTCTGGTGGTCGGGGTTGTGCTCCTGGTGTGGCGACACTGGTGGGGTGGTTTGGGGTGTGGAGGTGACGTTAATGGAGTTTGGTTTGTGGTCGAGACAGAGGTAGAAGACGGAAGAAGAAGAAAAGAAAAGAGAGAAGAAAAAAAATTTTAAAACCGGCGCGTGTTTTAGTCGTGTCCGGGTTCTGTCCGGATCCGGACAGCTAGGGTTTTCTTGACCGGGTTGTGTCCGGCTAAGTTGAGCCGGACACGTTAAAACGCTCTTTTTTTTTATATTAAATAAAAACACTCATCTAAAACCTTATTCAAAAAATGAAATTTACCACAAAGAAAAACAAAAAAAAACACACAAAATGCAGAACTTAAATAGCATGAGTGTTTAAGGACTCCCTGATCCTTGATGAACATTGCCATGATTCTTCCTCACACTTGAGTTCAGTTTAGCATTAGAGTGAAGTTACCTGAAAGATTAAATCTGCAAAACCAGAAGAACTCAAGTGGAACCAGATAAAACCATTAGTTATAAAGTAAGAGCCATGGCTCTTTCGATTTGCACAATAGTGATTAACACTCTGCTAAATAAGAACAAAAGAGGAAAAATAATAAACCAAGAAGAGATACAAACCGGTGGGTTGCCTCCCACCAAGCTGCCCGGAGTTAAAGTCTCTGGCTAGACTTTTCAGATAAGGTCAAGAAGGGCCGCCACAGCAGCTAGCAATAGCTTTCTTCAGTTTGAAGTACCATTGCTGGCGCGGCTTTTTGGATGCTTTGGGAGGGTGCTGCAATACAGATAGAAGAGATAGAATTTATGGAATTGGAGCTTTCAATTAAGGATATACCTGGTGCTGGAGGCTGAGAAAAGGTATCGCCTAGGTACTTCTTCATGAGAGCACCATTTACTTTGAATACTTCTCCTGTCTTATTCTCTAGCTCATAAGCACCATAAGTAGTGATCCCCACAACTTTGAATGGACCTGCCCAATGTGATTTCAACTTACCAGGAAAGAGGCGCAGCCTGGAATTATAGAGCAACACTAGATCCCTACTTTGAATTCTCTCTTATGAATCATCTGATCATGGATTCTCTTTGTGCGCTCCTTATAAATTCGGGAACTGTCATAGGCTTGCTCTCTGAGTTCCTCAAGTTCAGATAGTTGAAATTTTCTTTTCTCTCCAGCAGTGTGCATATCAAAATTCAGGGCTTTCAATGCCCAGTAAGCTTTGTGCTCTAATTCGACTGGAAGATGGCAAGCTTTTCCATACACAAGTTTAAAAGGAGACATACCTATAGGGGTCTTGAAAGCAGTCCGGTATGCCCACAAAGCATCATCTAATTTAATGACCAATCTTCCTTGATGCACTTACCGTCTTCTGTAGGATCCATTTCAGCTCACGATTAGTCACCTCTGCAAGACCATTAGTTTGGGGGTGGTAAGGTAGTGCCACCTTGTGAGTCACCCCATATTTAGTCATTAAGGAGTCGAATGCTCGGTTGCAGAAGTGCGAGCCACCATCACTGATAATCCCTAGGCACCCCGAATCTGGTGAATATGTGTTTCTTCAGGAATTTCACCACTGTTTTCGAATCAGCATTGTGGCATGGAATAGCTTCGACCCACTTGGAGACATAATCTACAGCTACCAGGATGTATTGGTTTCCATGAGATGAAGGAAAAGGGCCTGTGAAATCAATCCCCCAAACATCAAAAAGTTCTACCTCAAGAATACCTTTCTGAGGCATCTCATGCTTTCTGGAGATGTTTCCCATCCTCTGACATGGGTCACAGTGGGAACAGAAATGGTGGACATCTTTATGTAGAGTAGGCCAATAAAATCCACACTCCAGTATCTTTGCAGCTGTTCTTGTATAACCATGATGGCCACCTGCCTCTTTAGCATGACAGAATTCGATGACACTCTGGATCTCCTTATCTGGAAGACATCGCCTCATCAACCCATCAGCACAGATCCTGAACAGATATGGATCCTCCCAGATATAATGGCGGGTTTCTGACAAGAATTTCTTCCTCTGATTATAGCTGTAGTCATGAGGGATTAAACCAGTAGCAAGATAATTAACTAAATCAGCATACCATGGTTCATCTACCTTTCCAATTTTGAACACCGTCTCATCAGGGAAGAATTCGTTGATCGGGATTCCATCATCAGGGATATCAAGTCTAGATAGGTGATCAGCAACTCCATTCAGCTTCCCCTTTTTATCCACAACTTCTAAATTGAATTCTTGGAGAAGTAGGATCCACCTCAGAAGTCTTGGTTTCGATTCATTTTCTGAAAAAGGTACTTGAGGGCTGAATGATCGTGTGGACTATCACCTTGCTACCAAGCAGATATGGTCGAAACTTGTCCAGAGCAAACACCACAGCTAGCAACTCCTTCTCTGTAGTAGTATAATTTTTCTGTGCATCAATTAAGGTCTTGCTAGCATAAGTGATTACCCTCAGCATTTTCTTTCTTCTGACATAGTGCGGCGCCAACAGCATAGTCACTCGCATCCGTCATGATCTCAAATGGTTCAGACCAATCTGGTGGGACCACAATAGGTGCTGAACAGAGCTTCTCTTTGATAGTCTGAAATGCTGTCAAGCACTCCTCTGTAAACTGAAATTGATGTCCTTCTGAAGCAAGTCTGACAGGGGTTTAGCAATTTTTGAAAAGTCCTGTATAAACCTCCTGTAAAACCCTGCATGACCAAGAAAAGATCTTACATCTTTAACTGAATTTGGTGGGGGCAGTTTTTCTATTACCTCGATCTTGGCCTTGTCCACCTGGAGGCCTTCTTTTGACACCTTATGCCCAAGCACAATTCCTTCTTGTACCATGAAGTGGCACTTCTCCCAATTCAGCACAAGGTTAGTGTCCTCACAGCGAGCCAAAATCTGGTCTAATTGCTCCAGACAAACATCAAAACTTTGTCCATAGACAGAGAAGTCGTCCATGAACACTTCAATACTTTTCTCAATAAATTCATTAAAAATAGCCATCATACATCTCTGAAATGTGGCTGGAGCATTGCAGAGACCAAAGGGCATCCTCCTGTAAGCAAAAGTACCATAAGGACAGGTGAAGGTAGTCTTCTCCTGATCTTCTGGCGCAATGGGAATCTGGAAATAACCGCTGTACCCATCAAGGAAGCAGTAGAACTCTTTCCCTGCTAACCGCTCCAACATTTGATCAATAAATGGTAGTGGGAAATGGTCCTTCCTTGTGGCCTCATTCAAGCGCCGTAATCGATGCACATCCTCCAACCTGTGGTTTGCCTCTGGGGTACCAATTCACCTTTCTCATTTGGCACTGCAACTATCCCCCCTTTCTTTGGAACAACCTGGACTGGGATACCCACTGGCTGTCAGAAATAGGGTAGATAATACCTGCATCAAGAAGCTTTAGTACCTCGGCCTTGACCACCTCCTTTAGATTTGGATTCAACCTTCTCTGAGGCTGTCTCACTGCCTTGTAATTCTCCTCCATATGAATCCGGTGAGTGCAGAAACCCGGATTAATCCCTTGATGTCAGCAACTGTCCATCCCATGGCACTCTTATGTTTCTTTAGCACCTCCAGAAGTCTAGATTCCTGCAAAATAGACAAAGATGCAGAGATAATAACAGGCAGGGTGTTACCCTCTGCCAAGAAAACATATTTGAGATGGGAGGGGAAGATTTAAGTTCCAAGGTAGGAGGCTTCTCTATTGAAGGTATGGGTCTTGGATGGATCGTTCCAACTTTTCCACAGGAGGAGAGGAGGAACGAAAGTATGATTTCCCGTGATTCAGCTGCTGGACGACCGAGGCCATCTCAAAACTGTCTTTGTCATCCTCAATGGATCGACTTATTACCTGTTCTAAAGTATCAGAAAACTTAAACAAAGAATTAAAAGAATCAGTATTCCTATAGGTGTAGTCATCATCAAGATCATAAGAATTGTCAATTAAATCAGCAGAGAAAACAGCTTGAGAAGAAGTGTTTTTCCGCATCATCTTATTTATATCAAAGCTTAATTCTTCATCATGGAATTTCAAGGTAATCTTCCCCTTGTCAACATCAATAACAGTCTTTGCAGTTCTGAGGAAGGTCTACCTAGAATCAGAGGTACCTCAACATCTTCATCCATGTCAAGGATCACAAAATCAGCGGGGAAGAAAAACTTACCCACACTAACAACTACATTTTCAACCATACCTCTGGGTGTGATCGATGATCTATCAGCCAACTGGAGTCTGAAATGAATGGGAACGAGCTCACCTGCATGAAGCTTTTTAAACATGGTGTATGGCATCAGGTTGATGCTCGCTCCTAGATCGCAGAGACCGTATCCGCAATCCATGTCTCCAATTGAACAGGGGATGATGGGCTGACCAGGATCACCACGCTTTGGAGGCAGCATCTGTCGGAGAGCTGCTGAACAAGTTTCGGTCAGCTGGATGGTGTCCTTCTCTTTATATTTCCTCTTATTCGAAATCAGATCCTTTACAAATTTAGCATAATTCGGCATCTGCTTAATCGCATCAATAAGAGGGATATTAATAGTCAGCTTTCTAAAAACATCTAAAAATCTTCCAAATTGTTCATCGAGCTCTCGCTCTTTGAGTCGGTTTGGAAATGGAAGTTCCTTTGCAGATATTTTCCCCTTTTTATTTTTAACAGCAGTAGAAAGAGAGGAAGAAGGAATAGGAGCCTGGGTCTCCTCAGAAACTACCTCAGGAGGGGCGGGATGCCCTGATGGTGCACCGGCGGTGTTAGAAAGAGGCTCGGTCTCTTCATCAGTACGGCTTCCTGCCACTTGGTCTTTTAAATTCCTCCCACTTCTCAGGGTAACTGCTGCTGCTTCAGAATCCTCGCAGTCTTCGTCTGAGACCGACACTGCCTTCAACTGCTCTTTTGGATTGGTTTCTGGTTGGGAAGGCAATGATCCAGAAGGTCTCTGCTGCATGAGGAATTGAGTCAACTGACTCATTGTTCCTTGCATCTCCACCATGGCGTTCTCTAGTTTCTGGTTGATTACCGCTTGCTGTTCTTGAGAAGCCATCAGCTTATCCACCATCTCCTTTAATTTGCATTGTTTGAGCTCAAAGATGGTTGCTGAGCTTGAGGTTGCTGTGGCCGGAATTGATTATATTGAGGCCTTGAAAAACCGGGTGGTCCCCCCTGATTCGTCCTCTGAGGCTGCAATTGATGTGAATTAAGTGCATTGTTAGGATTTCCATACCTCAGATTTTGGTGCTGATTCTGCACCCAGGGTTGCCTGTTGTTGAACTGGCCTATTACATTGGCCTCCTCGGTTTGCCTCATCTCGGCTACTTGTGGGCAGTCCTCATAGTCGTGTGCATCCCCACATTGAGAGCAGCAAGCTTCGTTTGTAGAGATTTTCTTGGCGGATTGCCTGGTGGTTGGCCCCATGGTGAGCTGTTCGAGCATCTTCGCCATGCTTCCCATCGTGGTCCTCATCTGTGCTTGCTCAGCGGCTAGCTGTTCCATCATTGGGTCTGGAGCTCGGGAAGAACTCTGACCTATTGAAAATACTCGTCCTCCACTGCTGCTCCATTGACGAAGCTCCTCACAGTAGGACTCCATAGCTGCCATGAACTCCTCCCCACTTTTTGCTAGCAGGTTTCCTCCTATGCCGGATCTTATCTCGCCTCTGTGTTCGTCTTTCAACCCCTGGAAGAATCCCTGAGCTAGTGAAGTGATGTCCTGACCATGATGAGGGCACTGTCGGAGTAGCTCCTTGAATCGGTCCCACGCCTCACAGACTGTCTCATTACCCTTCTGTTTGAATGCCATCAGGTCGGCAATCATTTGTCGTGTCCGGGAGATGGGAATGTACTTCTCGTAGAATTTGTCCATCATCTGCTCCCAGGTGGTAATGATGCCTGGCGGTAGTCTGTGGAACCATTTCGAGGCTTCTCCTGACAAGCTGTGCTGGAACAGGCTCAATCTGGCGTACTCCTCCAATCCTTGAGATAAACCAAGAGAGTCCAAGTGTACAAGAAAGCGATGTACATGGTCCAATGTATCTGATGGTCTGCACCTGAAAAAGTACCTGCAGGGTGATTTCTAACTGCATTGGATTGGTGAGAAGGTTTTACCTTTTGCCAATCGGCTATGAGTTCTGCAGTTAGATTGGGTAGAACCACTGGCCCTCGTCTTGGTGTGGCTGGTGGTCTGTTTATCCTTCCCATTGTATACTGAGTCACTGCACCTCCTCCAATTTGGTCATGATTTGCCGCCATGTTGAAGTCAAGCTGCCTTCTTGCTCTCAGAGCTTGGAGGTAGACTCTTTCGATTTCAGGATCGAAGTTTGTGTCTGGGGGACCAGTTGAGCGCGTTCTGCGCATCCACTAGGCGCTTATAATCAGCCCGAGAAAAAGGAACAAAATGAGTGAGTTTTTAAAGTAATGAAAATGGCACACAAAAATAAATTAAAATCAAAATATATTACAAAACAAATGATTATAAACAGTGTGTTGTGATAAAGTAACAAATTAACCAAGGCTAGGGACTAGACAAAAGTCAAGTCCCCGGCAACGGCGCCATTTTGCAAACGATTTATTTGGTATATTAAATACTAAGAAATAATCCTAGAATTCAATAGTTTAATATATCGTCAGGTTGCAAAAATCCCGGTCGAAATAGTATAGTAATTAAAGAAGCGACCGGGGTGTCAATCCACGGGACTCGATGAGTAAGTCTAGCCTTAGGTATTGGTTAACTCGAAAGGGGGTTTTTGTTTTGGTTTTGGGTTGCAAATAAATAACAGGAAAGTAAATAGCAGATAAAGTAAAGTGATAGTTTTGGGAGTGTGAACGGTACTCTAGGTTCAGGGAGTTGTTTCACTAGCTAGGTTCTGCATATCCTACTGCTTAAGTGGAGACTTGGATCGGCTTGTAATTCTCAATTATCTATTCTGTATTAAGTCATAATTCCAGATAGCTCATCTAGACAGGGCATGTAGATCTAGTCTAGACCTAGCAAGTATATCTAGATGGCTTTAATGCTCAGAATTACTAGTCTGGTTGGTTCAATCCGGACTAAAGCTCCTAGTGACTAAAGTAATCTATCCGATTGCAATTATCACAGGTAACAGGTTAATAGGACCGTCAATGTTAATCACCTTATCTGATCATAACATGATTCGAGGGCTTATAATAACTTAGCAACGTTTATTAAAAGCACTTAAAAGCATTAACCTGAACAATCCAAATTGTCTCAACAAGCAGCAAAATAATGCAGAGTTCAACTAATTACAACATCCCTTCCCCTAGAGTAAATCCTTTTAACTAGACATAGCAGTCATAATCATAAATAAGAGAGAGTTAGAAGAATTCATCTGTTACGAAGATCTTCTTGCTCGCTTCGTCCTTTGTCCTTGCTCCGTGCTAGCTTGAAGGTTGATCTCGGTGATAATGGAGTGGATTGGGTGAAATGGGGCGAAAGTGGAAGTTTTGGTGATTTTTGTGAGGTGTCCGGCTGACTAGGGTCGGACAGGGGTCAGACGTGAGATGTCCGGATCTGTCTGGGTCGGACGTGATCCGGACGTGGGTGGAAGGAGCTTGTCCGGGTCCGGACAAGGGTCGGACACGGCTAAATCTGGTGAATGGATGCGGGGTGTTGGCGTGGTGAAAGCGAATGGTTACGGGGGATTTTGAGCGAGGTTGATGATAAAACTGGGCTGAGATATGGAGGAGATAGAGGAATGAATGGAGATGGAGCGTAAGGTGAGTGAGGAAGTTAGAGAGGGGATGGACTGTGAAGTCAGGTGCGAGTTGGAATGAAGGTAGAAGGGGGGTTTATATAGGGTTAGAAGGGAAACACAAATTAGTGGGAGTTTGGTATAGTTGGTGAGAAAAATTTGGTTGAGCTTGGAGTCTTCTACATTAATGCGCCGCTCCCGTTTATTCGCCGCCTGTCTGTTCGATAATTAGCCGAAAGGCTAATTATCGGTGGGTGGATTTTTATTTTTCAATTCTGTGTGACGTCCGGATCATGTCCGGATTGTGTCCGGATCCGGACGTGACACAGAATTCTAGATCTGAAACGCGAACTCTCGAATCTGGAATTTTAGTCATGTCCGGCTTGCGTCCGGCCCAATCAGATCCGGACAAGAGATGTCCGGCTTTGTGTCCGGCCAAACTGATCCGGACAAGACCAATTTTTGTCTCTTCTCCTGATTTGTTCCCCGTTTGTTGTGTTGTAATCCTTATGATGTATAATCTTTATTTCCTGGGTTTTTCCTGCATTTAACATATATAACACATCAGTTCTTATCAAAGCATCAATCTTTAGGAAAAACACATAATAAGTGGGAAACATTGCCTGAATTGTTACAAATTATAAGGTATTTAAACCCTAAAAAGCCTATATGTTTCACACTTATCAAATACCAAAACACTCAGTCCTACAGAGTGTAGAGGCGTAAACCCTTGGCAGTAACTCTCTCATGCGACTGCAATAGGAATGATCGTTTCTATCTGCCATCTTTGATCACACACATTGGTCGGTTGTTGCGCACCATGTTCGTGTTTGCTTACGTTCTTGGTTTCCATGGCATCCGCTATTTTCATTAGCTTCCGCTCATGTATCTCTACCATTAGACAATGGTTCGCCATCTACTTGGCTGATTACAACATATGACATTCTATTATATCACTGAGCTCCTTGAGCGTTACTTACTTATACTTCACGTTCCCACATACCGTGTTTCCTCTGAACCGGTTACTCCTTGGTTGTCAACAATTGTTAACAAGCTTCCTTCGGTTTCATCTTATTCAAGTTATTGCTTGGCAATGTCTATATGCTCAAGCTTCACTACATCGGTAGTTCTGAAAGAGATACATCCTCTTCCTGGAGTCTATGTGTTCACCGCTCTCGTGGTACTACAATGACGAGGGGTATCTTTGCTCGTTAGTTATTAAACTAACTTCACTACTGCCGTTCTTGGAAACTCTCCATATAGTTCACAATGGGTTTTACAACCGCTGGATTATGTATTGTAGTAGGTTCATTGCATACTAGCCACGTTGCCTAGAGTTCTACTCATTATAGGCGGTTCATGTATTTTTGCATTACTCCATATGCCGTCAAATGGCATGGAGGTACTTATTGGGCTCCATGATGGGATCATCGCATCACACTTCTGTCCGATGGATTCCCTTTAAGTATCTTGGTCTTGGTCGGTACCATTTATTTAATTTAGGGTATCCCCTGGTTAGTGGGACCCCTTTGGTGTACTAACCGAGTATTCCTTCTAGCTCCTATGCTCTTTTCACGCTTCCAATACCCTTCAAGGATTGCTCATGAGTGTTGCTAAGTAATGCCATTACCTTTGGCTAACATTTATTAGAGTGTTTAGTTTACTCCGCATTGCGGTTCTGGATCTCAAATTGTCCCGTTTAGGGTTATAACATCTCCCGTTCTCAAGGTAGACCATTGGTACTTCTCCTTATGCTTATAACTGGTTGACATTCTTTTCAGTGGTGAATGGTATTCTCCAGTACCTTATAAGATCACTCTGGGTATTTTACCTAGTTCCTTGAACATTGGTGTGTTTATTTTGGGCATTGCCTTATTGTGTTTAGACTGGGTTTCCATTCCAGCTAATATGCTTCGTTTCAATATCCTTGAAACATATCCGATGTCTTTGCTCAATTACTCGTGCTTCCCGCACTTCTTGACTCTTAGTCATCCTTCTGGAGTGAGTTCTTGAATCTTTTAGTTTCGTGAGCTTATCTAAGTTCTTCGTTTGTTCGAGGTATCCAGCTGTTTCGGTTTGAATTTACCTTATGGTCCATAGAACGGAGCTGACTACTTCCCGTGTTTCGTACACTACACGTATACATATGTGGGGTACCTTGTTGGTACGTTACCACTTACCTGACTAACTCACAAAAGGGTCTGTCGGGCCTGCAAGCTCCTTCGGAGTGCGGTCGTCCCACATCCCGTATTGGGTGCACTCATAGTGCTCGTTACATGCCTAGGTGAAGTATTCTATTGTCAACTCTTCTTGTATCATTCTATGATACTCACTGTGATTCTTCTGGTTTACACCATTAGAACGACAATCTGTTATTTACCGCTGCGATTTAATTACTAAGTACGACGTTAATACAATAATTAGGAGCCAGAATAGTAGAGGTGTTACAAAAGAGGTATCAGAGTGGAGTACCGCTCTGATTACAAGAGATAGTAGTTTAACTACCGTGAGCTTAGGTAATTCAAATACGAGTACCATTGAGGAAGTTAGAAACGAGAAGGATTAGGAGATTGTCGAGGACAGTGTGTTTAACGCCTTTTAGGGCTATGTGAACTTATGAATGAGGAAAGTACGGTATTCTTACCAAGTGTTGACTTAAATTCTGAATTCTTCGGATGTCTACTAGAGGTCGTCCGACAGGTAGAGGCAGAGGTAGAGGCGGCAGGTCTGGAGGAGGTCCTACTGAGACCTAGCCCATGGGCGTTGCTGAGACAGTAGTTACCGTCTTTGCGCAGCTGGCCCAGATAGGAGGCATCCATATTGGAGCGCCACCCGTAATCCCACCCACACCCGCACCGAGAGAGCCAAACTGGCTGAAGAGCGTCGCCGACACACGAGTTCCTACTTATGACGGAGTAGCTGATCCCACCATCCTGGAGAGATATGTTATCGAGCACGATAAGGCTTTTGACGCCATTCATGTGCCTGCTGAGCACCCGGTCGGTATAGCAGCCTTTCATTTGAGGGACGCCGCCAGTACTTGGTGGAGGTCCGTGAAGGCTTATCACACTGCTATAGAGGGTTTCGGATGGGCGAGGCTCTAAGACAGGGTAGTCTAACAGTGGATCAGTAATACTCCTCATTCATCGGGTTGTTGGACTTTGTCCCAGGAGTCGTCTATTCTGACACCGTGAAGGTGGAGAAGTTTAGAGGTGGGCTGCGATATTCCATCAAGTCCACCATGGGTGGTGCTTTATATCCTACTGTCCAGGAAAATTAGTTAACAATTTATACCTTGTAACTCAGTTTGATTTATTACTAGTTTCGGGGAACTCATTGATGCATTATAGGAGTGCTATGATGCTGCTTCTCAGACCGAGCTGTTGGTGAACAGTCGGGATGACTATCAGGGGCAGAAGCATAAGGCCCCCGAGAAGGAGGCTGAGGTTGTGGCAGGAGGCGGAGGCAGCAAGGGCGGGAAGTAAGAACCGCTTTTAAGTTATTTTACTTGTTGGCCTGCTTTTATACCTGCAATTCCTAACTCTTTGATGATAACAGGAAGAAAAAGTTCTCCTAGAAGGAGAAGAAGAAGAAGTAGGCCAGCCAAAAGGGCAAGGAGAAGGTCCCGATGCGGACCGGGCCTACCTATGATGTCCAGCCTCTCAGATCGGCACCCCCCAAGGGTAAGCGATCTAACCTCGTGAATGAGTTGTGAATTACACTGTCCATTACTATCCTTGTATTAATCTGATTGTTGTATGATAATAGGTTCTACACCTCAGCGCCACTTTCATTGCAACCACTATGGTAAAGACCACCCGGGTGTTGACTGCTCCGGGCAAGCGGTGGACTGCCACTGTGGGTAGAAAGGTCATAGGTCGTTCGAGTGCTTCACGAATCTGGAGAGCCGAGCGTACCGCCTGTCGAAGGGGACTTAGAGCGCACCTGCTGGAGGGGGTGGAGCTCGAGGTGCCCAGAAGGGGCAGGCGCCCACAGCCCAGAAGGGGCAGCAGCAGCAGATCCAGAAGACGAACCTGCCGGGCAACTGCACACTGAATGCAGCGGGAGCTTCGAGCTCTGTACTAGTACCTAGCGCGGTGAAGGTTAGCTTTTGAAACCTTAAACCATTGTATGAGAGCATGACTAAGTGTTAAACGCTTTACCTTAGCATGAATACGTGTTTTAATTACCGCTTTAGATAAACGACTTACCTAGGAAACCTTTTATCTCCTAGGAGACTTCGATATCTGCAATCCCACACTCACAAGACCGAGATCACCTAGACCTGTGGAAGAAAGACGGGAGTACCCTGGTGAGTTGTGTCATGTGGTCAGACCGGGCATGATACTTCTTAGAGAGTTCCTAACCTTAGATGAACAAATTGCCATAGTGGATGAGTGTAGAGCTTTGGGTAAGGGCTTGGGAGGATTTTATACCCCGGTATTTAGTAGTGGTTCTAAGATGAAACTGCACATGATGTGCTTAGGGAAAGATTGGGATCCGCAAGCTAGGGTTTACCGAGAGGTGAGGATGATAGATGGCGTAACAATACCTAGGATACCTGAGAGTTTCCTAACCTTGGTGAGAAAAGCAATGGATATTGCTCAAGACTGTGAGACTTACCCTTTACCCGACATGACACCCGATGTCTGCATCGTCAACTACTATGAGCAGGTAGGAAGGCTTAGGATGCACCAAGACCGTGATGAGACGACCGAGTCCATCACCAGAGGAATACCGGTTGTGTCATTCTCCATTGGCGATGATGCGGAGTTCATCTATGGAGACCAGAAGAGTAAGGATCTAGCAAGCAAGATCATCCTCAAGTCTGGGGATGTGTTAGTATTTAGTGGAGAATCAAAGCTAGTGAATGAGACCCACATCCGACCCGGTCGTTTAAATTTAACTTTCAGACAGTACAGATGTAATTTAGTAGCTAAGTGTGTAACCTTGTGTAATACGAATTGGATAAATGAAATAAGAGTTTATGTACCTTCAAGAATATGTGTTCAGTTTGTTAATACCATTAATTCATAACTCCAGGCCACGAAAATAAAAGGAGGGTACCTTATGCATCTTAGATATGGCGCAAGCCAAGGAGTCCATTAACGTCGTCACAGGTATGCCAATTATCAACCGACAGTAAATAAGTGATTTAATGTGACTCGATGCTAATACGAGAAGTAATCTCAGGTACCTTTCTTGTCGATGGTGTTAGCGCTTCCATATTGTTTGACTCAGGGGCTTCGCATTCGTTTATCTCCTCAGCATTCGCTAAGAAGCTGAGGGCAGCCCCCGAACAGCTCTCTGACTTTTCAATCACTCTTCCTTCGAAGGAGAGAGTTGGTTGCACCAGACAGTACACGGGATTAAAGGTCAGCATCATTACTGAGACCTTCACCATCGACCTGATCGAGTTCAAGAACTTGGGCTTCGACATTATAGTGGGCATGGACTGGATGCTGAAGCATAAGGGCCGCCTACATTCTGCAGAGCATCGACTACTGCTGAAGGGGCCGAGCGGCAAGATAGTGTCATACCGTAGTGTGAAGAGGGAGCCGACTGTCAAGATCGTGTCAGCGCTATCCCTGATAAAGGACGTTAGGAAGGGCCGACAGGCCTTCCTCTGTTATGTTCAGGACAGGAGACAGAGCGACGTGATGGACTCAGACATTCCAGTCGTGGTAGACTTCCCCGACTTGTTTCCTGACGAGCTGCCAGGCATGCCGCCTGTGCGCGATGTTGAGTTCGCCGTCGACTTGTTGCCAGGTACGGGCCCTATTCCTAAGGCGCCCTACCGTATGGCGCCGGCTGAGATGAGGGAGCTGAAGCTACAGCTTGAGGACCTCCTCGATAAGGGATTCATACGACCTTGTGTTTCTCCTTGTGGTGCTCCAGTACTGTTCGTCAAGAAGAAGGACAGCAGTATGCCACTCTGCATCGACTACCGCGAGCTTAATGTGGTCATGGTCAAGAACAAGTACCCGTTACCACGAATCGACGACTTGTTTGACCAGCTGAGAGGAGCCAGTGTATTCTCAAAGATAGATCTCATATCTAGCTACCATCAGATCAGGATTGTAGAGGGTGATGTGGAGAAGACTGCTTTCAGGACTCGGTATGGGCACTATGAGTTCACCGTTATGCCATTCAGGTTATCGAATGCGCCAGCTATTTTCATGGACTTGATGATCCGACTCTTCAGAGAGCAGCTTGATAGTTTAGTTGTGGCCTTCACCGACGATATCCTGGTCTATTCAAAGACCGAGGTGGAGCATGAGTTACATTTGAGGCAGGTTTTGAGTATCATGAGGGAGAACCAGCTGTATCCCAAACTCTCGAGGTGTGAGTTCTGGTTGGACAGCGTGTCATTCCTTGGACACATTATATCAGCGAGCAGGATATCTGTAGCCCCTGCCATGATTGAGGCAGTGAAGAGTTGGCCGAGGCCGAAGACGGTCACCGAAGTCCGCACCTTTCTAGGTTTGGCCGGTTATTATCGAAGGTTCGTGAAGGACTTCTCCAAGGTGGCCAAGCCGATGACGAATCTCATGAAGAAGGAGTCCCAGTTCTTATGGTCTGTCGAGTGCGAGCAGTCCTTTCAGACGTAGAAGGATCTCCTGACATCGGCGCCCGTCCTTACGATCCCTGAGAGCACCGATGGGTTCGAGGTATATTGTGATGCCTCTGGAACAGGTCTAGGCTGTGTGCTGATGCAGCACGGGAAGGTTGTTGCCTACGCATCCCGACAGCTGAAGAAGCACGAGGTGAACTACCCCACACACGTCCTTGAGATGGGCGCAGTAGTCTTCGCTTTGAAGATCTTGCGCCATTATCTTTACGGTGTGACAGTCGCCATCTACTTTGATCACAAGAGTTTACAGCATCTCTTCACTCAGAAGGAGCTGAACATGCGACAGAGAAGATGGGTCGAGTTCTTGAAGGACTACGACATAGACATGAGGTATAAGGAGGGCAAGGCGAATGTTGTAGCCAACGGCCTGAGTCGCAGAGCACATTCATTGTTTACAATTTTAGCTGGCAGTAATCTGGTTGACGAGATACGAGTTGCACAGGAGAATGATCAGTATATGCAAAGTATCAGGCAAAAGATGTCAAATGGTTGCTTTGAGAGTCAGAAGTATGACTTCGAACAAAGCGACGACGGAATGATTCGACTGAATGGCCGGTTATGTATTCTAGAGTCTTCTCCTGATCTGAAGGAGAAGATACTCCAAAAGGCTCATTGCTCGTCCTTATCTGTCCACCCCGATTCTTCAAAGATGTACAAGAACTTGAAGGTTCATTTATGGTGGAGCGGGATGAAGAAGGACGTAGCCGACTACGTGACTAGATGCTTGACCTGTTAGAAGGTTATGTTTAAGCACAGGAGACCCGGCGGATTAGTGCAGTCCATGCTTATTCCTTGCTGGAAGTTCAAGGACATCTCGATGGATTTCGTTGTCGGTCTCCCACCGACTAAGGGAGGACTAAACACAATATGGGTCATTGTAGATTGTCTTACGAAAGTGGCAAAGTTTGTTGCTATGAAGGATACTTGGAAGGTCCCGAAGTTGGCGGACTTGTTCCAGAAGGAGGTGATCCGGCACCATGGTGTGCCAAAGACCATTGTGTCTGACAGGGACCCTCAATTTTTGTCCAGATTCTGGGGTCAGGTTCAGGAAGCCTTGGGTACAAAGCTGAAGCTCAGTACGGCATTCCATCCACATACAGACGGTCAGAGTGGGAGGACCATCCAGACACTGGAGGACATGCTGGCAGCATGTTCCTTAGACTTTCAAGGGAGCTGGTTAGAGCTTCTACATCTGATAGAGTTCGCCTACAACAACAGCTACCATTCCTCGATACAGATGCCACCGTTCCAGGCACTTTACGGTAGACCGTGTAGGACTCCTTTATGCTGGGATGAGGCCAGCGAGACTACGCTTCTCGGACCTGAGTACCTAGAGCTAATACGGAGGATGTCCTACAGATTCGTAGAAACATGAAGGCAGCCCAGGACCGGCAAAAATCATATGAAGACACCAGGAGGAGAGACATTGAGTTTACTACCGATGACATGGTATTCCTCAGAGTGTCACCCATAAAGGGGATCTTCCAGTTTGGGCAGAAGGGCAAGCTGAGCCCAAAGTATGTTGGGCCTTATACGATTAGGGAGCGAGTGGGCCCGTTAGCCTACAGGCTAGATTTGCCAGTAGAGCTCGGGAGGGTGCACGACGTCCTTCACGTTTCATAGTTGAAGAGGTATGTGCCCCATCCATCGCACGTTCTACAGCCCGAGACAATAGAGTTGGACCCCACTCTATGATACGAGGAAGTACCACTCCGCATCCTTGATACGAAGACGAGGAAAACTAGGAACAAGACCGTTAGCATGGTCAAGGTTCTCTGGATGAACCATGAAGTGGAGGAGGCTACATGGGAGTTAGAAGACTCCATGAGAGTGAAGTATCCAGCACTCTTCGAGTAGTGGCTGTGATACTTATATGGGTTCGTGGTCAAACCCTTATTAAGGGGGGTAGACGCCACTTGGCTTGCGCATATGTTATGCATTAGGTCTTATTTTTTTGGTGTGTTTTGGTGGTATGCTGTGTAATACATGTTTGTTTGGTTGATTATATGATTGATACATCTTATGTTGGTGCCTTAGTGCACCTGTTTGAATATATATATATATAGTACCGATGAGTACTTCTGTTGGTAAGCTAGATGTGCACCTTGTTTAGTGATGTGATATGAATGAGTTGATGCCATGAGTTTCGGCTACTTGAAATGTGATTTATCAATTACGATACATATAGACTAGGTCTGAACCTAGTGGGATTTACTCCCTAGCGATGGTCTATTTTGATTACTTAGTGGAACTGGATTCCTTAGGTGAACTGTATATGAATAAGGACTTCGGGACGAAGCCTTTTTAAGGGGGGTAGATTAAAATACCCCTAACCTTAAAAACATAATTAAATGACCTATTAATGATCTAATAAGGTTAACAATCATCTTAATACCATTGGGGAACAATTTAAATATCTCAACAAGGCAAAAACATGTCTTAAGATCGGTAAAGCCAAAAATCTGCTTTAAGACACCATAGAGATTGTATGACATCAATTAGGATCCAAAGTGGATTCCTAAGTATTATAATTAAGTAATGAACACTATAAAACTATTCTCAAAGGAAACCAAGCTCAAAAACATGTTCTAACACAAATTGTGCTTTAAAACTCCTTAAAGCACGTTTTTGAGATAATTGACTTTTTGAGTGGGTTTTGAGTGGTGTTAGGCATTGGATTATACCTTGTTATACTAATGTAGTATAATGTACCACATTAAAAGGTTTAATTCCAATATTTTCAAAAAAATCACAAATATGGCATTCATTTGTGAATAGTAACCAAAATAGTGCATTTTAAGCAATATTGACCAAGTCAAGTCAATGGTCAAGACTTGACCCATTCTTATCCTAAGTGAGGACGCAGAATTAAGGGAGGAGGACATCACATCAAACTTTAACTAAAATATCTAGCCAATTTGGTGAATCACCACTTTACTATTCCATTTAATACTTTTCATTCCTTAAAACATAAAATCTTGCTTTCTCTTTCCTCTTGTCCCATTCCAGCCAAGTACCCAGCAGTTCCTAAAGCTCTCAAGCTGTGTTATTTAGTAATCAAGGCAAATCCAACTCATTCCCACCTAAGGTAATAGTTTAAGGCATATTTTAGCTCTTTTTCTTCATCTCTTCATTACCTACACATGGAACTAATAATCTATCACTTTCCATGGCTTAATCTCAGTATTTTTAACCCTTGAACAAAAGCTATTCTTGGCTGAAGCAACCCTTGGGACCAAGGTGGTCAAAATTTCCATTATAAGGTAAAAACATACCTTAAGGAGTTTCCTTTTCTATCCGGTTTTCTTGGTCTATTTTCTATGAGTTTATATACTCATAATCTTCATATTTTCATGTTGGTTCTGTTTGTTAACCACTTGGAGCAAGAGTGGCCGAAAACCAAGAGAAAATTCGTACTTTAAGGCATTTTTCCAAGGTAAAATCTATTACCATAGGTCCTTGCTGTTGTCTAGCTATTCCCCATGTTTTTATGGTAAATTTAACACCATATGGTGTTATTTATTCAGGCCGAAACCATCTTGAGCAACCTTTCCTTTCTAAGGTGATTTTTGCCTTAAATTATACATTAAATTGTTCCTTATGGTTTATTAAACATGTTAAAGTGCTGGGTTGATTTTTCCTCCAAGCTGCAGTGAGGGTATTAGGTCATTAGGCACCTAAATCAAGGTATAAATACCTTAATCTTATCTTATTATGATTTTTCAGCTCATATAATATATGTGCTGTGAGAGGAGTTACTTAAATGGTTGATTTTAACCTAAGTATGGTCAGAAATGACTTAGATAAATTAAGCTAGTCATTTAAGTGATTTAATTAACATAATGGTCAAATTATGACATTATGTGGAAGAATTAATAATGTTGGAGTAAGGCCGAGAGTTTATAGAAATTTTTAAGCTATTTATGTGTAATTTTATGTTATAAAGCAAAGTTGTAATAAGGCCATGTCATTAGGCCATTTTAATTTATGTTTAAAAGCTTATTTAATTTAATTTATGCTTATAGCATTAAGTTTGGGGTTACATGGTAATTACTAGTATTATATGAAGCCGTGGGCATAAATAAAAGGAATACAGGGTTTTTAAATGAATTTAAATAAAAATTATAACATTTATTAAAGTTTTGTGTCAAAATTGTAAAAATAAGAAAGTATAGGGTATAGGTAGTAATTACCGAGAGTTTCGGTTCAATTGGAATTAGATGTCAAAGTTGACTATATAGGAGACTTTGACCAAGTTTGGAGAGTTTATGGAATTAAAATACTACCTTATATTAAGTTAGTTATTAAATTGTAAAAGATTTATAAGAGTTGGGGTGATATTGCAATTTCAGAAACTTAAGGGTACCAAATGGGGTTTAGAACAGAACTTGGGTTATTAGGAATTTTAAGGAGTTTATTTGGTTAAATTTGGAGTTAATATGAATTATATAAGTATAATATATGATATTTTATATCATTGTTACAAATGGGTAACATATGGGGTATAAACCGTAAATATTGAAAGTATAAGGTTAGGAATGATATTTATAACCTTTTGGTATAGTTTGGTAATTTTTGGAGTTATACATATGGTTTTATTAAGATATATGTATAATATAAAGTTTTGATGACATTAGAAAACTATATGTTATAAAATGGGAAGATTTGGTAATTATTGAAAGTTGGGTGGTAGGAATTAAATTAGAACAGACCCTAGGGTCTGTTTGGTAATTATAAGCTATTATAACCATAGGTTAAAATTACATTAAGGTTTAAGGATTATAATATAAGGTATATATTATAAGTGTAACAATGGAATATAATTTGGGGTTGATTTGTAAATTATGGAAGTATAGCGGAATTAAATAAAAACCGAGAAGACTATGGTCTGTTTGGTATTTTGTAAAAACTTATAACTATAGGTTATAATTGTTTTAATGACATAAATGTCATAATATATGTTATATAACTATAATATAACAATACATAACTTATGTGGTGGATTTTGTAAATATTTAAGAAAACAAGTGTTGTTCGGTAATAATGTGCATTTTTTAATAAGAATTTATAATATGGTTTTTAATGTTATAAGGGTTGTAACATTTATAATATAAGAAATGTTCATTAAAAGAGAATGAATATATTATAAAGACTTACCATATAATAAATGGTCCCATAATACATATATAAATAAATATATGTTATGGGGTGAAAAAAAATACAATATGGTTCAATAACCTTATATTATGATAATTAAAATGATATAAGGTAAGGAGAAAAGAATTATAAACATTAGATAAGGAAATTCTAATGTTATGTTGTACATGAAATAATAAGGATTTATATAATTCAAAGTATTTTTACATATGAATTATACTACATTAAACTTGGAAAAACTAACCTTAGGAAAATAAATACTAAGGTGAAATGTATAATATATGATTAAGAATTATACATGCAATATAGTAACAAACTATATAATATACAAGTGTATATTGAATTACATGCGATAACCAAAGTTCAAACATCAAGTATATTAATATACGAGACGTGTCCACGCATGTAATATAACGTTTTTCCTAATCCCGAGTTAAACCGAAAACCCGACAAACGTTGTTAGGAAATAACGGGGAATGAACCGGGAGGTATTAGTGACGGTACGGGATACCATAGAGTAATGTCGTTATATGGGATGCTAATCTGTAGCGTTACGTATTATTAGACTTTTAGACACGACACGAGGAGCATCAGATCTAGCTGACTCATACTCCACGGTTTTATAATCAGGGTGAACAGTATGTTGTTACGTGTCTTTGATTGTCTCTGAGGGCTTCCTCAGTTCAGACTTCTGTGTAATCTGTGATAAGATTGTTTGTCTGAATGTGTGAATAAATATGCATGAGCTGTATGTTTAAGCTGCTTATTATTTACTGTTTTTGCGATAACAGTATTGAAATACCCACAAATTTTGAGTTAGGATAAGTATAATGTATAGTCGACGTAAGTAAGTTAATCGTCACGTTAGAACAATATATAATAATGGCTACTCCGAGGTTAGTATATTAATGGCTAGCGAAGTCAAACACTTTTATCTTATTCTTGTTTTCCTTTCTCTTCCAAAATTGATTATAAACATACATACTTTCCTTATTCTTTCTGATGCTATTATTTAAATCATTATCTCAACATTCTACAGACGTTACAACGTCTTCCTAATCCTAAGTGTTCAATTCCTGTTTTACTACTTCTACATTTATTATATGTGTTATACCCAAAATTTCAACCCCCGGAGTAGTCTCTAAGGCATACGTGTTACAAAGGGCAAAAGGGGTCAAAAAGCACCAAGGCGGGATTTTCCAAGGACATTATCATGATTTTCTATTTTTATATGACTTGTTCATTATCTCCAAACACTTCCAAATATCATAGTCATTATGAAAGGTATTTCATGATTCTCTAATAATATTTATTCTGGAAATTTAGCTTTTAATTCATATTATAAGCTAATTTCTTTAATTAACACATGAAATAACCTCAAAATAGAAATAATAAAAGGTTTCCAAAATTAAAATAAAATTGTCACATGGTTAGCATGATTATATACAGTCATAAACCTGAAATTATTTTATTTGGTACCTTAGCCCAAAATTTAAAAGAGAAATTCAATCATTTTTGCAATTTTCTCTCTCCTATGGAAAATACCGAAATTAAAACAAAACGTCATGAAACTTTAACTCAAGATAGAGGATGTTTATTAGAGACTAATGCCGTTGGAATTTCATTATTTCGACTTTCCAATAATAAGTTATGAATTATGGGAGATTCCAGATTGCAAGATTTTTATCTAATCGGTTATTTATCAAAATAACCCGATTTCAACTCTCAAAATTTTTAAAAATCATCCTTTTTCATCAGTTAAAATTTCATAATTTATCTCGGCCTGAAACATATTTTACAAAATCAGATTCCCTTAGAGCACGAAATCAGCGTTTTAGATAAAGATCTTGCTCTATCAATTTGACCATGCTCTTTCTATAAAAGGACCCCCAAAAAACGAACTAGGGCAGAGGAGATCATCCCCAAAGTCAGAGAACTCAGCCGTCAACCTACTTCCAACGTTTTTGCAACCCCGAGCCTCGAATCTATACCGAAATCATCCCGAAATCACCAAAAAACACATTCCTTCTTCTCCCATTGAGATTCCTAGCACCAAAACACAAAAAATACAGAAGCAAACCGTGGCTAACAATACAAGGAAGAAGGAGCCAGAAGCTTGGGTCAAAGTCGAACCGGATTGGCCATCAACGAAGCTCTCGAAGATTCCCGACGTGAAGGAACAATCAAATCCCGAAGTCAAAACAGGTTGTAATTTGACTTCCTTAACCCCTCTGATCAGAATACACTTATGTGTGAAATTTCTAATCGAATTGACTTTTTATTGCTTCTGAATTAAGGTTTGTTTGTGTTTCTATCTAATAACTTGTTAACTAAGTTTTGTATTAATTTTGACTTCAAATTGAATTCTTTCAATCACTAACGTCTTGTACATCTTTCAGGCTACACACCCATAAAATTTGAGCCAAAAACACCTTCGGGAACAGCCTTAACGCCGCCGTCCGAGGGCGGTCCGCACCCACGGACGTCATGTCCGGGGTCCCGGACTCCCTGTCCGTAAGCCCGGACGCCCACGGACGGCGGCGGGATTTTAAAAAATTCAAAATTTAGGTTTTCTAATAATGTCCGGGCCCACGGACAGCCTGTCCGTGGCCCCGGACTTTGCAAATTTTTGTTTTCCTTTAATTTCGACTCTTCTGTATAATTAGGTTAACTGGGGTCCGTGGTCTCGGACATGGGGTCCGTGGCTACGGACGTAAGCAAAATTCGACCTAATTCTGCCTCCGAAACCCTAGTTTAGGTAGCTTTTAAGTTCACTTTAATTTTCTGTCAAAAAATGCTAAAAACACAAAAAAACAGAAGCTCGCGCACTTAGGTTAAAACGACTCGTAATACGCCGTAAATAAACCAAGTAGAGGAAAAACGACCTAGGGAGGGTAATGAAAGTAATTGAACCCTAAATAAGTCGAATATCAAGCCCCCGAACCCGAACTCTCCTTTCCTAATTTGATCTAGGTTAAAATTAGGTGGCGACTCATAATAGGTTCCAGTGAGCTAGCTTAGGTTTTAATAATTATTGTTTTTATGACATAGTTATTGACTAGATCCCAATGGACCTAACCTTACTAGATCCCAATCAACTTAATCCACATAGGATAGGGTTTAAAATCGAGGCTCACAGACTGGCGACTCTGCTGGGGACAAACTCTTAATTTTAACTTGTTTAATTTTAAGAAAGAGGGCTTAACTCGAAAATGTTTATTTATGGCTTTATTACTTTGTTTGTTTACTTTTTTGCGCACTTTAATTTCTGCACCTTTGCATCATGTGAGAGCGAGGGTCCATGCAAACCGATTTTACCCCGGGACCTGTTTGAGGGTCCCCTGTCAGGGACTCACACCTTTTAGGTGATGTGAATAAGTGGGGGAAAAGAGGAGGGTGTCGTCTAACCACACCCCCTTAATACCTAGGCTTTAGCCCCAAGCATTTTCCTGGCAGTATCCTTACCTAGCCCATTGTTTGGTCAGTCAAAGACCCGACCGTAGACGCACACCTTCAGGTGATGTAAAAAGAGTGGGGAAGCCCAAGGAGAATAGTGTGCAAGCCCTATTCCTTTGAGGTGACCTGGGCCCAGGCCCCAAGCACCTCTCCGGATCGATCCATACCCGGTTTGATTTAAACGTCTAGTGAGTACATGTTGAATTTTTATGGGCCTTGTTTGCTCGTATGATCGGCCCATTACCCAGCCTAGAGATTGATAGGAACTTCTCCTACATTAACCTAGCCCAACCCGAATTGGCGGCTCTGCTTGTTTGCGGCCTAGAGGTCCTGTTTGGTTTAATATGTGAGTCATTCGGGCTTCGGCCCAAGAGCTTAGACTTAGGTTATTTCTCTTCTGGCCCAATTTGAATTATGCAATCAGTTCTAGGCCCATAAAAAAGAAATCCACCTGAACCTGAAATAACCCATAAGTTATGAAAGTAAAATCTTTTTCTGCTTAGCAACCATCTTCTCTGGCCCAAAGAAAGTTGGGCCCATTTGTGATTTAGGGACCATTCCAGCCCATGTGCTTTACTCCAGGCCCAAACACATTCCGGCCCAAGGGCTCATTCTAGACTAGGTAGACTTCTTATTCGGGCCCTAGCCCCAGACCCTAGATCTAGGTGTCACCTCTCAGGCCCAATCAAAGCCATCTGTTTAGGTTTTAGTCCAAGTTCCAGTTCATAGTCTGAAAGATACTCTAGCCCAGACATTCTCTGGGTATCCTGGCCCACTCGCTTTCAGCATAAGTCTGCTTCGATCTATCTTGTGAAGCGTCATGTTTCAGCCCACTTCCTTTGGTTAGCTAATAATGGACACCTTGGACACAGGTAGACTCAAGTCCTAAGTGCGGTCCAATTGACATGGAAGCCCAGCTCGCAATTTTGGAACAAAAGCACATGGCCACCGTTGAAGCTATGGAGCAGAGGCATAGTGCTGCCATGGACGCCGTGGAATCTAACTACGTTGCTGTTATCGAAGAGTTGAAAGCAAAGGCTCTTTCTCTCGAGTCTGAACGTCAAGCTCGGGATGAGTTGGTGGACAGGCTTCTCAACACCCTTTTTGACTGCATTGAAGTTGGCTCCATTAGGGTCCGAGGATCGAAGGAGAATGTCAAAGAAATTGCTACAAAACTCAGGAAAGTGATTAGGCAACCAGGAGCAGCAACTTGCATCCAAAGCTGCACCCGCAAGAGGACCAGGCAACATGAGGAAGACAGTGATCGACAGTCAAGAGGACCTGGTTGGAGCGTTGGGACAGTAGAATCGCCTCGACGGAATTCTCGACAAAGAGAGTTTACAGATATCGGTCGAACACCAAGACAAGCACTTGAAGAGCTTCGAGGAAGATATCCGATGCAACCGCTCGCCCTGAGGCCAGGAACTACTCATTTGGGGAAGGATCTTACTCAATTTTGTTACTTCCATCAGCTGCCCAGTCACGACACTGACCACTGCAGGGCCCTACAACACAGAATCCAGGATCTAATTGACCAAGGGCTCCAATTCTGAGAACATGGTGGAGAGCGCAGAGCACGCGTGCCCAAGCATCATCAGAAATGTTTTTTTTTTAGTGTTTTTCTCATTAAATGCATTTCTTTTCTTGATTAGTTGTCTTTCAACTTTTGTAGTAGTTATTTCCCTTGATCATTTTCGGTAGTTTTCTTGAGTTTGTAATTTCCAACATTATTCTTTTTGTTGAATAAAACATAGTTCCATTCTCTTAACTTTTGTACAAAGCATTATTCAAAAAACTAAAAAAGAGCACTCACGTCTTTCAAGGATCACGAGGTAATCATTTTCTGACTATGCAATGGGATACAAAGACTTGCATTTTGTTTCTGAAAATTTGAACATGCCTAACCAAACACCACAACTCACAACCCATAAAGAGGTTCAAGGTCCACATTTATCGAATTATTGTCACAAACCCCAAAATCAATACTGGGGGCAATCTAAGTTTAAGTTCGTCGTCTTTTATCTTTTGTTTAAATGTGCGAACGAGTTTCCAAGTGAAAATCTCACGAGAGTGTCTTGAGTGGAAAAACCATGAGTGAACGAGCGTGTCATTTTTACACGACTCCGGTGAGACCACGTTCAAAGGTGAGGTAAACGGCATAACTCCGACCGAAGGAGATAATTTGTAAATTTACTCTTAGATCTGCGAAAAGTAACAAAGAATGGATACACAACTATCAGGAATGACGAAGAACCTAGGGGCAGCACCACATAGCCAAAAGCTTGTAAACCCTGACATTAAACCCTAGGCACCCCCGCTGAGCCTTTCATATATCCCTTTTCGATAATATGAACACCACAAAATAACCCAGCCAATGATGAAAGTCCGACCCGGTGACCGAAGGGAGCGAGGAGTCAAACTCTCAGATAACGTTCTCATCAGTCCAAAGAAGCAACGCCGCTATCAGCATGACGAAGTGATCCGCAAATGGTCCCAGAGTGACACAGGATCTAAAGAGCTCACATCAAAACAGTTCTCGAAGCCCAAAACCGGGAAACACAAGAACCCCGAAGGCAAAGTCCAGAAAGGATAAAACAAAAAGGCAAACCCGAAGTGCCTTGAAGAAATCCAAATGACAAAAAGGGAAATGGTGTAGAGGACAACTTCAAAAGTCCAGGTCCAGAAGCTCGAAAAAAAAACGTCAACATGAAGCAGTTAGACGACTTCAAGACCAGAAAGATGAATCTGAGAGAAGACACAAGTTGCAGCTTCGGTCATCCATTTAAGCTCCACATACCTCAAATATCCCTCCATGATCCCATCGTCCTTCATCACACCCTATGGCCATGTTATAAGCTTTAAATACTTCCGACTTGATAGTTGTGTATCTAATCACGTGAAAGTAACAGATCGAATGCGTAAATCCACCAAATGTCAAATTCAATGGTCTAGAAGTTGTGACCGTGAGCAAAAAACAGGTACAAGCATCAAACACACTGAGCGTAGGTTAGGAAGCGCCATATCGAAACATAAGCCATGACCCTGTGAGGACGTGATTTGTTCGCGCGTTTAATCAAAGAAAGTACTGGGGGCAATCTATCGTTCCGATCGATTGCCATGAACTCTAGCTCAGATTGTCCTAAGGAAAATACTGGGGGCAATTGTTGGTTCCAACAATTGCCATGTCAACACCAATTAAAACCCAAAGCTTGAGCACCACCATACCACCACAGGCACACATAAGCCCTTACCCCCACACACACACTCTCAAGCCCGCCATTGGCCTTATCTCCACAAGAACATCAGGCCCGTCATAACCCTGACCACCATCTAAAATCACAACTCAATCCCAGGTCTATCACAAATCTTGAACACCGGCAAAAACCTTTAGCACCACAACAAACACCACACACTTCCACCAACGGCATGTTCATTTTCTTAAGAAACAAATTGCACATATGAAAATTTTAGTCAGGAAATGATCATTTCACTTTCCTTTTTCAGTAGAGTTTTCTCAAGCGTTGCCATGTTTGGCACATTTTTCAACAGTTTCCTGTTTTGAAAGTTTATCTTTCATATATTTTGATTGCATACATCTTATCATCATTGCCATGTTTGGCACTCCAGTAATCAGTCCTCATCGTTTGCATGAGACCATTATCTTTCCGACTGATAAGTGTCCAAATGAGCATGTTTTATAGGTGTAATTCATATATAATATTAGCACTTTTCTTGCTCATTTCTCCACTTCGGTTAGTTTTCCTCTAGTTTGTGTTTTATTGTTATCTCACAAATTATTGGTTTAACATGAGGAAAACCAAGCTGGGAGTGAAGTAGATTAAGAGACGAACGCATAGACGCAAACGGCTCAGAAAATGGAGTCCAAACGAAGAAGCTAGAGCCGGTAGAAAATTAAGTCACGACCACAAGCTGTTGTAAGCGGACGTGCATGCCTTGCAACCGCCCAAGAAGAGGCGGACATGACTCAGGCTCAACCGCCTGTTAACTGGCGGACACCACCAAGCTCAACCGCTTGTTATCAAGCGGACACCACAGAGAGTACCGCCTAATACCTGGCGGTTTTGGAGGCGGACAACAGGGGGCAACCGCCCCTTAACCAGGCGGACGTGAACAGAGGCGCAGGCGGACGTGAGGCGTGTAAATGTTGCGCGAGCTTATCTTCTTCGCCAGTAGTCATCTGCAACTTACCTCACCGACTGTCTGCAACTCGCCCAACTCGCATCTGCCTTATCCATCTACTCTGCGCACGCTCTGTCCCCTGCGCAATCAATGAGCAATCAGTGAGCGCTCAATCAAACCCTCACGCGTCTGTCTATCTTCTCTGCTTCCTCTTCTTCCTTTCCCTATATAAACCCACGTAACTTCACCACAACAATCCATCCACGACCACTTCACCACACGCCATCTCATTTCTCTTCTCCCGCCTTCTCCATTTTATTTATTTTACAGTCCACCAAATTCACCTCTAGCCCTACGTACACAAAATAGCAGAGTGAGACGGAGTGATTACGGATGATTTCTATTACTCTCGTCTCTATCTATCTATTTAATATGTTAGGCTAGTTTACGTTTACTCTGGGAATAGTTATTATGTATCTGTATTAATTATGCAATATTTCTACTGGTTTATTTATATACAGTTTGTTACGTTTTAAAAGTCATCTCGCCTTTTTAATAGATCTCGCGAATTTATTAAATTGCTCTACTAAGTCTATTTTGATCAGACCAGGTGATAAATAGACAGGTTAATTAAGGCGTAAAACTGGAGGAAACTTGTTATGATTTAATAAGTTAGTATTCAGTTGCAAATGTAATTCCTCAATACTCCTCTGCCGTTCGCAGGCTTTTGCTTGAACCTTGATTAGAACCTTGCATTACAGGTGAACAAGTTCTTATGAGGCTATGACTTAGTCCTTAAGATAATTACAGGAACCTTGCCAAATTACTAAACCAGTAGAGATAGCTTAATTATGCAGATTATATTAACCTGACCTAGAGTTCCATTTTATTTATCTGTCAACTTAGTTTATTTTATCTTTTCTTTTTTTTATTTTACAAGTCAATTAATCCACCCCCCTCTTGTGACACGCTTAGGTACTATTATATGTACATTAGTCGCACGGTTCGACATCCGGTTGCTTACATTTTCACTATACTACTGCGACCGGGATTTGTTTGCAGCCCGACGTTTATTTTGAGTTTTTAATTTCTTTTCTTTTAATTTTACACCAGTTTAACCACTCAGATTATAACGTCTGCACCGACTCATTTTTAGTTCGAGACCCAAAATCAGTGCGAAATCCAGCTTTTTCTTTATCCGTTTAGTACGAGACTTCAGTGTAAGACCATGCATCTTTATCAGTGCGAGACCATCATTTTCTTCAGTGTGAGACCAATGTGAGACCTATCATCTTCATCAGTGCGAGACCCTGCATTTTCATCATCCAGTGCGAGACCAGTACGAGACCTAGTGCGAGACAAATACGAGACAGAGCGTGATCTAAGTTGGCGGGGCAGAGGCAATAAGTCCCCATCTTCATGTCAACTTCTTGGGAGAAACAACTAGTGGGCAGTGGCAATAAGTCCCCTTGGTAATCTAGAAGTTATCCCAGCACCTCAGCTGGTGGGCAGAGGCAATAAGTCCCCATAGTATACCAGCAAGGGGCGTTGGAACGGGTTTCGGTCCCCAGAAGCATCCGGACATCATTTTCATATCATCCATATCATTTGCATTTGCATCATCTTCATCATCTACATTTGCATCACTTTCATTTGCATCATCTTCATATCATTCATCTGCATTATCCAGGCGCGTCACAATACCTGGCAACAGAAAAGTTGGCGAGGTGATGGCAATAAATCCTCCTGTGCGATGTCAACTTATTTTGGGATCAACGAGTGGTGGGCGATGGCAATAAGTCCCCAGGGTTTTTACCAGGAGTTATCCCTGCACACCGGCTTGGGGGTGATGGCAATAAGTCCACATTGGGTCCAGCCAAGAGCATTGACACGGGTTTCAGTCCCCAAAAGCATCCGAGCATCATCAGCATTCCTGCATCTACACATTACTTCATCTTTTAGGTTGTCAATGCCTTAGAATCGCTTGACATTTCTTCATATTTCAGGTAGTCAACGCCTTAGAATCGCTTGACATTATCATTTTCAGGTAGTCAACGCCTTAGAATAGCTTGGCATCATTGACATCATTTTCAGGTAGTCAACGCCTTAGAATAGATTGACAAAATTTTCATCATCTTTAGGTAGTCAGCGCCTTAGAATAGCTCGACAACATATCATCATTTCAGATAGTTGGCGCCTTCGAATAGTTCAACAATCTGCATACAAGGACTTTTAAGATCCCAAAATTTGGGGGTATCACTCAGGCATCAACTAGTCTTTTCATCTTCATTACAAAGCCTAGTTGACGGGGGGCAATCTGTTATACCCAAAATTTCAACCCCCCCGGAGTAGTCTCTAAGGCATACGTGTTACAAAGGGCAAAAGGGTCAAAAAGCACCAAGGCGGGATTTTCCAAGGACATTATCGGGATTTTCTATTTTTATATGACTGTTCATTATCTCCAAACACTTCCAATATCATAGTCATTATGAAAGGTATTTCATGATTCTCTGATAATATTTATTCTGGAAATTTAGCTTTTAATTCATATTATAAGCTAATTTCTTAATTAACACATGAAATAACCTCAAAATAGAAAAATAAAAGGTTTCCAAAATTAAAATAAAATTGTCACACTTTAGCATGACTACATACAATAATAAACCTGAAATTATTTTATGGGTACCTTAGCCCAAAATTTAAAAGAGAAATTCAATCATTTTTGCAATTTTCTCTTCCTATGGAAAATACCGAAATTAAAACAAAACGTCATGAAATTTTAACACAAGATAGCGGAGTTTATTAGAGACTAATGCCGTTGGAATTTCGTTATTTCAACTTTCCAATAATAAGTTATGAATTATGGGAGATTCCAGATTGCAAGATTTTTATCTAATCGGTTATTTATCAAAATAACCGATTCTAACTCTCAAAATTCTTAAAAATCATCCTTTATCTTCAGTTAAAGTTTCATAATTTATCTCGGCCTGAAACATATTTTACAAAATCAGATTCCCTTAGAGCACGAAATCAGCGTTTTAGATAAAGATCTTGCTCTATCAATTTGACCATGCTCTTTCTATAAAAGGACCCCCAAAAAACGAACTAGGGCAGAGGAGATCCCCAAAGTCAGAGAACTCAGCCGTCAACCTACTTCCAACGTTTTTGCAACCCCGAGCCTCGAATCTATACCGAAATCATCCCGAAATCACCAAAAAACACATTCCTTCTTCTCCCATTGAGATTCCTAGCACCAAAACTGAAATACCCCTAAATTAATTTAAATTAATTTAGGGGATTTCTTTTATTAAAAATTAAATTATGATATGTAATAATGAATATTAAATATTATATGGAGTTGTGAAATTTATTTAGGGGTTTTCTCCTATTTAACCCTAATTATTATACATTATATATAGTATTATGAATGTAATAATAAGATTTATAAGTCAATAAATCTTGGGAAAATATTAAACACTCCAAAAATATTATAAAGATTTTAGGAAGTGTTGGAACATTGTTTTGAAACATAAAAGTCAATTAAAATTCTAGAAACCTTAAAGCTTATTAAGCCTTGCTAGAGTTGACTTTTTGAGAATGGTCAAACCAGGCCATGAAACCTATACCAATAAATAGGTTATGGAAAACCATGAATATCGATAAAAAGAACGTCAAAAACGGATCATCCTAGCCAAAGTTATGCTAGATTGAAGTTTTGAATCAAAAATTTGAAAGATGCCACGTGTCAAGCTCACAGGCGCCAGGACTTGAGCGATTCTGGATTCCCTGAATTTCGATAACAGAATTCAGTGTTTAGCCCTAACTTGTGACCTCCATAACTTTCTCATATTTTGGAATTTTTGAGTGCCGTCTTTTGCATTCTCTTCTCCTTAATCTCCTCTTTGCAACCATAACTCACACTAACCCTAACTAATCTTAAATAAACCGGGAATTCGATCCAAAGTAGCCACCCTGCAACACCGTAACTGCAGTTTCCAGTTTTTCCCTTCAAATCAGGTAACTTCGTCTAGCCATAACTTCTTCGTTTCTCATCCAAATTTCGTGTCTTTAGCTCGTTTTAAAGAGCTCTAATCCCTCTACAACTTTGATGTTGATGACCAAATCTATATCTCAATCATATGGAAGATATAAGCGTCTAAAGTTCCGACCCCGATCTGGTCGCGTTTGGCCCAGAATTTTTCCAGAAACGAGAAGGTAAACTCGTAACTTTCGGGTTTGATTTCTTCTTGTGTGTTGTGAGTTAGAGTGAGTTCTTGTTATCAATGCGTAGAGCTAAGTTTCTTCTTTATATTAAGCCCTTACACATAGCCTAACTCGATCTGTATTGCAAGATATAGATCCTCAAAGTCGGCCCCGTGAACTGCTCGAAAGTTCGAAACTTTCCAGATTTCCGAATTCGATTTGCTCCGTTGTTGCAATTCCGGTAAGTTTCCTTCAAATTCCTTCAACCTTGCTAATCTACATTACATTGTCGGTCAAAAACATGTTTCAATTGCATCAATTACGCTTTAGATTGAGTGAATTTGGGAGAATCGAATTCGAAAACTCTTAAGAAACCTAACCTCGAAATCGAATTCGAAAACCATTGAATACTGACTTATAATTGGGGAAATTGGTATCATTAGAACCGTAATTGAATTTCGAAACCATAGAAACAAGAATCACTCAATTTAGTTCTGTAGATTGTGAGATAATGTCGATTTAGTACTCGAGTCGATTTGGGGGTGGATGAAGAACTCGAGTTTCAGCAGCCGTCCGATCGTAGTTATAAGAAACGGACGAGATTAGATCTGGGGAGTTTAAGTTGGTTATGAGTTTTAATATTTCCAAAATTAAACCCTAACTTGTTGAATTAATTTAAATACCTTCCCGAATGTATTTTGGCTTGAAATTTTAACCATAGATTCCTTATTAAATCTAGTTTATTTGATGTAAATTAATATGGTTTTGGAGTTTTTAAACATAAGTTATGATTTTTGCAAGTTACGGGTTTTCTGGAATTATTTGGCCAAATTAAAAAGATATTTTTATGAAATAAAAATTTTATAATATGTCTAAAATGTATAGTTACTGTATATTAAATTTGGGAATTTTGGGCAAAGGTAAAAGGTTTTAAAAATTGTGTTTATGAGTTTTTCATAAGAATAACTTATAATATATGGTTTTTAATGTAACCAAAAATTAAAGTATGGTTTGTTAATTAACTTTTAAGCTGGGGAAAATAAGGGAAACTAAATTAACATTTATAACAGTAAGTTATAAATGTTTAGGTATTAGTTTTTAATAGAAGTGAAATTATTTACTATATGTATACATACATATTTAAGTGGAAACTTATATAAATCAAGGAATATAGTTATTTTTACGTTTTATTTATTATATATATGGAGTTAATATTCTTGAATAGAACCAAGGAATATATATATATCTATATATATATTTTTACACATATATGTAAAAGAAATAAAATAGTGACTTAGGTTAAATCAAGGAGCTAAATTAATCTACATTTATATTAATTATATAATATGGTAGTTAGTATACTTAACTGAAACTAAGGGAAATACTTTATTTTATTAACCATATTTTGGATGTAGGTGTGTGTAAAAGTTAATATAAATAATTAAATACAATAAAAACATAATGTTTTGTATAAATCCTAGTATATAAATATATACACAGTAAACATAATAAAATTAAATACCTTATAGGAAATATAATACGAAGGAATTAATAAGTTAAACTAAACCTCTACATAATACAAATAGAAGAATATTATATGAGGTGGTATTAAATTATAGTAATGTATTAGGCTTAAAGAGTTACCTTTAAATTTCTAAGATTCATATAAACAGGTTAAAATACATGTATATATTTAGTCAATGACCACAATGTAAATCTATAATTGGGTTAAGAAATTAATAATTAAATTTAGGAGTATTTGTAATTAGATTACATAAAGTGTTACACAAATAGATCTTATTATATAATTATAATAATAAAATGAATGAAATACTTTTCATTTAAATGTTCTTATTATATAAACAATAATAAAATAAATGAGTTACTTTTACATCCAAATGTGAAGAGGATTAATAAGTCTAGATTTAATCATTTCTTAATATTTGTAGTATTAGTAATAGCTTAACATTTTAAGAGGAAATGATTAAAAGGATTATGATATAAAACTATATTAAACTATGATTTGGAAATTTATCTAAATAATAATCCTTAAGTTTCTTGGCATTAGATAAGCCATATGAAATCACTTTTAACGTTTGTTACCAATACTTAGGATGTGAGTTTACAATTAAGTGAGGTATTTAGTAGTTAGAATTTATAGAAGGTTTATAAATAGGAATTTGATACTTAAAACCTTAAAACCTTTAGTTAGACGACGAAACTGGGTTATATAAGAGATCATATTGTTCTACTTTACAACATTGAAAAATATTAATATAACATTTGAACATAAGGTATGGGGATTTTTCAGAATATATTATCTTATTTCATAATTAACAATTTCACTTAGGAATCGGAGTTTAACTCTTAGATAAATTCTACCTTATGTTAAGATGTAATGTTATCCTAAAACATAAAAAAAAGGGAATTGATTTATTAAGTTGTCCCTTTGAAACTTTAGGTTTGTAAACAATATAAAACGTATTTAAGACTTAAGTTTATTGAAGTTTAGTACAAGGGATTATACATAGTCTATAGAGTGAATGGTGTAAAAATAAATATTTAGGAGATTAAAGGTAAGTAAGGATACATAAAGGTTATATTTAAACACCTTATTATATAGGTATAATTAAGCAAATAATGTACCTTGTGAATACTAAATGTAAGAGTTCGATAAGTCTAAGTTAACTAGAATATAGTTGTTTCAAGATGAGAAGCTATTTAACATCTTATGACAAGTTTATTAGATGGTTGTAATTAAAAGTTATTCTGAACTAAGATGAGATAATTGAGTTTAGCAGTTCAATTAAGTTATAATAAAACGTGTCTACAACACTACGATTTCAAATATACAAGATGTAGATCTTAATTAGTTAAGGGAAAGACTTAATCATAATAGGTTATCTAGTGGATATTGTTTGAATACATAATCTTTACATTGTGGGGTAGTAATATAGTATTCTGAGATGAGTCCATCGTAGGTCATAATACAATGTTTATTCTAAATTAAGAATAAATATTGAGCTTAAGATTTTATCGAAATTCTTAGATTTAATTATATAACATACACATTTATGATATAGAGGTCTCAAATCTTGAATGTGAGGATTGTGGTTAAGTATGAAAAAGTGGATAGGAGTGGACAATTAGCAAATGTAATCGAATACATTCCTGATCTTACCACCTTGGGCTATCAACGTTCTCAGATAACACAAAGATTATATATAACATTTAAGTGAGGGCTTAAAAGATAATTGAGACTTTGAAATAAGAGTAAGGAGTTTATTTAAGCGTAACATAGGCTACAAATGATTGATGATAGATTACCTTTAATATTCTTCAGAGTACTGTTGATTGTTTGCGCAAGTTGATTAGAACTGCTACAACGTTACCAGGTACGATTTCTCGTACTCAGCTTGTTGTGTTTTGGACTCTATGGAATGTTTGTACGATTTCTCGTACTCAGCTTGTTGTGTTTTGGACTCTATGGAATGTTTGTACGATTTCTCGTACTCCGATCTTTTTGCTGATTGACTTGTGGAATGTTTTGGAAAACGCTAACTGACTTAAAGAGGAATTTCTAAAAAGGAATTGGTTGTGTGACTAACTCAGCTTGTGTGACTAACTGAGCCTTGGATGTGGAACTCATTTGGGTATTGGTTTCTTCTATTTGGTGTTCCGTTAGACATTGACTGCTTAGGGTTTACGCTTCTGCACTCTGTAGGACTGAGTGTTTTGGTATTGCTCTGGGTAGTTGGTGATCTAGTGGGAATTTGGAAAAGGTCAATCTTGGAAATCTTTCTTTTGACGTGCGTGCGTCTTCAATGGTAACAGCAGGGGGCTGTATATCCCTCGCCCATAGGGGCATTGATATTTAACAGCAGGGGGCTGTATATCCCTCGTCCATCAGGACATTTTTAATTTAACAGCAGGGGCTGTATATCCCTCGCCCATAGGGGCATTGATATTTAACAGCAGGGGCTGTATATCCCTCGTCCACCAGGACATTTAAATCTGACAGCAGGGGGCTGTATATCCCTCGTCCATATGGACATTGATATCTTGCGGTGGGGGCCATCTCTCCCAATTGAATAATTCCACTCTTGAGTTATTGGTTCTTGGATCTATCTTATTATTCCTAGTCCTTTGTGACTATCCGAGTCTTTATACTCCGAACGGGAATTGGTTCTAACATCAACAATGGATGCTTACTAACTAGGTGGTGTGACCACTTAAGTGGATGACTTGGTTTGGAAGTTCTTTATCTTTGTCTTGTTTTCCTTTCTCTTTAACTTGATTGTTTTGAAGTGCTTTATCTCTGTTTTACTTTTAAGAGTTTGTTTTCATGTTACTGTTTATTTTGAAGAGTTATGTTTTATAAGTTTGTTTTTGGAGAATTGTACCAGTTCCATTCCAGGGAACTGACTCACCCCTCTCGGGGTGGGCTGCTTGGTTTCATCTTGCACGTACAAATTGATTTACAGGTGGCCACGACGAGCATGAGTGATTGTGGTGGGATTAGGGTTATGGAGAGTGAATGTGTTTTAGTATTGTTATGTGTATGTTAAGTTTTCTCGAAGTTCAGACCGTAACTTAGTTAATTGTAATGGTTGTAATTGGTGAGGTTGGTACCGGTGTTTGGAGCCCGATGGTCTGTAGCACCTTTAGTTATCTTTCCGCTGTTGTTTTTTATTATAGGGTGTTACAGAAAGTGGTATCAGAGCGTAGTTACGCTCTGAACCCGAGAAAACAAGCCGAGTGAAATACTTAGATTATAGGTGCACTTAAAACTGGGAAACTGGGGTAGAATTGGGAAGTGAGGACTCTAGTAAGGCACGACTCCTAACCCTTTTTGGAATTGTGAACGATTCCTTTACACACTTTTCTTTTGTGAATGTTTGTTGAGTGTGATGTGTTGTTATACCGTTCCAACAGTAAACTACAAAAATATTATATATATATATATATATATATATATATATATAGATATATATATATATAATTTGGAGCATCCTATATTAAGTACGATAATATTTTGGTTGAGATAAACCAAATATTAAGCTATTTTTCAAAAGCATACCCATGGAGAATACATTGCTAAAAATACAATCCTTTAAAGCTAGTACACAAATTCCTAAAATTTTAAAGAATACTTTTGGTTGAAAACAGTATACAAATAAAACTTTACATAACTAAATTAGTATTGATGTTTGTGAAAGTACTTCAACTCCTTTAAAGTTTGAAAATAATCTCATGAACTACTTGGTATCAATTTATTACCTAAAGATAATGTTTAAGATAAATCTTAAGTCTAGAAAATTATTAAGCTAACAAGAACTAGTAGCGTATTAGAAAAGATCAACATCTGAACTTGTAAAACATTAAAACTCTATGTTAACTTTAGAAAGAAAACACATAAACCTAACACCCTATGGAAGTGCCTGGTGCGACGAACTCCTAGGCTGAAGTAGTGGGGTGCACACCCACTTCTAGAAGTTTAGGGGCTAGACAAGCCTTGTCATCTAACCGTATATAATCTTCCACGCAGGTGATGGATTGTGTTGAACTTGAGGGGAAGTGGTGGTAAGACGTTACCATCATGAAATCTTGAGCTAGCATATTTCAGTGCTAACCACAATGAACAAATCAAAATTTGTATCTTAAGATCCGGTATTAAAACTCATAAATGTAAAGGGTTTATTGAGTTAAATCTTTGGTGAAAAATACCTATATATTGAAATACCCCAAACCTTGGTATGTTGTGTAAATGTTAAACTATGGTATTTAAAGGCTAAAAAGTGCCTTAGAAACATAAATGAATCATTTAAACCATGGTAAACACAATAAAACACTAAGACAACGGTTTGAGCAAAAACATGCTCTAAGCTTGGAGTGAACTTGGTTAGGACCCAAAGAGCCTACCAAGACTTGATAATGTTTAATTATGATCTTATAGGGCTAATTAAGTCCTTAGGAAACTTTGGTAGACAATGAAACCAAACAAAACACAAATAAATACCTTAAGGTCAATATGGGCTAAAAGGTGCTCTAAGCTTGGGATAATGTGTATAAGGCCTAATGGTCATACCTATGCCTTAATTATATGTTAATGAACATATTAAATCAATTACCAAAGAAAACCAAGCTTGAAAACAAGTTAAAACGCAAAATGTGCTTTAAGGAGTCTAAAGCACGTTTTTGAAAATTGTCTTGTAATGAGTTTTGAATGGCTAAATGTCCATCATTACTCTTTAATTAACATGTGTACTATATAGTATCACATTTGGGTGGCTATATCAAAGGGAAATCAAAAATTTCACTTCTATGTGCCTTGTTTTTGGTGAATAGTGATTTTTATAACTAGTTTGTAACATATAATGTTATAAGTGAGACAATTGACTAATAAAGTCTAAAGTACCCCTAGGTACTATTTGGGGCCGGTTTTTAAGGGTGTGACTCACCACCCTTGTTAGTTTTAAGAAAAGAAAGAATGACTAATTAGTATACTATTTGCTTTATAAGGATAAATATCTTAACAAAAGCAAACTTATCTCCTCATTCTCTTCTTCCTTTCATTTCCCACGGTGGCCACCTTCTTCCTCCTCTCTCCATCGGTTTCCAACAGAGCCATACCATTCTCATCCTTCCTCACTTGTAACTTATGACTCCATGCTCCGAATTTAATTCCGAGACTACCGTTCTCTTAGTTGGAGCAAGCTCTACAACCTTGTCCTTTCAAATCCTCAAAACCACCATTTTGGTGCCAAGGAGAACTTCCATGGAAGGGGCTTGAGCTAATATTTTTATGCCTTGTTGATCACCTTTGCTTCAAGGTAAGGAAAAACCAAAGAAAACTCCATTTCCTCTCTTTTTAGTACATGGCCGAAAATTAACCTCACCATGTTTTTACCTTGCTTGTTTAGCTTCATTTGAATCTTCCAAGGGCTAGGAGGAGTCCTCTCTTGATATATATTCAAGCTCTCTTTCCATTCCAAGGTAAATCATGTTAATACCTTAAGATAATATATGTAACTAGGGTTTACAATGAGATAAAGCTTAAAGCTTATATACTCATTTCAATGTTGGTATATTGTTTAGTTGTTGGCAAGGAACCAAATGCCTTACCGGTTTTACAAGGAAACAAGAAAGAAATTTGTGAGGAAAAGAGGTAAACAAGCTATCTCAATGTAGTTTAATGCCTTAGGAGAAATAAGCTTATAATGCTTGTTAAAACTACCTAAAGAGCAAATGGTGAATGACCTAGTAAAGTGTTCTCAAGGAGACTAGTAAAAGAACATATGTATTGTGTGTATTTGCAGGTCAAAGGCATTACTTATGTGGGAAATTCAGTGTTTAAGGATTATGCAATTTAAGGGCCTAAGAGCCATGTTATTTAAGGGCCTAAGTGCCAAGCAAGTTTAATTATGCACTATATTGTGATGTAGTGTAAAGTTGGTGAAATTTTGTGAGTGATAATGTTCTTGATGGATTTAGGTGCTCTTGAGTGCTTAATGGTGAAAACTATGAGTTTTGGAATGATATGTGCTAAGAGAACCCATGGCGAAATTTGTAAAATGTATAAGGAATTCTAAGTGCTTAAATGAACTTGGGTGAACTAGGAATGGTTAGGAATGGACACATGCTTCACTAAGGAAGAACACATGCATTAAGGTGTTCTAAGGTGCTATAAGGATTTAGGTGTTATCGTGGAAGTTCTAGGAATTCCATGTGTGTTTTGAGAATGTATTAAAGTCTTGGAGGAGTTTGTTTAAGGTTTAGGTTATGTGATGTGCAAGGTGGGAATAAGGTATAGATAAGGTTTTGAGAAAGGAATTTAAGGAGTTGTGAAAGAGAAGATTTGGTTAGTAAGAGAAGATGCTTGGGAGATGATGTTAAGGTGTAGAGGAAACACCTTGGTATAGTGGTCATTATTGGTGAATTACCACTTAGAAATCTTAAGGAGAAAACATCCCAAGTGCTAGGAATCTTGTAAGAAATTTGTGAATGATAAATGGTTTTGGTGAGTGATTTAAAGAGTTTAGCACATGGCTAAAGGTGTGTTTGAAGTGCCCAAATGAGGTTAGGATATACTAGGATATATGGGGTGAAATTTGGAGTTGAATGAGAAAAGGAAAACAAGGGTCTGGGGCAGACCGAACTTGCGACCGAATTTGCAAGTTCGGTCGAGCCCAGTTTACCCTGCGAGAATTGGCTTCTGGAATGGACCGACCTTGGGGACCGGACTTGCAAGGTCGGTCGGGCTTGTATTTTGTGTACGGATTAAGTTTCTGGAACCGACCGAACATAGGACCGGACTTGGCAAGTTCGGTCGGGCTTGAATTTTCAAAGGGAAGAAACTCTCGGGAATAGGCCGAACATGCGACCGAACTTACAAGGTCGGTCGGAGTAGAAAATTTTGACGGAAATATGTTCTGGAATGGACCGAACTTGGACAAGTTCGGTCGGTAAGGTCGGTCGGACCAAAAATGTTGTTTAAGGTTTAAAATGATATGTAATGATGGGGATTGATAGGTAGTGATGTTATAAAGTTTTAAGGCTTGTTAGGTGAGTTTTAATGACAATTAAGTGGGTGAAAAGTTGTATCAAAATGTAAAAGTAAAACAAGTTAAAATGTAAAGTTATGTAACTAAGTTAACGGGGAAAGTTAAGCATTAGACATTAAATAATCAAGCATACCCCGATGTTAATAAAACACATGTGATGTTAACAGTTGTTCGAGAATCGCTCGAGGAACATAAGTGGGCGTGGTAAAGTGGACTCCGGTGACAGGTATGGTTTTCTTGCAACCTGTGTCCTACCGGATTACACCGGCTTGTATGCCAATATGTTTTCTTGAGTGTTTGCCACCTTGTAAGATTAAAACATGTAATGAGTTTATAGTAATTCATTTATGTGGCGAATTTGGCCTCCGATACCATTTAACCTCAAGTAGTGTTAAACCTTAGCTAACCAAAACTAGGAAACATGAGTGATCGGTATACGGAGTTGACGGCCCAAACCTTGGGAACGTGCTAACCACGGCTATGTGTGAGTTAGTTGGATGTTGTGTTGTATGCAAGTGTGTGAACCTCCCTGTGCTTAACTCGGTTATGATACCGTATGGTGAGTGGATGTGGTAGGCTCCATAATGGATCTCTAACTACTTATTATTAATTGTATGTGTACTAATGGGGGGTGAGGAGTCCGGTTGTTCCGGCCACGCGTGTGATGGACGGGAGTCGTTATCTTATCCGGTTCGGCTCTCTTGGTGTATGTATAGGTGGTATTCCAATTTGGTTTCTACCTTCCCTTAGCTTATCCAAAGCTAGTTACTGACTCACGTCGGGCCACAGGGGCATACGAATGTTATTTCGGTGTGCTTGGGATTACTATATCCGACACACCTTGGGTACAAGTTAACCGCTCTATATAACCGGACGGTAACGAGGATGGTAACGAGCTTAACATGGGATTGGCAAAAATCCCTAGGCTCACATGTATACTAACTATGGTGGAAGGTTCCTTGTGTGAACCGATTTTATGGTGTTATGTAATGTTATGGTGCTATGCAAATTCCCTTGCTATGATATGGTATATATATATGTATTGGACGTTTAAAATGATGGTGATGTTATCATGTGTCTGTCGAAACAGGAAAGGTTTGTTATGTTTTGTTATATGAGGAATGAGATATGTTGTAGGATATGGAGTGTGTGGATCATGGAAATGAATCCCAGTTGTGACAAGAGGCGTTTAAGGAAACCCGATTAATGGGTACACGTCGTTCGTTAAGGAAGTAGCTCCGTTCTAGAGGAGAGCCACTCTAGGGTTTAAGGAATCATTGTATGGTTGGTTAAGTGTGGACGTGTTGGTTATAGGTTGAGCCCGTTGAGGCGAAATGTTATGTGTTGTATGTCTATGGTTTGTATGCATGATTTAAATATAATCAACTGCATGCTAAGACGACAATTAGTTGTGCGTGGCCCGGTAGCATGTGGGCTGCGGGATTACCATACCAGCAAAGGTGCTGAGCCCCTTGGGGGCCACCCTTTCTCTCCTTTTCTATTTCAGGTACAAGGAGCTGGAAACCGTTCGAGAGTAGGACGGGGCAGATGTTTATACATGGGTAGCCATTTAAATGGCGTGAGTATGATAGGCGTAGTAAGACCGAAATTGTTATCGGCAGTAGTTTGTAAATACTCGGTACAGGGTGAGTGTATGTATATAATAAATGTTGAAGATGGAATGAGGATTGTATTGTGTAGTTGCTCGGGAATCTAGTCCATCAGACCGATACAAATGTACATGTATTAGCCTTGTTAGCCACGTGGGTGGTTAACGGCGTGTAACACCATTGGAATAAGTAATGTGATGAGTTGAGTTTCCGCTGCAGATTTTTATTATGTGTTTGTTGTTGGATGGGGTGTTACATATATGGAGGAAGGGGATTAAGTTTGGGTGCTCTAAGATACAACATCTACCCCTGGTTGAATATAAAAAAAAAACAAAATCAATAAAAGAAGTTACTTAAAGATTGAGTGAAGAGAAGAGTAATACTAAACTAAGTATCATTGATCCTTAAATACTTGAGTATTGAGCATCTTAAAAAAAAATAAAAAAAATTGAGAGTTACTTAAAGATTGAAAATTCTCATGTTTACTGGGAAGTTTAACATTATACAGGTATAAAATTTTAAAAGACACACTAAGAGTGATATTTACTAAAAGCCACCATTATCTAAGAGAGTACTAAGATTTAATAATCAGAAGAACACTTACATAGAACAAACCCTAAGAAAAATAATCACCAAGAGTGAGTGAGTTTTCATTAGACTAGTTCATTTGACTTAAAATTTTATATAGAGTCCCTATCTTGAAAAATAAATTTTAAGATACAGAAATCAGATTTTGGAGCTACATTATAAGTGATAAGAACTTCCTTAGATTCTCCCTTGGGTGAAATTATGTAAATATATAATAAGTAAATTTTATGAAGTAAACACTGAATGATTCGTCTAAAATATGATAGTTAATTATAAAAACAATTGAAACTTGAAAAGTCATAGAAAATATTTATTTTATAGAGTTTTAACATATGGTTGGCTATAAACCCTTGAAGATAATTTGGAAGATTATTAAATGATCTGAAATATTATTCTAAACTACTCAAGTATGTTACACCTGATTTATAGCTTGTTAATATAATTGATATGATAAATGATCATATATGGACATATAAATTCGTATCAGTCATTAAACGAATGGATAATAATCATAAGATAAAATTTTATAATCACCAAGGAAATACAAATACATAACAATCAAGAGATACAGATATATGTAACGATCATAGATAAAATCAACGGTGCAGTAAAATTTACAACAAAGCTGGTTACTAAGGTGTTGAATTCTTTGATTGTGCCGTTAGTAGCGGTACGAGGGCGTACCTTAGCTCTTTTAAGGGGGATATGCTGGCATACTCCTCCTTCGTTATCTCATCCGGATTATGCCACGTTGCATTGTTAGTAATGAGAGGTGTATGTATGTACGTAGTTTTACGTTGTGGCACAGTACTTTGTCACGTTTGTGTTGTGTTTTGCTTCAGTTTATACTTTGATTCACGTTGTTATGGTTTCGGTACTTTGATTTCGGTACCCTTGAGTGGAATGTTGAAATGGAGATAAAGGATTGGAATGGTATGGAATATCATTGAAGTTATTATTGTCTCAGCACACCCGAAGCGGTGTGAGTGCCTATTAGTTGAATATCATTGAAGTTATTATTGTCTCAGCACACCCGAAGCGGTGTGAGTGCCTATTAGTTGATTTTTAAACTTCGAGGCGAAGTTTCTTTTAAGGGGGATATGCTGAAATACCCCTAAATTAATTTGAATTAATTTAGGGGATTTCTTTTATTAAAAATTAAATTATGATATGGAATAATGAATATTAAATTATTATATGGAGTTGTGAAATTTATTTAGGGGTTTTCTCCTATTTAACCCTAATTATTATACATTATTATATAGTATTATGAATGTAATAATAAGATTTATAAGTCAATAAATCTTGGGAAAATTATTAAACACTCCAAAAATATTATAAAGATTTTAGGAAGTGTTGGAACATTGTTTTGAAACATAAAAGTCAATATAAAATTCTAGAAACCTTAAAGCTTATTAAGCCTTGCTAGAGTTGACTTTTTGAGAATGGTCAAACCAGGCCATGAAACCTATACCAATAAATAGGTTATGGAAAACCATGAATATCGATAAAAAGAACGTCAAAAACGGATCATCCTAGCCAAAGTTATACTAGATTGAAGTTTTGAATCAAAAATTTGAAAGATGCCATGTGTCAAGCTCACAGGCGCCAGGACTTAAGCGATTCTGGATTCCTGAATTTCGATAACAGAATTCAGTGTTTAGCCCTAACTTGTGACCTCCATAACTTTCTCATATTTTGGCATTTTTGAGTGCCGTCTTTTGCATTCTCTTCTCCTTAATCTCCTCTTTGCAACCATAACTCACACTAACCCTAACTAATCCTAAATCAACCGGAAATTCGATCCAAAGTAGCCACCCTGCAAAACCGTAACTGCAGTTTCCAGTTTTTCCCTTCGAATCAGGTAACTTCGTCTAGCCATAACTTCTTCGTTTCTCATCCAAATTTCGTGTTCTTTAGCTCGTTTTAAAGAGCTCTAATCCCTCTACAACTTTCATGTTGATGACCAAATCTAATTCTCAATCATATGGAAGATATAAGCGTCTAATGTTCCGACGCCGATCTGGTCACGTTTGGCCTAGAATTTTTCCAGAAACGAGAAGGTAAACTCGTAACTTTCGGGTTTGATTTCTTCTTGTGTGTTGTGAGTTAGAGTGAGTTCTTGTTATCAATGCGTAGAGCTAAGTTTCTTCTTTAGATTAAACCCTTACACATAGCCTAACTCGATCTGTACTGCAAGATATAGATCCTCCAAGTCGGCCCCGTGAACTGCTCGAAAGTTTGAAACTTTCCAGATTTCCGAATTCGATTTGCTCCGTTGTTGCAATTCCGGTAAGTTTCCTTCAAATTCCTTCAACCTTGCTAATCTACATTACATTGTCGGTCAAAAATATGTTTCAATTGCATCAATTACGCTTTAGATTGAGTGAATTTGGGAGAATCGAATTCGAAAACTCTTAAGAAACCTAACCTCGAAATCGAATTCGAAAACCATTGAATACTGCATTATAATTGGGGAAATTGGTATCATTAGAACCGTAATTGAATTTCGAAACCATAGAAACAAGAATAACTCAATTTAGTTCTGTAGATTGTGAGATAATGTCTATTTAGTACTCGAGTCGATTTGGGGGTGGATGAAGAACTCGAGTTTCAGCAGCCGTCCGATCGTAGTTATAAGAAACGGACGGCCGAGATTAGATCTGGGGAGTTTAAGTTGGTTATGAGTTTTAATATTTCCAGAATTAAACCCTAACTTGTTGAATTAATTTAAATACCTTCCCGAATGTATTTTGGCTTGAAATTTTAACCATAGATTCCTTATTAAATCTAGTTTATTTTGATGTAAATTAATATGGTTTTGGAGTTTTTAAACATAAGTTATGTGTTTTGCAAGTTACGGGTTTTCTGGAATTATTTGGCCAAATTAAAAAGATATTTTTATGAAATAAAAATTTTATAATATGTCTAAAATGTTATAGTTACTGTATATTAAATTTGGGAATTTTTGGGCAAAGGTAAAAGGTTTTAAAAATTGTGTTTATGAGTTTTTCATAAGAATAACTTATAATATATGGTTTTTAATGTAACCAAAAATTAAAGTATGGTTTGTTAATTAACTTTTAAGCTGGGGAAAATAAGGGAAACTAAATTAACATTTTATAACAGTAAGTTTATAAATGTTTAGGTATTAGTTTTTAATAGAAGTGAAATTATTTACATATATGTATACATACATATTTAAGTGGAAACTTATATAAATCAAGGAATATAGTTATTTTTACGTTTTATTTTATATTATATGGGAGTTAATATTCTTGAATAGAACCAAGGAATATATATATCTATATATATATTTTTACACATATATGTAAAAGAAATAAAATAGTGACTTAGGTTAAATCAAGGAGCTAAATTAATCTACATTTATATTATTATATAATATGGTAGTTAATATACTTAACTGAAACTAAGGGAATACTTTATTTTATTAACCATATTTGGATGTAGGTGTGTGTAAAAGTTAATATAAATAATTAAATACAATAAAACTACATAAATAATGTTTTGTATAAATCCTAGTATATATAAATATATACACAGTAAACATAAAAATTAAATACCTTATAGGAAATATAATACGAAGGAATTAATAAGTTAAACTAAACCTCTACATAATACAAATAGAAGAATATTATATGAGGTGGTATTAAATTATAGTAATGTATTAGGCTTAAAGAGTTACCTTTAAATTTCTAAGATTCATATAAACAGTGTTAAAATACATGTATATATTTAGTCAATGACCACAATGTAAATCTATAATTGGGTTAAGAAATTAATAAGTTAAAATTTAGGAGTATTTGTAATTAGATTACATAAAGTGTTACACAATAGATCTTATTATAATTAATAATAAAATGAATGAAATACTTTTACATTTAAATGTTCTTATTATATAAACAATAATAAAATAAATGAGTTACTTTTACATCCAAATGTGAAGAGGATTAATAAGTCTAGATTTAATCATTTCTTAATATTTGTAGTATTGAGTAATAGCTTAACATTTTAAGAGGAAATGATTCAAAGGATTATGATATAAAACTATATTAAACTATGATTTGGAAATTTATCTAAATAATAATCCTTAAGTTTCTTGGCATTAGATAAGCCATATGAAATACACTTTTAACGTTTGTTACCATACTTAGGATGTGAGTTTACAATTAAAGTGGGTATTTAGTAGTTAGAATTTATAGAAGTTTATAAATAGGAATTTGATACTTAAAACCTTAAAACCTTTAGTTAGACGAAACTGGGTTATAAGAGATCATATTGATCTACTTTACAACATTGAAAAATATTAATATAACATTTGAACATAAGGTATGGGGATTTTTCAGAATATATTTCTTATTTCATAATTAACAATTTCACTTAGGAATCGAGTTTAACTCTTAGATAAATTCTACCTTATGTTAAGATGTAATGTTATCCTAAAACATAAAAAAAAGGGAATTGATTTATTAAGTTGTCCCTTTGAAACTTTAGGTTTGTAAACAATTAAAACGTATTTAAGACTTAAGTTTATTGAAGTTTAGTACAAGGGATTATACATAGTCTATAGAGTGAATGGGTGTAAAATAAAATATTTAGGAGATTA